>CM065390.1:13637500-13972500 GCA_033060915.1 Euryodendron excelsum | reverse complement strand
AACCGAAACAAGTGAGTCACATGGGGGCTATGTAGAGATCAACAATGAGATTATGACGTATAACCATAGGTGAATCTAGCATATGATTTTCTAAAGAGCATGATAATAGTTTAAACTAACATGAATTACATATATGATTTCAATAAGGTCAATAGCATTAAGTGTAAGCAAAATACACTAGGTTCATAACCATGAAAATCATTACTCAAACAAAGAGTAAAGAATTAAATATTAGTGTTGCACACTAACTCTTGACATAAATACAATTAGCATCAATCTCATCATATGAAAGTAGGCATAGATGCTATGAATCTATCAAATATACAAATCACAACTATTTTTTTTGTATTTTTGTATTTTTTTTTTGTCATTTTCAATAAATCAAACAAAAATACAAAAAGCTAAAAATACAAAAATAATCATAGCTTAAGGAAAAAAAATAAATAATCACGAAGCATAGCCTAGGCTATGTCACAAAGTGATCATCCTTTAACAGGACTAGCCCCAATAGATTTTTCAAGAATATCAAAGGGCTTGGTGTTCACATCACAAGTATTCAAATCGGATTTCTTAACCAAAATAGTTCTATACTTAGGTTTTGCAATGACTTCATAGACTTTGGGTTGTGTCCTAGGTTTTATCTTGGCATTGTGATTTTTTTTTCTGCAATAATAGTTAATGAAATTTTGAAAAAGAATGTTGAAGACTTATCTTCCAAACTTCTTCAACTTCAAATAATCTTTTCGAGGGCTATATTTTTTATGCCTAATTTTTTAAGATCATCATGCAATTTCTCAAAAGTATTTTGTAATTCTTCATAAGAAAATATTCATTAAAAGTATCACATACCTCATTGTCTTCCTTTGTCATTAAGCATAGGTTAGCAATTTCATTATTACTTTTTTCAGAACTACTATATCAATATCTCCCCAAGCCGCTACCATGGCTTTTTTTTTTTGTTTTTTTTCCTTAAATTTTTGAGTTGAGGACACTTAAATTTTAAATGACCCAACCTTTTACATTCATAACAAATTATTATATCATTTTTGTAACCTTCTTTTGCTCTATCATTCTTTGAAAATTTTCGTCTGGCTTGCTTTTTCTTTGTTAAAAATCTTTTAAATTTCTTTGTAATCATGATAAGCTCCTTATCTTCATTGCTAGTTTCTCCATCATTGCTATCAAATGTGGAGGAAGTGATGGATGATTTCAATGCTATGCTTTTCTTCTTTTTACTTTCATCATTATCCATTCTCATGGTAAGCTCGTGAGTCATGAATGAACTCAAGAACTCATCCAAGCTAAGTCTTGTGAGATCTTTGTCCACTTGTATAACAGTTACTTTTGGCTCCCAACTCCTTGGTAAATACCTCAGAATCTTTCTCACCATTTCAACATTAGTATAATATTTACCAAGAGATTTCAAGAATTTATAATATCAGTAAATCTAGTAAACATATCAGAAATAGACTCTTCTTGATTCATTTTAAACAATTCATATTTATGAACAAGCATGCTAATCTTAGACTCTTTCACTTGATTAGTTCCTTCATGTGTAATTTCTAATTTGTCCCAAATTTCCTTAGCCGACTCACATGCAGAGATTCTATTAAACTCATTAGAATCTAATGCACAATATAGTAAGTTCATGGCTTTGGAATTTATTTGAACACTTTTTAAGTCATTCTCATTCCATTCACTTTCATCTTTAGGAACTTTTTGTTCACCTATGATTTAGGTGGTATTTTAGGACTACTAACTATAACTTTTCATAATTCATAATCTACAACTTGAATGTAAATTCTCATCCTAGCTTTCTAATAATTATAATTTATGTCATTGAACAAAGGGGGTCTATTGGTAGATTAACTTTCTGCAAGTGATATTCCAACTATGATTGTCATTATCTACTCTATGACGATTAAGCCAAATATTAGAGCCTTTGCTCTGATACCAATTGTTAGACCATGTGGCAATCCAAGGGGGGGTAAATTGGGTTCATAATTAAAATTTAAAATTTAAAATAATCTAATGCACTTAATTTCCAAGTGGTGAGATGCAATAGAAAATATATAAAATATTAAGTTAGATAAGTAATGAATAATACAACTCAAGATATAATCAATGTGATATTAGTACAATGCATTCAAGTGTATGTGTGCATCTCAAGCATATCAAGACTATATATATAAGAAAGATATTAAGCAAGATATAAAGAGAGAAAAGAGAAAAGAGAAAAGAGAAGAGGTCAAACACAACGATTTAAAATGGTTCAGTTGGCTCCTTTTAAGCCAAACCTACGTCCACCTCCAAGACTCTTTCCTTGGGCAAATCTACTATTCTTCAAATAGCTTTACACCACTTGCTTGCCTAGTTACTAGCAAATCTTTACATCAAGTGTTTTGTTACAAAAACACTATAAAAAAAACCCTTTATTTTGCTCTCCAAAACAAAGTACCAAGAGGATATTTTTCTCCAAGTATTCTTCTCAACCACTCAACAAATAAATCACAAGGGTTTAACAACCCTTTTACAAATGATACAGGAAAGTTGAAGCTTACAACTATAGATACAAAACTCTCAAGAGTTGAATAAAACAATGAACCTCAAAGATTAAATAGAATGATGAAGAAATAAAGCTCAAAACTTGAAGATCTTGATGAATATCACTTTCTATGCTTAATCTTTGTAATCTCTTGTACGTCTCTTGCTTCTCTTGTGTATCTTTATTTATAGATAAAGATAAGAAGTGGATTTGTAGCTTCAAATGAGTTTCTAGCCGTTTGAGAAATTATTGAAGATTTTTTCCTGTTAAGCTACTTGCTGCCAGACAGGTTTTTGAATTTTTGCTCAAATGCCTTCAATTCCACCTCAATTTTCTTCTTGATAACATTTGAATTTGAAAATAGGTATAAAATAAAAGTTGTAGCCATGGCAGTCATATTTTCAGAATATCAAGAATCATGTCAATCCAATGGTCAGATCAAAATATTCAAATTGCCTCCTAGTAGGCATATTTGAATTTCTACAGAGTTGCATTCACTTCCACCTCAATTTTCTCCCTTATAACGTTTAAATTTGAAAATGGATATAAGAGAAACGTTGTAGACATAGAAGTCAGCTTTTCATAACCTTAAGAATCAAGTTAATCCAATGGTCAGATTACTAAGGCTATCTCTCAACTGTCATATTTTGAACTTTCACTCCAATGGGTCACCTTCCAGCTTCGTTTTGTCCCACAAGACTTTCTATTCACAAAGTCCTTATAAGATACCGTTTATAGGAATTTGAGTTTTATTTCCAATACCTAAAAAAATCAGATCAATCCAATGGTTAGATCAAAAGTTATATACATAATACTGAAGTTATCTTTAATAAGCTTTCTTGCCATTATCTTTAACTGAGTCTTCTTCTTCATGTTATGCATTCCTTTTATGTCCAAGACTCACAATAATTTCAAGAAATGTTAGATAATTAACATTTAAAATATAAATAAAAAATTAAGTGATTTATCATTAAAATGCACAATATATTTTAAACTTTAAACGTAAAATTCTTTAAAAATCTTAACAAATACATCAAACATACTTTATTACAAAATCTTGAGATTAATCAAATTTTAATCATTAAAACATTTATATTTGTTATCATCAAAATCAATTAATGAAAACTTTAGACTAACAACAACCTTAACCTTCAAATTAGGACAATGTGGCATAATATGACTATTTGCTCCACAATTGTGGCAAGTGGATACAAACTTAGCATGCTTCGCCTCATATGGTATAAATGACTTACCTTGAGCCTTCACATAATTAGGCTTATTTTTCAGTTGAGCAGATGTGGAAGCCTTTTCTTTGTAACCAATTTTAGTTATGTCCACATAGTTCTAAATTTTATCAATTTTCTTGGAACCTGCATTCATCTTCTTGAAAGTATCATTAGAAGCAAACAATTCAGACTCTAATTTAGATACCTTGCCCTCTAAGCCCTTATTAGTCTCAACACATGCATGCAACTCTTTTTGTAGTGCAGTGACCTTATCAAATAGAGTGACCCTATCAGTCTTCAATTTCTCAATAATAGTAATAGATTCATTAACCTTTTGTTTAAGTGTGTCTCTTCCTTTTTTCAATGTCTTATTTTTCCTAGTCTTATTTTAGACACACTTTATACAATTTATCATAGGCCTCATAAATGTCCTTTTCCTCACCACTCTCATAATCACCATCACCGTTTAAGTCATTGTGACTTGACTCATGGGACACACTGGGTTTATTTTCACAATCAAACTACAAATTCATGTCATGAAGAGATGGTTTGAATACAGCAAAATACCTATGTACTTCATTAGATGATGAATTTTCAAAAGTGGAAGTTCCTACAGTCTCAGATGCAAATGTAGTGCATGTTATGGTAACATGTGACTTTTCATAAACAACTTCAAGAGTATCCCATGCTTCTTTAGTAGACTCATACATATATATATATATATATATGACTCAAATCATAGGATGTGACATGGTTAAAGATGACATTTATAGCTTTGTTATTCCAAATATATTTTTCTAACTCAATGGCATCCCATTGTTCTTGAGGTTTAGATACAGTCTCAGTGCCTATAATCATCTTAGGAGACACCAATCTAACCAATTACACACTAATTTAAATCGCATGCAAGAGTAATAGGGTAATTACACAATAGACACACAATTTTAGTATGGAAACCCAAACCGAAAAAAAAAACCATGGGATCTAATCTAGCCAAACAATCCCTATCAAAACCTGAATACAAGATAGTCAACTTAGAACCCAACTATAGATATCCCTATCCTCAGGTGACGAATCCTTGCACTTTCGGGCATGCTCTCCTTATATTGACCAAACCCTACGATCACATACTGATACACCACGATATGGTTATTTAGTTTTTGCTTGAGTGTTGAACACCACAACATCGTTGGAATCCACCAAACGCTAGGCGTACCAGTCCAATTTCCAAGCACTATATCAACAGATAGTTCACAAACTCTCAATTGTACCAATTCAAACCACACAAATTAAGTTGAAGTAGAAGTTTGCTTACACATCCGCAATTCATTGTTCTCTCGTGCTTGAACTACGATGAACACCACGCCATGACAACGCATCTTGATGCACCACTAAGACACTTGGTGTTGTTGAAGATTTGAAGTTTTTCATCTTGCTAAGGAGAGGCTAGGGTTATTCTTTGAGCTCTCTAGGATATATTGATCTCTCTTAGAGGCTCTCAATATGTTTCTTATCAGTTTGTAACCTTAGAAGATCAAGACACTTTGTATTTATAGAAATTGAAGTTCAACTGGCTTAATAAGAAGGTTTCCTATTCAGAATTATTGACTGTTGTTGGGGCAAAAGCTCAACAAAGTCATCAGTTCGCGATCTTGCAGGGGTGAGAGCTCGGCGAAAACTTGCTGGTTGGAATTCTGAATTTTTGCTAAGGTCTGGAAGGGGTGAAAGCTCATCAAACTTCTCTGCAACTCTCTGCCTTGATTTCTTCACTTTGGCTGAGGTCTGGCTGGTGCGGGAGCTCAGCGAAATTTGACAATCTTTGATTTTAAGCTCCAAAACATCCCGGATGTTGTTCAATCCCTCCTTAGCATTGGTTTGAACAACCTACCCCAAATAAAAACATCTTTATAATCTCCAACATCTATCTATCTACATATTACATAGAGAATAAGAAAACATTACAACTAAAGTAGTTTAGTCTACGAAATTTGCCAACTAACAAAAATTTGAACAACCTACCCCAAATAAAAACATCTTTATAATCTCTAACATCTATCTATCTAAGCATTATGTAGAGAATAAGAAAATATTACAAATAAAGTGTTTTAGTTTATGGAATTTGCTAACTAACAAAAGTTTTAACAATAAGCAATGCTTGTGATTGAGTTGAATTTGTACCATCTACTTGAAGTGCTTAAGATATAAATTTGCTGAGGATATACAAAATGATGTTTCTATATTTGCTAAAGATGAGAACTTTGTTGAGCTCTTATTGTTGGCCTTCTTCCACAATACCTTATGTTAAGACTTCTTGCTTATGGCCAAAAGATGGATTTTATTCATTACCAACTTCCTTTATATATAAAATTTCCACTGTTAAAATGCTGAAGAAATCGATTTCTTTTTTACAGGGGGAGGTTGCTCAAAAGCTCTTTCTAAGCTTGATTAGCTCATAACTAAACATCAATTAGAGAACCAAAACTTCATTTGATTAGCTTATGGAGTTGGGAAAAGAGAAAGAGGGGGTGTTTTTCTAGCTCCCAAACAATTGACTATGGGTCTTTTATTTTTGGAACAAATTTGGTACTTGTTTTTTTGTGTTTTTTCCCTCAAACCAATTGTAGGTTCACTTTCGAAGTTTCCATTTCCACTTCTACATTGAGCTAGAGAAATAAAGGACCTTTCCAAAATGGTTTTAGCATCAAACCACAATAACATGAAATAGAAATAGGAGAAAATAGAAATAGTAGTCTTTCCAAGAGAGGACTTCCCAAATAACTTTTTGCCAACCACACATTCTATGTTTCGAGAAAATACAGAAAAAAGGGCAGGAAATTATGTGAAGAAATTACTGCATGGGACTTGTGTGAATTGGGAAATGACTAAAAATCGAGAGGGAATTGATAGGAAAAGTATTGAGAACTTTGGTGAAAACTAGTGTACAAGACAAAATTGTTGTGACAAAATCAAGTTATAAATAATGGGAAATAACAAAGAACCTTGATAAGAAGACATAAACTGAATTTTTGTGTTGAAAATAGAAACGATTGCCAACGGGGTTGGTTGAGTTGCTCAGATTCGACTCCGGCTACTAGCGGTCCCCCTTGGTAGGCAATCTGTAAGTATCACTGTAAGCCCTAATTAAGGCTAGTGGCATACCCTGGCCTGGAATGGGGTAGCCTCCCATTCCCCTAAACTTTGATGTACTAAAAAAAAAGAAAAAAGAAAATATTTAGGAAACAGAATTTGGAAAGAACCATGAAAAGTGGGAAAATTATCTCATAGGCCCAAGGGCAACCATACTTGACCTATGAAAAAAATTCCCCGCACTTGTCTGATATGTCTATTATCCATAGCTCGGGCACATGTGTTAAAGTATTCCTAACCCATGGTATAATTGTCTAGTAAAAGTGTATTTTCAGTTTATTTTACTTCTTGGATGTTCACGGAAAAACTCTAGTGGAAAGACAACATATTTTTTTTTCCAGATACTACTTTTGTTAGAATTTATGCCTTCCGTTTATCTGATGCATTAAACTTAAATCTAAGATAGTTGATACTTATTGTGTCATTGCTGGAAATTTGTCCAATATTCCCAAGGGTTAGTGTAAGTTTCTATATGGCTTCCAAAACGTTTTTGGAATGTTTCTCCAAAAGGTATTTTCAACTTTTCTAGTTTACACTTCGTTTGAAAGTCAGATTTTGGGTTGGAAAAGTAAAGGAAAAGAAAAACATGATGGAAAAGATAACAAAATTACTCTTTTATTTTGTTCTATTTTCTTTCATATTTTTCTTTTCTCACCGAAAATCCGAGTTCCAAATGGAGCATTAAAGCTTGTCTAAGTTTTTCACCCAATTGTTAGCTCGCAGTTTCAAGGGAGTGCTTTCCCCACTCAATATGAGGATTTCCTAGCAAGTTTTCAACCTTCACTTCTTTTAAAAACTGTTGTCTAAAATTTGAGCCCCAATTTTCAAAACACTTTTGAGTGCATGGAGTGCTTTTTCCTACTCAATTAATATGGAGTTTCCAAGCAACTATCCTCATCGTCAATGGGGACATAGTTTACATATTCATCTATATATATATGTATGTATGTATGTATGTATATATTTCAAAATCTAAACATAATAGAAAGTTGGTGGCTTTTGTTCATTGACTGTTTTAGTCGTGCAAGAAATGTGTGTGAAGCTAAGTTTTTAGAGCCTAATGTTGATCTTGGTAGGTTATACTGCCTAACATACAATGGCAGGGTTGTTTCTAGATAGAGCTATATATATATATATATATATTGTAGTATATATGACCCAATACTTCCTTTGGTTATTTGACACCATCTCTATGAGACCCAACCAAGAATATTACACAATCGCTCTTTTAATACTCATTGAGTAGGTGGTTAGTTTCACTATGCAGCTTGATCAAATATTATTGTTTTCTCTGTATGGTTATGGTAGGTTTGTGATGTAACATGAGAACAAGTAGAGTGAAATGTGACCTCAAAAGAAAAAGAAATATAATGCAGGTGGTTAGTCTGTGGAAAACTAATAATATTCTTTCAACAAAACTAGTAGTAGGAAGTGAAATAAGTATGTCAGGAAGTGAATAATCAATAATAAATCATATATATATATATATATATTAACTGGGTGTCTGGTCCATCTTGCGCACATCTCGACGAATTTCGGAGTTTGTGCAGTCCTCCCGTCCCACAAAACTAGGTAGTTACCGGGCTAAATACCTGGGGGTGACCCCAAGGAGTTGATAGCACTTAAGAAATTTCGAACTTGAGATCTTGAAGGGAACAGATCCCAAGTCCTAAGCCTTAACCATCAGGCCAATCCCTCGATGTTCAAAAAACATAAATATATATATATATATATAGGGTGAGAAACCACTCGAGTCCACCCATGTGGACTGGATGGGGTTTTCCCACCAAAGCAGCCACTCCCTCTCTCTCTCACTAACAACCTTAAAGAAAAAAAAGGAGAAGAAAAGAGAAGGTCGTTTCTTCACTCGCCGACAGAAAAACTGAAAAAGCTAGCTTTTGTTGATCATCCGTGTGAGAAGGTCGCCACAAAAGTTGGCCGCCGAAGTCATTGAAGGAAGATATCAGCCCGTTCCCACTGTTGACCACCTCAATTGTCAAAGATTTACAACGCCATTGAAGACACGACAAGATTCCTCCTCCTCTATAAATAGAGGGTCGAGTTGAGGGACGAACATAAGGGGCAAATATGAGGTTTGAGATGTAGAGTGGGGGTTGCAGTGAGGGGCTCCGCTTCGGTGTAGAGGCGGTGCCATTTGTAAGGCAGCAGCCTTTTGTAATGTGTTATGGGCATTTGTATTGAGGGGTGGGCTTTGGTGTTGCCATAGGCAATTTGTATGACCATCTGTATTGGGGGCATTTGTATGGCAGTGGGTTTGTGAGGCAGAGTGGTGTGTAAGTTAAGAGTTACAATCTCCTCCTTGAATAGTTGATCCGGCTCTAGTGTGGACGTAGGCAAATTTCAGAACCACAATAAATTTGTCTCTAATGTTTCTATTAGGTGTGTATTTTTTGGGTTCTACCAACACGACATATTTGGTGTCAATTGTTTCTGCTGGCACAACAGATTGGTATCAGAGCTTTGGTTTATCGCTTAGGAAGAAGTGCCCATAAGTTAAGTTACTCATATCCAACTTTCGATTATACCAGGAGGTTCGTCTTATCAAGATGAAGACGATGCCGCAAACGACGTTGAAAACGACAGTCTGACGTTTTGTAAATCTGAAATTAAAATTTCTAGATTTGTTGTATTTTTTTTCGCTGGAGAAGATGACTAATGCAAGCCATGACATTAGCGCAGGTCATGAAGTCACCCATGACATCAACAACGGTGTAAAAGTTTGCTTAATTGCAGATTAACCCCTAAAGTTACTGAAATTTCAATTTGGCCCACAAATGTTGCTAAAATTTTAGTTTTGACCCTCTAATGTTACTAAAATTTCAGTTTGACCCCCAAATGCAGCTAAAATTTTAATTTAGCCTCCATATGTTGCTAAAATTTCAATTTTAATTTTTAACCCCTAATGTTGCAAAAATTTTAGTTTGACCCCAAATGTTGTTGAAATTTTAATTCGGCCCCCAGATGTTACTAAAATTTCAATTTTGACCCCCTAATGTTGCAAAAATTTTAATTTGACCCCCAACTGTTGTTGAAATTTTTATACGGCCCTATTATCTGACGTTAGCCATATGTTAGCCTTAAGCCCCGTTGAGTTAAGCTGCACAGGGCTGTCGCAGCTGAGTCGTGCCGCTTTGTCGCCAATTAAGTCGTTGTGTTGTGCCGCACAAAGCCGCCGCCGCTAAGTCGTTGATCAGCCGTCACTGAGCCGTACTGCTTTGTCGCCAATTGAGCTGTTAAGTTAAGCCGCACAAAGTTGCCACAGTTGAGTCATTGATTAGCCGCCGCTGAGCGGTGCCGCTTTGTCACAAGTTGAGCCGCATAGAGCTACCACCATTGAGCCGTGCTGCTTTGTCGCTAGTTGAGTTATTGTGTCAAGCTGCACAAAGCCGCCATCGCTGAGTTGTTGATCAATCGCTATTGAGCTATGTCGCTTTGTCGCCAGTTAAGTCATCATGTTAAGCTGTATAGAGCCGCCACCGGTAAACCATGCCGCACAGAGCCATCGTTGCTGGGTCTTTGATCAGCTGCTCTGTTAAGTCACCAACCAAGCCGCCGTTGAGCCGTGCTTGCGAGTCGCGTCGCTTGTCGAGTTGCCAATTTGGTTTTGTGCTCTTTTGAGCAGTTTTGGACCGTTTTTGCCAAAACAGGACTTATTGTTAGAAAAATTGACCATTTCAGAGCCAATTGCAGTGTCGAATTTGTGAAATTCCACTCCCATAATTTTGTATTACCTTTTGAAGCATAGAAATGATGTTTTATGCTTATTTTGTCATTGGAGTTTGTTTGTGGTACTGCACAGAGAAAGTCCCAATGGTTAGTCTTCTATAGCGAAGAGCTCAGGGACTGTTAGTTGTCCAGTGTAATGTTTGAAGTTGGAAAGTTCGACGGATCCAACAACTTAAGATATGGCAATACGAAGTTATGAACGGTTTTGATCCAAGAGCTGCAGGATGTTTGTTTGATAGCTCTGGGCAGAGGCATATGAGATAGACGTGATGAAAAGGTGTGCACCTAGGTCCAAGCAGGTCTCATTTACAGTGAATTTGGTTAGCGGTAGTTACCACGTTGAGCTCTCCAGTTGTTCATGAGTAGAAGGGGAGGTGGAGCCACTACAGTGGCAAAGTTGTGCACTTTGCATTTGGCATTCCAGACGTAGACGTTTGTAGCCATGGCATTTTGTTTGGCACCCCAAGGCGAGGGGTGATGTATTGGCACCTTAGGGTGCAGATGATCATAGTCATGGCAAGTTGTTTGGAAACCCAAGCAAGGGGTTGTATTAGTATCCCAGACGCAATTGTTCGTTATCGTGGCAATTGTTTGGCATCCTAGGCGAGGGATGCATTGTGGCCGTGGCAAGTTGTATGGCACCCCCAAGTGCAGTTGCTTGTGGTTGTGGCAATTATTTAGCACTCTAGGCAAGCGAGGGCATTATAGCCATGACACTTTGTTTGGCACCCCAGGCGAGGGGGTGTATTGGCGCCTTAGAGTGCAGTTGGTTAGAGCCGTGGCAATTCGATGGGCACTCTAATGTAGGGGTGCATTGGCATTTTATCGCATAGTTGGTTGGAGCAAGGATAACTTCAGTATGGTAGCCTCTTTGGACACTTCGTTGAAAGGATACAGTAAACACTCCATTGAAAGGGTGCAGCCGTCCAATGACAAGTGCAGCATGACCCTATTATCCCACATGGTTGGAAGGGGTGATTTGTAGGGTGGGAAACGACCCGAGTCCACCCATGTGGAGTGGGTGGGTTTTTTCTCACCAAACCAGTCACTCCCTCTCTCTCTCATCGACAACCCTAAAGAAAAAAAGGGGCAAGAAAAAAGAAAGCCGTTTCTTCACCTGCCGACAGAGAAAATGAAGAAAGCTAGCTTTTGTTAATCATCTGCATGAGAAGGCCGCCAAACCTTTGAGAAGTCAGTCACCGAAGTCATTGAAGGAAGATATCAACCCATTTCCACTGTTGACCACCTCCATCGTCAAAGATTTGCAACGCCGTTGAAGACACGACAAGTTTCTTCCTCCCCTATAAATAGAAGGTCAAGTTGAAGGACGAACATAAGGGGCAGATGTGAGGTTTGAGATTTAGAATGGGGGTTGCAGTGAGGGGCGCTGCTTCGGTGTAGGGACGGTGCCATTTGTAAGGTAGCAGCCTTTTGTATTGTGTTATGGGCATTTGTATTAAGGGGTGGGCTTTGGTGTTGCCATAGGCAATTTGTATGACCATTTGTATTTGTAGGGGGGGGGGGGGGGGGGGGGGGGGGGGGGGGGGGGGGGGGGGGGGGCAATTTGTATGGCAGTGGGTTTGTGAGGCAGAGTGTTGTGTGAGTTGAGAGTTATAATCTCCTCCTTGAATAGTTAATCTAGCTCTAGTGTGGATGTAGGCAAATTGCTGAACCACGATAAATTTGTCTTTATTGTTTCTATTGGGTGTGTATTTTTTGGGTACTACCAACATGACATATTTGGTGTCAATTGCTTCCGCTGGCACAACAAAATATATATACCTGCAGAAGTGTTCATCATGTATGTATACAAGTGTATTGATATTTGATATGGGACAAGAGATACAGTAGTAATAGGTTTAATAGCTGTATATTTAGGCTATTTGTAATGAATACTAAGCAGCTATATCACATAAACTTGAGTAAGGGTGTTGGATGCGAATATGCTTTTAAATATTTGATTCATCTAATTTTCATGTTTGCATTTTATATTTTTTAAATAATTATTATAATTTTTAAGATAAAAAGGTGTTCACAAACTAAAATAGAGCATTTTACACAAAGTGTTCAATAAGGATATTTCACAAATTTAATTAGAAGCAGCATATATATTACAGGAAATTGGTTTGGGTGAGATAACAAATCATTACAAATGGAAAAATCTTTACATACCTAAACAAAGTGGAGTTGTTATGAAGGCTACTATCTAACTGGTTGATTATATGATATCTCCATATATTGCTCCTGAATAAAGATGAAGACTCTCTACCGGCAGTGTAAAGAAACTTTCAACTGGTTTAATATCCTGGTGATGACTCCATTGATGGATGTAGTGCTGACTTTAGAGAACACTCACTTGACTTCTTAACTGATATGTCTCTATCATGCCTCTCTCTTTCTTTCTAGAATTGATTTCTTCTAGACGAAGACCAACTGGCCCGGCTGCTTATTTGTGGTGGCGGACACTGCGGCGACTTCGCCGGTAATATGCCCACACCATACGCTCTTCCTTCAAGTCCTCCCTCCTTTGCCTTTCTACTTAAAATTCTTATTTGATTATGTTTAACGTCACGCATTACCTAAACTTTACTTGGCATTGCTTATTATCTACTTCTGACCATATCCATTGTAGTTAGGTAAGTAATGACTCATGTAGTAGAGATAATAAAAATAATTAAAAAAAAAAAAAGGTTCGAAAACATGACACACATGTATTACGTAGGATTTTTGAATTTTCAAATTTTAAGATAAATATGGTAGTTGAGAATGAAAATAAAACAATATTCAGCATCCAGTGATAAGTCCGGTCCTTTTGCTTAATATTAAAACCCGTTTGATTAAGTTTATTGGTATTCGTTAAACAAATGGTCCTCGTTTGGAGGAATGATCTTAATATGTAATACAAATTGGTGAAACTTTACATGTAATGTAATGTTTTCATTTCTGCTAGAAGGCTTTGGTTCACTTTGTTCTGGGATTGATCAGCTTTTTTGGGGTTTTTTTTTATTTGACTTTTAGCTTTTTACTAGCTTTTAGTTCTAATTTGCGGCCAAAAAAGCAACAAAAAAAAATTTTAATTTTTTTTATATTTATACAACTCAATAGGAAAAATGGGAAGGGGCTGGCTGAATTTGAACCCTTACTGACTGAATGAGCCCAAAGCGCATCAACCACTGAGGCAAACTAAATACTCAAAAAGTTTAAAGTAAATGTCCTTAAAAAGATTTTTAGAAAATTAGGGGAGGCTAATACAATATTTTTCATCAGAATTATTGAAAAACTATAGCATCTAAACGTAATTTAAAAAATGTAGAAGAGTCCATACACTATTTTTAGTCATAAATATTAACCTAAATGCAATTTTAAAAACTAAAGAGGCTAGGTCCTCTTGCTCTATACGTAGGTCCCTCATTGCTGGTGATAAGGATGGTGATATATACCGATGAGAACGAGACTTAGTTGTTTAGAGTCGCCACCTAAGTCAATACTAATTAAATATCATAAATTTTATCTTAATTGCACTCCAAATAAGTCTTGCTAATGTTTACTTTGTTGTATGAAAGTCTGAGTAGGCAAGAACTGTCATTTTCTAATTGTTGGAAAAAACTTGCCAAATTCCCTCAATGGGAAAATGATAGGTAACGGTAGGGCATTTAATGTTGACTTTAACTAGTAAGAAGAAACGTCCTCCTCCCCAAAGAGCTAATAAAGTATTCTCACCCACCAATTAAAAGATTTCTCTGCATTAAGTAAAAAAAAAATTTTTTTTAATCTGCGGATTAATTATAACGCAACAAGAATCAATTATTTGGTAGAGTTTATCGACACTTAGATGTGAGTGCACAAGCATTCATACGTAATGATCACCACACTTGCAATGAAAAAATAAAGTTGGGTAGTTTCATGCAGTGATATTTGAAAAAATATTGATGGAGGACAATTATGAAAATATAAAAATGTGACACGGCTTCAAATTGAATATTTTGCAACTGTAGTTGTGGTTTTATTATAATAATAAGTTGTGGTTTCTATGAAATATGTAAGTTTTATGAGCCAGCTAAAAGAAAAAAAAAGGAAGAAATAAAAAAATTACTTCATCTTTCCACTTGAAAACCAGAAGGTGATAGGAACTAAGAAGAATAATGGTGACATAAATTTCCTGGAGATTTTGGCATGGATTATTTGTTTGGATGGGGTTATTCAAAGTGGGTTAGTTATGAACTTTTGCACACGTGGGGAGATAAACTTCAAGCTTACCAAAAGTCCTTTTTTTTTTTTTTTTTTTGTTTCTTTTCTTTCTAATGCTATAGTTTAGAACATGGAATTATCAAGAGAAAATAAAAATAAAAAGAAAAGAGAAAAGAGAACAAAATGGGATATTCAAAATGCTTACTTATTTCATTAAGTATTGCTATACAAATAGAAAATTTTATAAAGAATTTATTATCAAAATGATATAATTGGATAAGAGTCATTCACTTTAGAACAAAATACCTATCATAATGGCTCTTAATTGCAATAATGTCACTACCACATCATTCTGGTAAATTTTTTGTATAGATTTTTCTCGTAGAATAGCATTTTCTTATCTCATTTTATGTTTTTGTATCATCTATTTTCTCTAACGATGTAATTTTATATTATTTTTATTTTTCTTTTCTCTCACTAAATACTTGATCCAAACACAAGTTGAGGGTATCTAGACTTTCGATCCACTACTCTTTTGAATTCATACAGGATTATTGTTTACATAAACTATATAAACTTTATGTATTATGATTAGTCACAAGAGATAGGAAGAGAAATCAAACTTGAAAACCCATACTTCACATGACAGCCAGCCGACTATTACACCAGGGTTTGAACTTTGAGGTGCCAAAACTTAATTTGAACAAGACGGTTTTACTTTTGACTTCTAATATTCTTGTTACAGCCAAGCCTAGCTACTCTCACGCATGCAACTTGGTCAGGCTTAAGGAAGGCTGGTTCTCATTTGATCAACGGTCAACCGTTAAACAAAAATGACGTTCACCAACAACCATAAATTGCGTGGCTCTTTCTAATTTAATAAACCTAATTTTAAGCAACAGTTGAAACAATGGCTGCGAAGACCAATGGCAAGTGAATAAAAAGACTTTGCCCAGCGCCCCCAGATAGAGACCCTAATTAAGATAAGATTGACAAAATCTTGTATTGAACTACACGGCACTGCACTACAATTTGGAAATGAAAACTTGCACTAGTTTTCTTCTAGAAATGTGACCCTGGAAAAATCATGCCAGCTTGATATATATATATATATATTACACACTATCATAAGTCATAACATACCTATCTTACATGTTACATCCCCCCAGTGCCATTTAGTTTATATAATCTCTCTCTCTCTCTCTCTCTCTCTCTCTCTCTCTCTCTCTCTCTCTCTCTCTCTCAAAATTCAGTAACATGGGTCAATGAAATTAAGCTATTGTTATATCTTTCATTACTTTGGACATTTTCTCTTCTCTTCTTTTTTATATTAAATTTTGCATGCTTGGATTGATTAGCATGAAAGAAGAAGCTTCTTATGGAAGTCGTTCAACATTCATCATATATAGTAATGTAACACTAACTAATATCAAATGAAAATGATACATGAGTAAATTAAGAAATTTAAATGAATTAGTCAATGCACACAACAAACTTCAAAAACATTAGTGTGTCTAGCTGCCTGTTAGGTTGGTGTGTTGGTCTTGTTAAACTACCTCCTTACACCAAAAAACCGTTTTCACAAATCGAAAAAACACACTTTCTTCTAACGGACAAATCCAAACTCCAAAGTTTATCTTAACAATCTCCGTTGTTGTTTAACAGATAAACTTACGTACTTCGGATCTACGACACCTCACAAAACCAATCATACACGTATATATATTGTTTTTTTTTTTTTTTTTTTTTTCTGTGGGTGTGCATGAATGAAAGTAGGATCGTAGTGGGACCCATCTGGTTGACTGATGACACGTGGAAAGTTACAACGGTGAGTGTGAAAATAGGAAGGCCACTCTTTACTTCAGGAGCCGCGTAAATGCTTTTACCACTCCGTGAATGAATGAACATAGAAAGTTCGACAACTTCTTAACACGCACACTGCACAATTGGGGTGTTCCTCGGTCTTGTCTAGTGTACTGCATTCTTTTGTACTGCTTTACACACACACACACAAACTTAGCAAGTCTAACGTAACCAAACACGTCTCTATCTTCTGGAAACTCATTAGTGCTAATAGTATGTGATATTAGTAATGTTATACAACTAAAAAATTTTTACATAATATTGTGATTGAACGAGAGCTTTTTTTATTTATTTTGGAACAAAATAACTATCATAATAATTATAAAAAGTCATTAATTATCACATCATTCTAATGAGATTATTGGTACAAATTTTAAAAAGAATAGCATTTTTTATATATTTTTTGCTGTGTATACACACACAAAAAAATAATAATTTAAGGAGCACTTTAACCCTCTTTACTATGATTACATAAATTCTGAGTGCACCCACCACCTCACAAGACATGAGCATCAAGTGTTGTGACTTGAAACAAACATTGAGCAAGGAGAATTAGCATAGCACCATTTCTCTTTCTTTTCTTCTTTTTTTTTTTATTTTTTTTTATTATAAATGTGTCCAACTGACTACTTTTTGAGCTCGTAAATGGCTCCTATTGACACAAAATTTATAAATTCATACACTTCGACTAATTTTGAAGCACAACGTATACATAGATTCACTGGCGGACCAAAGGTGACAGGTAGGAGCCATGTCCCCTAAAAAATTTGTAAATTACTTATAGTTTCTATAGAATTTATTATATTTACAACAGATATAGTGGATTTGCCCCCCCCCCCCACTCCTCAAAATTCAAGAACTTTTACCTTAGTTTTTCTAAAATTTAAAATATTTTACCTTGCCCCTCTCGACACGAATTTTGAGTCCGCCACCTACATAGATAGCCCGATGACAAAGTGTCACATAGTGAAAGTGGCACAATATGATTGGCTAAGGTGTTTTGTTGAAGTGGTTACATAATGCTTTTCATAATGACTCAGCCTCTTGGACATAGAAATCCAAACTTATCCTTTTTACCAAGAAAACAAAAAGAAACCCATGTGAATGGCAAGTGGTTGAGAGAATCTTCTGAAAAAATTTGAAGATTCTAAGAAAGACTCACTCAGGCTCGCCAGTCGCGACTCATGACTCGTCCACAGCTCTGTGCGTTTCTGTCGGCTCAGCTAAAGCCACGCGGTCAGGTTTGCTTTCTCCATGACGGCTGATCAATTCACACTTCATATTTTATGTACTTACACCCAACTACGTGTGTATATATATATATATAAATAGATACATTATATTTTGGTCCATGTGACACCCTCAACCTCACTGCCTTATCCCACAAGGAAACTAGGGCAATATTGTCAATCACAAAAGGTCAAACTAAACAAGTCTTGCTTGCCGAACTTTGCTGGACCTATAAATGTACAACTCAACAATCCTCATTCTTCATTACCTTTGTCTATTCTTCACCCCTACGAAAAAAGAAAATACTCTCCAAGCAAAAACCCTAATATTTCAGGCTTTTCAATATTCAGTCATGGTATATTTAGGCATGAAGAGAGGCAGAGAAGGAGAGTTTGACACCATAACGACCACCATGGCCAACTGCCTGATGCTGCTCTCACGCGGCGACTGCGGAGGCTTCGATTCGTCGGCAGCCAACTCCGGCAGCCGTGTCTTCGAGTGCAAGACCTGTAACCGGCAGTTCCCATCATTCCAAGCCCTCGGCGGCCACCGGGCGAGTCACAAGAAGCTGAGGTTGATGGGAGGGGACTTGAACCAACATGCCCAGTTGCAAAGCTCCTCGCCGCCTAAGCCCAAAACCCACGAGTGCTCGATATGCGGCCTAGAGTTCGCCGTGGGGCAAGCTTTGGGAGGTCACATGAGGCGGCACAGGGTGGCCGCCACCGCCACAGCCTCGGACAAAAGCCAGCCTCCTCATGATCTATCTTTGTCTCCCTCACGGGTACCCGTTGTGAACAGATCAAATAGCAGGAGAGTTCTTTGCTTGGATTTGAACTTGACGCCCTTGGAAAATGGTTTGGATTTTCCGCTTGAGAAGGTAGCTCCTATGGTTCGTTGTTATTTATGATAGGAATTAACCGTTGAAGATATTGAGGGTCAGATTTTCTTTTTTATTATTATTGGATCTCTTGTTTAGATTTAGATTCAGGTTAGGTTTATTCGTTTGTTTATAGGCATAAGAACCTCGGGACATCTGATTGTTCCTTTGTTTCATTTTTTTCGCCTTGTAAAATACTATACTTGCAATATACGAAGAAATTATTTCTTACATTATGGTGAGGCAGACATGATGTCATAATATTATTAATTGTTGTTGCTTTTATCAAATGGCTATGGGTTCTAGAATATCTCCTTCATTACTCATAAATTTCAATTCAGACGAAAGCAGAATTCAGTATAAAAAGGCTTTACCAACTATGCCAGACAAATAAAAAAATATATAATATTGTATACAAAATGACGTGGATGAATTGAAGCCTAACAATTTGAACCAGCGTATATCAACTAAAACAAGTTCTAATAATAAAAATATCTTGATGAACTCTTTCTCCCCTCAGTCTCTCGCTCGGAGAGAGAGAGAGAGAGAGAGAGAGCAAAGACCATTTTCTAATTCTTTTCATTCTTTTTTTTTTCTGGAAAAGGGAAGCTTTATAAAGATCTGAAGGGAGAAAAAGGGAAAAGAAAAATTACAGCAGCCCCTCTAATCAGATTCATCGAAGGTGAGAGATCATAAAACATGTAGAAAGCCCCATAGATTGCAGCTAAAGATATTGCAAGAGAACACTAAACATGGATCAACTCAATCTAAAGAATAACAGTCGATCTAATTTCACTCTTTTTTCTAGGCAAACTATATGCTTCAAAATCATGCAATTAGTAGTATTGTAAGGGTTAGTCTTCTCCTCCCATGGAGAAAAAGTCTAGTGGTTGGTAGTATTGAGTATTCGATTATAATCCTTATTAAATTGTAACACATGGTGTATGAATATATTAGCAACCTAAATTTGGAGTGCAATAGAGAGATCTTTAAGGAAAAATATTACAACAAATTTTGGTAGGGTATTTCTTTAAAAGTCTCTCCACTATATAATAAATTCAAGTTACTGATATATTTACACACCGTGTGTCATCATTTGATAAGAACTCAATACTACATAACCACAAGACTATTTTTCCCATCTAGGGCCCGATAAGTATGATAACATTCAAGAAGACACAAAATTGGAGGGTTAAATGAAATTATTTTCAAAATGTGAAATATGTAACGATTTCCTTTATTAATTAATTAACCAATTTTCTCAATAATAAAATAGGAGTTTTAAATGATCACAAAATTTCTATAAAGCCCACATCCCCCCAAAAAAATAAAAATAAAACAAAAGCAACCATCCCAGGTTTCACTTACAACAATTGACTTTTTGAAAAAAATTTGACAGCTTCAAAAGAGAGGAACGCCAAAATGGTGTTCTCAACTGCATATATTGATAGGGCAATGCTATAAAAAAAAATATAATTTATACATAATTTATGTGTAGAATAATGTGATTGTATGAGAGCTTTTCATTTTTAAATAAAACTGCAGCAAAATCACTTTAAATAAAACATCTATTGTGACCGCTCTTAATTACAAAAGTACTATTGTTATATCAGTCTGATAGTATTTTCTGAATGAGTAGTATTTTTCATACTAATATAGATTTAATTTTTGAGTTAGATTGTTTAAAAGACTGACACAAACCCAATACTAACTGATTGGATCTTTCGGGTTAGAAATGGGCTGTTAGCCTAGTCAAGTGCCAATTGGATCTGTAGTATTGGTAGTGGCTCACTGGGCCGCTTATGAATATGAGCATGGACCATGGCTACTCCAGTTGGTGACTTGTTGCAAATCTTAGAATAATTATTAATTCATTCCGAAGTACCAAAAAAAAAAAAAATTTTTATTAATGTATAATTATGATCTTATTAAATTTTATTTATTTTTCCAAGTTTATAATTTAAAATTTCTCACTAAATTAAAGACATTTATTGCTAGGTTATTTTAATGACTTATATACTTGGGATACCAAACATGCCCTTGTAATGTTTGTTTGTATGACACTTCCGGATCATTGGACATGAAATAAAAGGTTTATTTCTAAAATAATTTTTCCATTAGAATATTTTATGAAAGATATATGGAGCATTTAAAATATTTACGTTTTCAAATTTTGTAATTTTTGGATTTATTATGAGTGTTGAGACTCGGGTTTTTTTATTCATTGGATAATATCAACGGTATGATTGAAGGATTCCAGATTATTATGACACAAGATTGATTTACATGTTTTAGAATTTGGTTAATTTCGTGTTTTTTTTTTTTTTTTGTTGGTGTGAATGATTTAGTATTCCAATAAAGAGTACACTCACAACTAGTAATTGTACAAATACCATTCCTCAAATAACCTTAAAATAGTCTTGAAATAATTAAATGGAGTTTGAATATTTGAATTGTAAGACTATTCACTGACATGAATGATGTACAATTGAGTTAAGCCTCAGTTACACAATGAGGCAAGTATTTAAAGAAATGGTATTGGTAATTAAATTCTTTTGAATGCCAATATGCATTTGTGGGTATTGTCGGTTAAGTTTGTAGCTCACACTTAACTTTTACTGATCAATTTGCTGCATAAGTTTGAGAGAATAGTCGGTTAAAGGTCTGAATACTGTATAGCAACAAAAGTTGTACTTGTAAATTTTCTTGCATTGTGTAAAATTACTTTTAGTTAAGGGTCAAATGATAAATCTAAAATAAAGATTTGTATTGTGAATAATCCCCTTTCACAATTTTCAAGTTAAACTAGATACTAAATGGATTCATATCTCATTGCTCATCCTTATCAAATACCATCTATGTATATATTTATATATTAATAGCACTAAATGCTATTAATTATATATGCACCACTTTTCCTCGTCGTAACTAGTTTCAAGACCAACTTTGAAAGTTCCATTAACTAGTAAATGAAGTTTGGATTATTTCTACCTACCAAAAGGAAAAGGGGTTGGAGTATTTTGCTTTTAGACAAAATGACTAAAATACCCTCCGTATAATTAATGTTTTACACATCCTTTAACTTTTTAAAAATATAATATTATCTCTTCTATCTTTCACTTTGTAAAATGATCCTACAAATATTATTTTGTTCTCAATTTAGTTGAAAATTTAGTATTTTGCTTTTAGACAAAATGACTAAAATGCCCTCCGCAGAATTAATATTTTACATATCCTTTAACTTTCTAAAAATATTATATTATCTCTTCTATCTTTCACTTTGTAAAATGATCCTACAAATATTATTTTGTTCTCAATTTAGTTGAAAATTTAGTTTGATAATCACAAATTCAATTGATATACTTTAATAGCAAATTTAAGATACTAGTGCTGTCAAAATTCAAATTGAAAATACCAAAATCTGAAACTATAATCCCAATTTAACTGTGAGTTCATAGTTTTTTGATATATAGTTTAGACCAAAAAATAAAGTAGCAAAAAAATCTTCTTTTTATTCCATATTTCTTTTTGTTTTTTAAGTTATCAAGAAATGTAAAATAGTAATTAGAAGATAAAGCCGATAAAAAAAAAAAACTGATCCAAACAAGGTTGGTGGCTTCTTAATGGCCTATCTCAAACCTAAGGCACTAAATGAATTAACTCATTGTTACCAAAAAACAAAAAATCTTAGCTCATCAGTCATCAATTATAATTATATATATATGGACATAAATTGTCATTAATTGAATTATCAGTTATTCATTTAATAAAGGAATCCGATTTTAAAAGGCGATTTCACATTACAATTGGCATCAAAAGAGTTAATTACAACATCATCCTGTAAACTATGACTCAATATTATTAAACTGTCTTAAACTCTAAAACATAATACATTAGTACTTAAAATTATCAATTTGTATCAGTCAATATCTCTATTAATAATATATTAAGCAATCTATTAGGAAAGTAGATGAAAAAGTATTCTATAACTTATACATGTTCACAAAAGTATAATTTTATATATAAATACATCTTTTCTTTTTGTAATAATTATCTAATGATAGAAATGTCCATAAATTGCTCTTATATTTACACACTATTGCAAATAGTATTTTATTTATTAGGCAATTATTATAATAAAAAAATTATTCAACTACAAAACTACATATTTTTTAATATGTATAAGTCACATCATAATCTTTCACCTAATTTTTTTAATGAATTATTAATAAAAAATATCGATTAATACAAATTAATAGTTTATGAATTCAACATGTCACATTTTAATACTTAAGGAGTTTAATGATACTGATTCACGGTTAGTTCACGAGAAGATGTTGTAATTAACACACACCAAAATTAGTGCAGACTATGTAGTGTTTCTCGTGCTATAGTATTGGACTGTCAAAGCTATCTCATCACCGTCCAAATAGCTGTCCGGTTTGAAATGATAATTATGTATTGTAATTGTACAAAATGTAAACTCAATTAGAGCTCAAAACCCAATTCATCCCCTGGTGATGAACCATAGATCTTTAAATGGGTTCACGTCCACAGGATAAGTCCTCCCCACTCCCCAGCACATTTGTTAAATTTTATGACACTATGACACATTGAATCGAGTGGTTTGCGATGTATTGAATTCACAAATAGGTAATTCATTTTAACGGCTAGGATTGATCCATTTGCTATTCCACGATGCTCACCAGTGGAAAACGTTTCTGATCTATTAGCGGCAACGTGTACGATTCTTAGAATTCAATCTTTAAATGGTAAGGTACACGGGACCACACCATAGCTTTCGTCATAGTTTAAAAGGCCGAGCTCAGTTCCTTCATTGCACACAGGTCCTTTTCTTCTTCTTCTATTTGACGAAAAAGCTTCTGCTCTTTATTATCCGGCGCGATGTCGCCGGAAACTTTCACCGGCGGTCACGCGGATTAACCGCCGGCTAAGGTCCTTCTTATTTAACTCCCTCATTGGTTCTCAGTTTCTAGGGTTAGGACTTCATTTTTATATCTATCGTTGATTCAATTTCACAAGTACTCGGCTTGATCGTCTTCGTCTCTCTCTCTCTATCTGATCGATCGTTCATTGCATGTTGAATGTATATATGTGTTTATATGTTTGTTTAATCGAATTTTCCTTCAATTAGAGTTTGAAATTTAATGCTTGTTTATGGTTTTGCTTACTAGGTTTTGTTTTGTTGTTTATAGATTGATTGAACGGAGCTTTGAGCTTGGTTTTCGTTGTGTTTCGCATCTTTTGTGGCAATGGCTTACAAAGGCCAAGCGGTGTGGTGAAGGTTATGTAGTGGCTAGATTGTTGAAGGAGCTCAACGGATCGTGACGGGGCGATTTCTGTCGTTGAGTGAGTGAGCTGACTCTTTGAGTTCACTTCGATCAAAAGGACGACCGTCTTTCACTGGCGTGAAAATGGTGGGTTCTGCACTCTGATTGATGCTTTTTCATGCAAATGCTGTTGTTTTGGGCATCTTGTTTATTTGTTTTTTAGTTCTTACTTTCTTTTGCTGTCTTGCTTGAACAATTATGTTTTTCGTTTTTTTTTTCTCATTTAAGTTTTAGTAGTTTGCTTGGTGTGTGAATGAATATGGACTTACACTTTTGAAGAATTATAGGTTTCCTATATTTAAACGTGGAAAATTTTGTACGTATCAAGGGGTTGGAGCCCAACCTTGTCTGGGTGGTTCTTTCAGCTTTAATCTCAAGATTAGTGGTTGAAACTCTATTTTTAATTAATCTGGTGTAGACAATCAGTTTTGGAATGTTGTATTATGGTAAATCAACTTATGATTCTATTTTTCTTTTTAGTTACAGTAAAAAATTGCATTGCATGGTGCGATGGTCAACATACTTGGTTAATAGCAACTAGGTAGATGGATCATGGATGGTAATTTGAAAATCTACCTTATCCTTTTATTCTTGGTAATTTGTCTTGTTGTTTATGGTAATTTGATAGATTTTGATTATTGTTGTGAGGACTATCATAACGCACAAATATATGCTTCTTTGCAATGTTATTGCATGTTGATGAACCTGCCGTTAACTGGTGATATGGCTCACAAAGATCATGCCAAACTTTGTGTGTGGGTGTGGGTGTGTGTGTGTGTGAGAGAGAGAGAGAGAGAGAGAGAGATAAGAAAACAATGTGTTTCTATTGAGGACCTTTTATTCTTTAAATATTCTGCCCCTTTTGTGTTGTCAATATCCCTTTGTCAGTTTCTATTAGAACGTAATGGAACTAATTATTTGTAAATAAGGTGAATCTGTGAACAAATAATTTCTGTTTGTTCACAAGTAAACCCGTTCATTTGAGCTTATTTGGTTTGTGTTGTGTAGGCTATTTTAACCATGCTTATTTACTAGATCAGTTTTGGTTTCGACACAAGAGTTCAGTTTTCCTGGATAAAAATAATTGATTTATAATGGCTTAAGAAAAGGTGGCCAAAATAACCATGATTGGTGTGAACATGATCAAGAATACATCAATACAGAGCTGAATGGAGAGGAGCAACTTATAGGGGAGTCCATGTAATTTGGATTAAGGCTCGTTGAGTAGAGAAATGGTTTGAATAGCTAGGAGACTATGCAACAAAAGATTTCTACTCGGTAGTTTTGTGCTCAAACTAAACCTCGCTCAAATGTGAACCTCCTTTTGCCTTTTTATAAAGTACCACGGCACAATTTCCTGTTGTCTGTGAGAAGCTCCTTATACATTTAATGGCTCTAACCAATAAGGTTTCATTCCTTCTTTTTCTTGGGGTAAGTAAAGGTTTAATTCTTTGCGCAGACTGCTGCAATGGAGGCATCTTGGTCATTGATTATTTGGGTAGGAGAGGGAGCATTTTGCTCCCTTTTTATTAGGATTGCATGTGCAAGAGGGTGGAGGAGGTTTAATCATTTACTTTTGTGTTGTGGGGTTGCTAGGAAGCTTAGGAGCTTGATATTCTCTATGCTTGGTGTTTCCTGGGTTTTACCAGGTTCTCTTATTGATGTGATGAGAGGTTGGCCTTCTAGTTGCTCTTGGAAAAGAGTCAGGAAAGCCTGGCTGGTGACTCCTCTATGCCTTATGTGGAGGGTATGGCGGGTGAGGAGTAGGTGCATCTTTGACGAGAGTGAGATTCTGGCTTATAGATGGAAGCATATAATCCTTAATTTCTTCCACTTGTTGGATGATAGGGAAGTTGCTTATTCATTGTATTCTTTGTTGATTATTCAGGAGATTTGAGCTTCATTGAAGGAAGTTAGTTTTGTTTATCTCTTGTGTTCCACTTGTAGGAGTGTTACTACTCCTTTGGTGGATATAACTATTAGAGAAAAATTAGTAGTTAGTTTGCTAGGGTTCATTTGAGACCCACTTAAATACAATTGTACATAATGGCCATACAATTGTATTTGACCCTTGAAGGACTCATGAGGCATAAAATTCCATAGGTTCTAAACGATACAAAGTGATACATAGTGGTTTTGTGTTCCACTCATACTCTATATGGAATCATAATGCAAATTTAAGAGGTTGATTGGTGTGGTATATTCATATCATAACATATAAACAGTAGGAAGGCCTTCACTTTGGGTTGGGACCTGGATTTAAGTGAGAAGCAACCAGTTGGAATGAGAAACTAAGATGGTAAGAGTTTGCCTCTGTAGAACTTTGAGCATTATCGGTATAGGCACCTTTGTTTAATATGTACACGGTTTCTGTACATTAGGATATTGATTGGCGATAGCTCTCTAATGGTGGGATCATAGCAGTTTGAAAGAGAAACTTCTATAAGTGAACATTGCACCTCGTAATTTGCTGTGTGTAAATGACCTTAGGATATTGTGGTTGGAAAAGTACAGTGAACTATTTTTATGTGAAAAAGGGGTATCATGATGGAGTAATCCACAAATGCTATCCAAGGAGATGGGCATTATGGCCGTAACCCATGACAGCCAAAACCCAGAGTCTTGCTAATTTGGTTGAGCAGAAGTGACGATGAATCAACAAATAATTCCAGCAACAAGCAGCAGCTAAACAGAAAAAAAAGAAGCAAGAAATTGTTTGAGAATTTGAAGTCAACATTGTAAGGAACACAAATGAAGGTTTCACTAGTTTGTTTTGTATCAACAATCCATTAGGGATATATTAGCAAGTGCTTTGAACTACATTGCCAAAGCTATTTTTTGTTGGATTAGCAGCTTTTTTATGGGAAGTTTTATAGAAAGGACCATGAGCAGTGACACCAGAGTGACATTTAAAAACAAAAATAAAACTGGAAGGTTCGACTCTATGTTTGACTGGATTGTCAGTAGAGTATTTTTATATATGTAGCCTATATTTCCACTACAGACGTTTGATAACTTTCTTTAGATTATATATGAAGACACGTTTTGTATAATGGTAATTGGTAATATAACCTAAAAAGTTGAAACCCAGGCTTTTCTAATTTGGGACTTTCTTCTTTGGAAAGATCACACTCTTGATTTTACAAGGGAGGTGCTTATGAAATTGGAACTCTTTATGACTCAAGTTTTTGCTACAGATTTTATCTATGTAGATGCTATTGGCATGGGCATTCAAATTAATGCTTATTCTGGGGCTTTAATATCTACCTCGAGTTACCATATTAGACATTCAATGGGCAGTTTATTGCACTGAAAGGACATGTTTTATTGCCCTTCATATTTGACTATGTTGCATGGATTTGGGCATAAAAGTTGGTCATTAGTACATGTCTAGGTATCTGATGTGGACATTATTAAATTTGAGATGCCTCCAATTTTTAATATCCACTAAAGTGTTGGGAGATTATTTGTACCATTGAATGACTGTTGTGGGATACTTTGCTTGTACTGAAAACACCCGTGCAACAAGTATTACCTTGAGGAGCACAAGGGAAGATGACACTGGAAGAAGGATGGGGTTAGAGAGAGAGTTGAATACCTTAGAGGACCACAGAGGATGAAGCTTTGAGGGAGGTTTTCCCAGATTCACACAGATCTAGAGATGAAGCTTTGTGGACATTTGGTAATTCGATGATGGATCTTTTAGCCAGGTAATCTGATCCTTGAGGAAGCATGTATTGAATAGTTACTCAGATTAAACCAGTCACTGTGATATTTAGGACTTGGAAGAAGAAAAATGTGGGAGGTTAAAAATTGCATAGCTGGAACAAATAGAATTAAACAAGGGTAAAATTCTGGAAGCAGAAACAACTTGTTGTGATCGTTATGTCGATATCTGCAAGATAGCATTGTAAATTGGAAAAGATGGACTAAGAAGCATTAAAATAGTGATATATAGTTATCCTCATGGGGATTATCATAGCTTGTATGTTTTGTATAGTGATATCCCCATTTGTTTGCACCTGTATTGAAGTTGTGGTTCATGTCTGTGTTGATACTCCTTTAAAATGTTTGTTATATTTTGTTTCACTATTGGTGATAAGAAAGCAGTGCAGCTAACTGCCTAAAGAAAGTTGAAACTGGTTGTTTGCTGACAGTTGACATGTTCTGTGGAGGATATGTGGATATTATTTAATTAAAAAAAATTTTGTGGCTGAGCTGATATTATTGAAATATCGTTTCAACAGAAGACAATTTTTTTGATGAAGACCCATTTATTTCTGAAACAAATGATTTCTAACACTACCTCACGGCTTGTACCACGCAGCTATGTTCAGTCTTCTTCTCCTTCTTCTGTGTCGGCTTTCTGTTTTCAATAGTCATAAAAATTATATGGACTAGGGTATACAGATAGAGACATGTCATCAAAAAGGAAAAACTAAAAATACAAAGTGATAGGCCAAGTATCTTTTAAGAAACATGCTAAAAAATTGCAACTCCTCTTGGCTAAGAGGTCAGCTTCAAAATTGGTCATCCTACATATTCAAGAGAAACTATTATTTCCATCTTCAATGAGATTCAAAACCTCTATAATCTCTTAGCCAGTTAACCTGTTCAAAATTTTTTTGCTTATGCCTTAAAAATGTGTTATTATATTTTTAGTGAGATTTTATTTTCTTTAGTGCAGCTAGATCATTGATTTCGTTCAATATTAAGCCACAAGCCTTAAAACACATGTCAAGACTCTTGTATTTTACAAGGGTTTCACATGAAGGCGTAAACATCAAGTATCTGAGCTTGATAGACCTCCTTCATGGATTTTTCCTTTGGGCCCATCTTTGAATTTAGATACATAAAGTGCAGGCAACTTTTAAATTATTGGTAGAACTTAATTCTTAAAAATCTATTAAGCTATAGAGCTTGCAACCATTTTGAGATCAGTGATATGATTCTTTATTTACACCAATTATATCATCACATCACACAATAATTACTAAGTACGTAGATTACGTGATTCATGGGACATTTTCTGTCCATTAAAGCCGAAATTTGGAGGGATAGAAAAAGAGCAGTTGGAAAAAAGGGTTTCCATCATGACTTCCAATATGCTAAGAATCTTATTTTAAGGTATTCTAGGTAATCGTTAATCCTTCTGATCTGCTTTTTTTTTTTTAATAGGTGATTTCCTGATCTGCTGACATGAATAAATTTAGTTTTCACATTACTAATAAGTGATGGCGACACAAAAATCAAATATCCTGATTTGGAAATTATTAGGGTTTTTCAAAGATTTTCCTGAATGGTCTTGAAGTGTTCCCATGCATATGATCACTGAAGGAGAGTCCGACTTTCTATACTTGTGAAAAAATTAAAACAGTCGGGAAGGGAACTCTAAAAGTTATTCAAAAGAGGCATCTACTTCTGGAATATGGTATAGACATAGCAATAATCAGTTTAGGTTTGCATAGTAAACAAGCACACGTTGGTGCTGGCAAGGTTTGAACCAAATATGTAGCTTGATAAAAAGGGCAATGTATTACATGAGTAATCTCCAGTGGTAGACAAACTGGATGTAGTAGGATGTATCATATCTACTAATCTGTATAGGTTGTAATAATGCATGAATAGCTTGCCCAATTTTCTTGCAATTATTATTACGAGTGTTCCTCATCTTGAAATATTACATTAGTTGGTCTTGAATAATTGACAAAAAAATCTTCTTATGTGAATGTTCAATATTCATCGTGTAGTACCCTGTACATTGCGATGTGTGTTCTCATTTATTTTGATTTTGACTGATTTTTTGGTTACATGTAATATATATACGTATATATATTTTGTTGCTGATTTCAAGTTGTGGTACTAGTGGGGCCTATAGATATTGTGATGAACAACAATACCTAAGATAAATGACATGTCTAAGCTGTCCTGTCAAGGTGATATTGCACCTTTTCACCTCTTTCTACTGAGCTGTTGATTCGCTTTATAGGATCTTACCAATGCTGTTGTGCCCTAGAGTATCCACACTGTAGCACTCCAATAGATAGGTTTTATGTACTTGAGTGTATATTTATGTAGGCTTGCTTTACATTTACAATTGACCCTCAATCTTTGCCCTAGCTTGAGGCCCAGATCCCCCCCCCCCCCCCCCCCCCCCCCCCCCCCTCTCTCAACCCAAAACCCAAAAAGAAAATATGTATAAAGATAAACATGAAAGAGAGGAAGAATGAGAGAAGGAGAAAACCATATGCATTCCTGCTTATTTTACATTTGCTGGAAAAATTCATTCTACCGAAACCCACTCTAGTTAACAGTTAATTATTAACTAATATAATACAACTCAGTACAGAAACAAAAAGTCCTCTGAGCTACGAAGATCTAATGAGCTTGAAATTTGACCTTAAATGATTCACTTTGTTGGAAAAGCTAGGACTTCATTTTTTGTTGTGGATTAAATCCTTCGAATCCATCCAGTAAAATTGGAGAATTATTCATTTAGGAAATCAATAAAAAGGGATGTTGCCATTGGAGCCATTGCAACAACCATCTGAGTTGTTTTCATGCCATTTCGGTATCCAGTGGTTTAGAGAATCCCCATACTAGGTTTTGTTCAACCAAACTAAAACTACCCTTAACAGTGGGTGGAACCACATGTTAAATACAATAAACTTCCTCAGATACAGAAAAGGTCATCCTATTGCACTAGGCTCCTGCTCATATTAGGGTCTAGGAGAGATAGTATGGATGCAGCCCCCCTCTTTTTTGTGGAGAAGCTGATTCATGTGACTTGAATCCGTGCCACACCGCTGAGGTGGATAGCAATTGCCATTGCATCAGGTTTCGAATTGTTGATTCCATCTTAGTTGTGACTATAAATTCTGTTGTTTACTAAGTAGCCAAAATGAGGTGCTTTATCCTTCCATAAAATATGCAGACATATTTCGTCTCCTGTTGGCATATCCTTATTTAAATAGTTATTGGAGTACAAATTTCTTATATCTGAGCTTTCTCTCTCTCTCTCTCTCTCTCTCTCTCTCTCAATTCAATATAATAATTATAGTGATGGAAGCACACACGACACTTACAATGTGTGTGCTATATTATGAATCGTTCTTTGAGCATTAGTTACTCTCTTTCTTTCTTTTATTTTTTATTTTTTGATTAGTATGAGCATTAATTGCTTCAAAGTGGCAGATTCAGTGAAATTGAAATGTCATGACTTAGTAGGCTTTAATAGGTAGTTTACCATTTGCCTCGTCAACATTATGCATTTTGATTTGGTTTTTGAGAAGAGCAATATCCAAGGACCTGTTTCCTTTTATATAATTACACTACTAGAGAATTTTTTGTAAGGGATACGAAGTGCTACCAAAATAGTGGTCAATCACATAATCTATAAAGTAACATAGGGATAATAGTATTTAATTTGTGGGAGGTTTTGTATAGCGATGACAATGTTGAAACTTGAAAGGTTATTAGTTCATTGTTCGTAATTTGTTTTTCCACTTTCACATGTGTAACTGAAGTGATGTGTTTAAATATCACCAGAAGATATTAGATAAATTGATAATACTAAGAAATTAATGCAGCACACTGAAGATGCTTGAAAGATTGCTGACGTTGTTTAGAACTAATGTAAGTGTACACAAATTATATTTCTCATGATTGTGCTAATCTTCATAACACACATCTTTTGGTTGGTTACTGAAATTGACGGAAGGAATGGTTGTGATGTCCGATAATATTCCTTTTATTAAACATAAAAAAAAAAACCGAAGGTCTTCAAAGCGTCCAGAAGTAGAAGTTGGGAGTATGTTATGATATGGATGTGCGATGATTTTTACTTCTTTAACTTGTCTGTGATAATCTTTACTTCTTTAATTTGAAAATGATAACTTTTACTTCTTTAAGAGTTGGATAAATGGCTTAAATGATATGAGAATTAAATTTTAAGTAAAAAGAGAGGAGAGTAAGGGTGGGAGCAGGAAAGAAATAGATGGTCAAAGGTAAGAGAGGAGAACATGATATAGGTTATTAACTTATTAGGCAAAAAAGATGCATCACAATTGAGGAACCGGATTTTACTGGAGACCATGTTGTCTAGATGTTGGCTGTGAGGTCCATTCAAATCTTTAGATGTGGCAATATATTGACGCTTCTTGTTTAGGTCATAAAAAGAATATCTATTGATGCTCCTTGTTTTGTTCTGGCCAGGATTAGTGAGTCCAGCAAACTCTGCATATTAGGAAGTCTTGAAAACCATTTAAAGAAATTATGCTCCAAAGCAAGACTAAGCTGATTTGTATAAAATTGTGGGCTTTAAGGGAAAGATTTACATCATGACACCGTTACTATGGAATGAAGGCAAAGTGTTTACCCTGTCAGCACCAACTCTTGCCAATATCTTCCAAGGAACTTTTAGAAAATCATTTCTTGGGTTCTTAAAAGCACAACACTAGAATGCATTTTACTATGGAAAGCATCTCAATCATGAATCCAAATAAACTTCTCCAAATAAATCTCAACTATCATTTCGGGCATACATGTTCATTTCCTACGAGTAAGTTATACTCAAGCTGCTCCTCTAAGCAGATGTATAGTTTCTTAGGCTATTGAGGATTAAATTAATTCTTCTTAATGTCTTTTTTAATTTTCCCTTGAATCATATCTGTGAAATGTTGATTAAGTATTCAGATGTTTGGATGCTCCATTACATTTTTGTAAAATGCAGTTGATATGTGAATCTTGTAGTTCTTCTTCCTTTTTCTTTTTTTTTTTTTTAAAAAGTTGTTGGAGGATTGTGATTTGTTCATCCTTTTCCTTTTGTTCTCTTCTGTAGTGCTACCTGCATGTGAATATTCATTGTTTTGATATCTAATAGCTTCTGTTACTCAATTAAGATACACTTCTTAGTATATGTTTCTTGGCAGTCTTTTCAGAATAAGAGCTTTTGGATGCCAAGGGATGCAGGGTGTCTAACTGATGGAGATATAAATTATGATACTTCGTCAAGAATTGAACCAAAGCGTGCTCACCAGTGGTTTATGGATTCTTCTGAACCAGAACTATTCTGCGGCAAGAAGCAAGCGATAGAAGATGTTAACAGCCGACCAATGTCAGGAATTTCAAATGCAAATGTTTCTGTATGGGAAAACAATTCTAGTTTTCAGACGGTCTCAGGGCAGTTTGCTGACCGCCTTTTTGGATCTGAGACTGCAAGGACTTTCAATCTTGTTGATAGGAGCATTCCAGCCATTGGTACAGGGAGTTTAAATATGGAAAGAAAGGGTTTTGAGGATCAATTTGGAAGTGAACCGACCCATTCCTCAGTTGGTCTAACTATGTCGCATACAATGGAAGATCCCTCATCATGTCTCAATTATGGTGGAATCAGAAAAGTTAAAGTCAATCAAGTCAGGGACTCTGAAAATGGTATGTCTGTATCAATTGGACACTCCTATAATAGGGGAGAAAACAATACAATCTCAATTGGAACTGCCTATCATAAGACTGATAACAACATTTCACTGGGCCCACCTTATAATAGTGGAAATGAGGGTACCATTTCAATGGGACCTACCTTTAATAAGGTGGATGACAATTTTATTTCTATGGGTCACACATTCAACAAAGGAGATGGCAATTTCATGTTGATGGGTCATAATTATAACAAGGGGAATGCTAATATCTTATCGATGGGTCAGCCCTTTGACAAGGGGGATGGAGGCTTCATATCAATGGGTCATCGATACGAAAAGGGAAATGACAATATTATATCTGCTGGTTCTGCTTATAACAAGGGGCAGGAGAATTTCATTTCAATGGGTTCTGCCTATGACAAAACCAATGAAAATTTCATGTCAATTGGTCCCTCTTATGACAAGGGGGATGATAATATCATATCTATGGGTCCAACTTCTGATAAGGCAGATACAAGCATTGTATCGATGAGTACCACCTATGACAAGGGAAATTCCAGCATTCTATCTATGGGACCGAACTACAACAGGGGTGAGAGCACTATATCTTTTGGAGGCTTCCAGGATGAACCTGAAACAAATCCCTCTGGTGGAATAATTAGTGGCTATGATTTGTTGACAAGTCAACACTCTGCTGAAACTTCAAAAGCATCTGGACAGGAAGATTCAGTTGAGCATAACACTGATCCAACTGCAAGTGTTGCTGCAGCAGCAACTTCTAGAACTGTTGCCACCCCAAAGAGTAAGGAGCAAAAGCCACCTAAGAAGGTTCCTCCCAACAACTTCCCTTCAAATGTCAAAAGCTTGTTGTCAACTGGTATGCTTGATGGAGTTCCTGTGAAGTATGTTTCGTGGTCGCGGGAGGTGAGTATTAATTCTTCTGTTCACATTTCTCCAGGTTATGTTTAATTATCCTGACATGTGGTTAATTGTTGTGCATCCAGAAAAATCTTAAAGGAATTATTAAAGGGACTGGTTATTTGTGTGGCTGCACAGATTGCAAGTACTCTAAGGTAAGAGATAGTACGTTGTTTGATATCATTTTCTGAGGTGAGTTGGCTGAGGAGTTTTCAGCCTTTTGAGTTTCGTGACTGACTGGTCATTCAAATTGTTCTCTGCAAGTCCCTTAATGCTTATGAGTTTGAGCGTCATGTTGGTTGTAAGACCAAGCACCCGAATAATCACATTTACTTCGAGAATGGAAAGACCATCTATGCAGTGGTCCAAGAGCTGAAGAGTACTTCTCAGGAGATGCTGTTTGATGCTATTCAAAATGTGACTGGCTCTCCCATAAATCAGAAGCATTTCCGTATTTGGAAAGGTGCTTTTATTTTATTTTCCGTAGTGTAGATCAGTTGAAGACTTCTTTTCCAGTTGTTTCTCACACAATTTTTTCGTCTTTTTGCTTCTTCGCAGCATCATATCAAGCTGCAACTCGCGAACTTCAACGTATCTATGGGAAGGATGAAGTGGCCATCCCATCTTGATTTGTGAAACCTTGCCTTTTCCAAATCTGTGATCTGTGAATGGCTGGCATACACCAATATGGTGAACTTGTGAATTTGCTTTGGAAATTTTAAGTACTTCGGTGAGAGAGATGCTTCTTGTTATTTTGCTTTAGACCTTTTTACAAAGACCTTAAGTTTATTGGGTGTTTTTTGTTTTTTTGGACCTAATGTGCTCTCTTAGGAGCAGAGTTTTGGCTTTGAAATGTGTTCGAAATGTGAAATTTGGATCAAATTAAGCAATCAGTCAGTTCCTGAGTTTAGGCATAGTATCATGATCTATTTGAGCAACAGGATGTGGCGAGAACTAGGGTTACAAGTATGTGGACTCTACATGTCACTTTGGGAAGTAGCTTTTTCCAAGATGTTGTAGCTAATTCAGGCAATAGACTGGGCATTGTCATGTGTTTCCTCCGGGCTTTGTTTGGGGTCCAATAGGGGAATTATGGAAAATTCCCCTTTCTGTATATGTTTGTTCTCAGGTTTGTCATTTTGCTCGTCTTGGTTGGGTTGCAGTGATGGAAACACAGGTACTGGGGGCTAACAGAAACGTGGGATCATGTCTATTTAGGCCTTTGCTAGCATGGATTCCTTCACAGTATGAGGTGCTTCTGGGGCTTTCCCAATTCTTGGGGAGTCCTATACACAGTGAGAATATTCTCTTGATCGATCTTCTCTCCAGTTGAATACATTTTGCTCTATAGCTTTGCACTTTGGTTGCTCTGGAAAAATTGAATTTTGCCTTCTGTTTTTGTCCTTGAAGTAGAGACAGGAAATTCTGAAATGTGAAATTTGCTTAGCATGAGATCTGAAAGACTTAAGAAGGATAGGCTATTGTCAGAGACTTGCTATGATGTCTCTAAACACGGGCACCGAGCTTTAAGGGTAGTTTTCCTGCATGACAGACTTTACTATGAGCTCGTTTAAAGGTGATATTGCGAACTTGCAAATGCTACCGTATTTGCCTGTGTCGTGCCTATGGCAGTTTTTGTTTTTATGGGCTTTTGATTTTACCTTTTCACTAGGCTCCGTTTGATTTGATGTATTTTCTGCATTTTTCGTTGTTTGATTGCATAAAAAGTAAGTAAAACATTTTTTTAAAAAACTATTTTCAGTCCAAACTCCAAAAATGACTTGCTGATGTAAAATGGGCAAGTTATTTTTGGGTTTTGGTCTTCGACTTGGGTTTCGTCTTCGACTCTTCGTTCTCAACCCTTGAGAGCATAAAAGGTGTAGAATGTGAATGGCAGATTCTTGGTCTCTTTCATCTCTATTGGCAGCTCTCGGATTGTGCCTCCCTCTCTCCAATCTCCTCTGCTCTGACTGATTCCTCTTCTTTATTCTCCATTGTAGTTTTAAAGCTCCACATCCCTTGATTTCTATAGTTCCCATAGCGTATGTGTGCTTGCTTTATGTAGTTTAGAGAGAGAGAGAGAGAGAGAGAGTCTGGATCATTGTGAAAGGGATTGCTAAGTGGTTCATATCCCTTATTTGTTTGCTCTGTTTTCGCATGTTACTTTTTCTGGGTATGGAAAAGTGGAGAAATTGACTTATCTCTAGGGATTGCTGGAAATTTTGGGATCCACGGGCGAGAGGGTGCGCTGCTGGGAGTGGTTGATTGAGATAGTATGTTGTTTAGCGTTAATCTGATTGCATTTGATTTGGTGATGGTTTGTGTGTGTGTATCATCTGTTATTTGCATTCGATTCTGCCAGACACGGAAGAATGAAGAGGAAAATAATTTTTTAGTAAAACTTTTAACATAAAAAAATATTTTTCAATATAAAATATTTTACGTTAAAACAAAACTGAACTACAACAGTTAGCGAAAAAAAAGTCAAACGCAAGGCTTCATCCAAACAAAAACTTCTCAAAACTGCCCCTGCAGGGCCGTTTTGTGCTTATTTCCTATTATACTTGCTAAAAAGCAGTAAGCCCGCCATCAATGATATGTATATATATATGTTATAAAAGTAAATAATATAAACACAAAGTATATATAGTGAATAGTTCTTCAGTAACTATCAAATATTTATCATATTTTGTTCTTCTGAAATATTTTGGGTTGATCGTCTGAACTATTCAAACTTTGTTGCTAATACAAAATAACAATACAACACGATATTTACAATTTACCTATACTGCTTTTTCTTCTATTTTATCTGTTTGTTCTTCTTTTCTCTAATTTCTCTCTTGTTTTTTTTTTTCTATGCCTAAAATGCTCTCTAGGTCTCTCTATTTATAAGAAAGGAATAGAGGAGAGAGGCAAGGGAGTGGGGGCTGCAGAAAGAGAAAGGGATGGCGGCTAAGGCCGCAATCATCCCATACGTCACAATATATATATATATATATATGTATCTATATATTTTCTTTTTGAGAAGGCATCAAACACATGTATAGTTAATAAAGCGGGGTGAGTTAATAGGGACGGAAAAGTTAGTATGTTAATAGACTAAATTTCAGAGAGTAAACGACAGGAATGGCAGATATTATTTATCCTAGGCACCACACTCCTGTTGTGACTTGAACCCGTGATTTTGCCAAAGTCAAGGTGGGTGTATAACTATTGGCCTTTGGTCACCACTTAATTTTTTATTGAGAGGAGAGAGGTTGGCCCGTTTGTCCCGAGTTTGACTCATCCCACTAGCTAACACTCTAACTTACCTATATACTGTCTTTCTTATTCTTCAAAAAAAAAAAATATATTCCTCTCTCTCTCTATATATATATATATATATGATTTTAACTAATTCGAATATATTTGATCCTAGAATTAGTATGACTAATGAATCAATAGACAATGCAGTCTTATACTTCAATTTTGGATTTGTCTCAGTATTGTACTGATCATTGGCACTTCCTTTAGTTTTTGCTGCGAATGTATATTTTTATATTTTTCCTTCTATTATTCTGTTCTGGTCCCAAAGGCATGAAAATCTTTGAAGGAAACTGGGTTGGCTTCTTCATTGTGTACTGTTGTATATCTCGCCATATATATATAGAGTCCGATATATGACAAAGAAGAGAACAGCACGAAGCATTATTTACTGTCGTGTATATATGTACAAATGTACATAATGCTTGGTAATAGACGTACACATCAGAAGGCCAAACAATATCAGAGTTCAAGAACGATGGTGTTTTGTGCTTAATTACGTCACAACTCCAAAAAAAAGAAACAAACTTTTGCTCGCTAGGATTTATTGTCACACATATAAACAAACTGTAATGAAAGGAAAGGAAAAGTAAAGGAAAGAAACTAAGGGAAAATTAAGATTCCATGCACTTTATTTTGCTTTGTTTGGTTCTTCAAACAGCTTCGTCGTTAGGTGCTACTCTGCAGGTAGCGTTGACATATTCATTCCTTGAAGTCTCAGCCTGCTGATGATCCTCTATGCCACCATTCGTATTATTAGCCTGTTGATCATCAATGGGTGCTACCAGCTGATCACTGCTTGAGTACTTAGATGGATGTTCATTATCATCAGCATCATCCTTGTTCTTACCCCATATCACTAGATATAATCCCACAACTATGACGATTGCTCCAACCACCCTGCAAAATTATAATAATTCTCAACTTTAGTCACCCTCATTACAGCTGATCTAGCTTCAATTTTTTTTATTTCATGATTTCCATAATATTGTGACTGTTAGAGATAAACAAAAACGGAAAACTGAATTCATCGAATAAATGATGATAAAAGCCTACACGCTTGTGTAGGGATGTCGGGTGTGAATATATGTATAAGTAAATTTATCTAATTCTCAATGTTTACTGACACGGGGACAGAAAAATAGTCACAAAATAGTATTTATAATGAGCTATAGAGCATAATTATTAAATATTTTTATTAAATAAATTTATAACAATACATGTCAAACACATATCTATGATTGATTTTTAAGTGTCAAGAGTATTCGATACGGGTGCTTCATACATTTTAAAAGAGTTCATACGACGTAAATAAAATCCATATGATGTTAATGGCCAGAGGAAGGACATTGCTACGTACCTTCCCAAGCAAACTTGCTCAGATAAAATGAAAGAGCTCATGACAGCAGCAAAAACCATGCCTAGGGGACTAAATGCCGTAACAAAAACAGGCCCTTTCTCCTTCATTATTACTCCCGAAAGGTAATAACCCACCCCGGAGCAGATTACTCCCTGCATCCAAACACCATGCATGCATCTGTGAGTTCAATTGCAGTAACTGAAGGAGCTGTTTAAAGTTAGAAATTATAAGAACTTATTCTTACCCCATAAACTGCGGATAAGAGTTTGGTATCCCAGGCTAAGGACCAGATGGCCATGTTGCCCTTTTCCACAATGAAGGTCAGTATTATGCCTTGCAGAGACCCCATCATACATATCAGAGCTGTGAGAGAGAGCTCAGCTGGGTATGACTTCAATGTAATTGCCTATTAAGATCAAACCACTCCATTTTACAAATATATTTATACATTATATATATATATATATATATGAATGGAAAATTGTAATCTACCATGAACGCGCGTTACAATGAAAATCTTTCCAGAATAATGTAGGGATAGCAGTCTTGTAATCAAGAATCTTCATGATGGGTGTTATTTTAAGGTGATAGGTCCTCATTCAATAATATTTTTCTCGATAATAATCTTTCTATTCATATAGCATTACTCTATATAGAGACATTAAATGATCATTAGAAAGGAAATGAGAAGACGTATTACCATGATATATTGGTTAGTCTATGAATGTGTAAAAAGAAAAGAAAATGTTATTTTTTCAAAATTTTTGTGTAAAATCTTACAGCAAATGGTATGTTAGTGACAAATTTGTTGTATAATCAAAGGGCATCATGCTGGAATCTTTGTTTTAAGGTGACAGTGGCCACATTATTCTGTATACTTTTGCTGCATAAATAACTTTAAAAACAGCTATATTACATCATTTTATTATGTATAAACAAATGCAGTTAGTGCAAACAATCATTGTGTATATATAGATGTGTATCTATATATGTATAGGCGTGACTTGTTAGTGCAATATGTGTTTTGTGGGCTCTGACGTCGGAATGTAAGTGAGGGGGCAAACTCTTACTTGCAGGATATAGAAAGCAGCCCAGCAGGAACAGCCAGCTGTGATGAAGAGAGAACCCTTGATGGGATCTTGTTGATTTGCAGAAGAACTTGCAGCTACATAGCTTCTCTCTCTTGTCCATGGCAATCCAATCATAGCTCCTTTGATTAGAGTCATAATCATTGCTCCACCAACCGTAACCAATGTCCCCACCACCTTAGCCTGGCTATGCAATCTCCTAATATTAACCTTTTCAAGCCTACAAAAAATTCACTGTAAGTTTAAATCACTTGCAAAATTTTTCAAAGCCTGTTTTAACAATGGAGTAATGTTATATAAAAGTTTTCATACAGAATGACGTGATTGTTCGTGATCCTTTTATTTTAAAATAAAATACTCACTATTTTGACTTGTAATTTAAAAAATAGCACTACAACATTATTCTGGTAAAGTTTATTGTATAAAAATTCTATACGAATAGATTTTTTTTCCAACAATAATACCATATTGTAACATTGCATATCTACAAGTACATATATATATATATATATATGCATGCATTTATATGTCCATGCACGTACTATATCTGAACTTATGTGCATGACTACAAGAGTAGTTAGATAAATTTAGTGCTCCTAGTTAAAGCACCGCATGTTTTTACTCTTTCTCTCATATATATATATATATATATATATGGTGGGTTCTCTACTATTACGTGGGGTATAGCAATGGGACTCACTACTTTGTGAGAAGTGGAGTAGAGATAATGAGATGCACTAGAGGCACTGAATAATTTTCCAGAGTAATTAATTAGGTATTTACCTAAATATCCAAGCCATTACAAATGTTACTGCAGGAAGAACGTTAGTCATGGCTGTCACAAAAGTAGGTGTTGTGTACTTCACCCCAGCATAGTACAAGTTCTGGTCTATGACAGGCCTGTGCAGCGAATTAGATAAAGAGCCAAAAAAAAAATGGTTAGATTCACATTAAACCTGAATAAATGATAAGGATTTGCTTTTGAGATCAAGCTATATAATTACTCCAACAAGCCGAGTAACATAATCTTGAAGAAGATGGAGATGGTCATCTTTGGCCTTACTTTCCTACAACAGTTATAACAATTAGGTTCAAATCTTTATAAAGCACAAACCCAAACAAAGATATGAGAGAGAGAGAGAGAGAGAGAGAGAGAGAGAGAGAGAGACCTTTCGAAGACCACAGCAAAAGGAGCAATGACAATAGTGGCGACAGCATTACGGTAGACAGCGAAAGTGTAATGGCTCATCCCATGGTTTAGGCCAAACTTGGCAATAATAACTATACCCGCCAAGCCAAATTGCAAGAGAATCACAGCCAAGTATGGCTTTGCTCTATTATACAGCTCCAATAAGGATTCCCTTGTCATATCTCTCTCTCTCTCTCTCTCTCTCTCTCTCTCTCTCTCTCTCTCTCTCTCTATAGTGTGAAGCGCTTATGAGTAAATAATAGCAGCCCTGCATGAGCCTATATATAGGGGGTTGGGGTCACAGATAAAAACTATCTTAACACGTCTCCATTACAAGTCTAGGGACTCCACTATGGTCTTATACAGTGAAAGTGTGAATTAACCCATTTCGTCGAAACCAGTGGCATTTTCAACATAAAATTATCAAACACCAGTGTTGCTGACTAGCTGAGGAGGAGGAGGAGGAGGAGGAGGAGGGAGGAGGAGGAGAGACAGTGGACTAAGCATACATGCATGCCTACGAAGTGGAGGATCGGTGGGGTTCACCTAATAATTCTGTATCAAATTATAATGCTTGGTGAGCTTTATTTGATGTGACCATATCTAATAAAAAAAACTGGTTTAGGTTTCAAAGATCAGACTGATTAGAGTTCATGTCTCTGTTTTGTGCTGGCAGATTTCTAATAGAGAATATTAATACTTGGTGAGGTTTACTTGACATAACCGTATCTAATCAGAATAAGTTTAGGTATAACGGGTTCATGTCAAGTACTTAAAAGTTTAAGAGGTAAAGTAAAGCCTAATAATGCATATCAAGCTCTCTAACATGAAAGAAATTTTAGTAGTTAAATAATACTGGGTTATCATGTTGTCCCTATACAATTGTGACACTCATACTGTGTTTGGAATCCTAATTTATTACTAAAAAAGAAAGAAAAAAAAAGTGAAGAAAAAGATAATAAAATGAGATATTCCAAATCTTTAGTCTTTCCTTTATGTTCTTTTATCATTTAATTTATCTAACAACTAAACATACGATGTAATATCATATACTCTTCCCTTTCCTTTTGTTGGCTCTATAAGGTCAGCAATCGACCTTTAATTTGGTTGGGTCTTATGGGGGACTCACATGGAGTACGTGACTGGTCAACCCGTGACACTTACATGGCGCAAACACTCATTCCTACTTGCCACTTAGTATGGGGCTCTGCGCTGCTAAGGTATAAGGAAATAAAGTTGCGCTTTAATTAATAACAATTGCTTTTGGTGCAGTAGTAAGCGTTTGATTTAAACTTGGTATCAGAGCGAGGTTACGGGTTTGAGTCCCAAGGTTGTCGCTGAGGGAGAGTTTGGATTATATTTGTCTCTATTTTTTTACTACTCTCTTGAACGTAATATATATATATATATATATGTGAAAACATTTATTTTACTTGAAGTGTTTTTATGAGGTAAATCAATCAAATTTTGTCATCGTAAAAAAAAGAGAGATAGTTAGCTCTAAGTTTATTCATATACAATTTTATATATGATTTTGATGATAACTTACTTTGATTTATAAATATTTTCTTGATTAAATATATTCAATACTTTTAATCCTTGGTCTAATTGGTATAATAAAGTTTTATAGGATTATGAAATACTTGAAAAAGATATCAAGATTTGAAAAATAATATCTAAATCCTTGAGAATCATGTTTTAAGGAAACTTGATTCAAGGAAGAAAATTAGAGGACATATTTTTCTTCTAAAGTTGAAAATTCGATAAAACTATATTCTATGATACGGTCATAGTAGTTTGCCCATATCTTTTGATCTAACCTTTAGATTGATCTAATTCTTATAAGGCTAAAAAAAAAATCAAATGTCTAATTACGGTGTTTTATGAAGTTTTTATGAAAAGAACTTTTCGTGGGATGAAAATGAGTTGGAATGTGACTTATTGGATTTGAAATTCAAAATATGACAGCTTGGAGACAGTCAATGATTATTTAACCATATCTTTTAATTTAAAAATCCAAATAGTCTAATTCTTGAAGTTATGAAAACCTAACATCTATATATATATTTGATATATTATTTGAATTTCAAATTCAAATGCTATCTAGGTGAAATATAAGGTGAAAGAAAACTTAGTGCAGTAAAAATTTAAAGATGACAGCTGGGAGACAGTCTAAGTATTTCACTCATATCTTTTGAATCTAATCTTCAAATGTATTGATTCTTAAGGATATGGAAAGATAATGTCCATATCTACATTTCATATCTTATACAGATTTTCAAATTTTAACGCTTGCTATATAAAAAGGCTTATGCAAGTTGACATTGCTGTGCAGAAATTTAAATATGTCAGGTGGGAGACAGTTCGAGTAATTTGATCATAACTTTTGATCTGACCATTAGATTGACCTGATTCTCGAGATTCTGAAAATCTTGCTTCAATATCTACAACTTTTCTCTATAGACATTTTCAAATTCGAACGTTATCATAGATAAAATCGAGGTGAAACTGAAGGCATTTGACCAAAAATTTAAAAACCTATCTAGCAGCAAGTAGCTCAATGGGAAGAAGTGTATTCAATGCCCTGCAACTACTATAAACTCATTTGAAGTTACAAATCATCCTCCTATCTTTATCTATAAATAGAGATACACTTGAGAAAAACAAAAACAACAAGAGTTTGTGCATCAAAGTGATATTCTTCCTACAAAGTCTTTAAGAGTTTAATTATTTTTTATCTTGTAATATTTTGAGAGCTTCATTGATATATCTAATCTTTGAGAGAATTCATTTGTAAGTAACAGTAGGCGTACCCTTGTTCTTATTTCTTGTAAAGGAAAGACTAGCTAGGAAAAATAGTTAGGAGTAGGGTGTAACTAGTATCTGTATAAAAACTAGTTGGAGTGAGGAATCACTTAGTTAGGTGTAACTAGCACCTGTGTAAAAACTAGTTAGAGGGGTGTGACTAACATTTGTGAAAAAACTAGTCGTAAAGGAGGATTAGCGTCTGAGTTAAAAGGCTAGTGGCTGTATCTACAGTTTGGATATAGTGGAAAAAAATCTGAAGAAAAGAGCCTTGGGGAGTGAATGTAGATTTTGGAATTGAAGTCTTACCACTATAAATCTTGGTATCGTATTCTCTTCTCTCTATCTTTTTTACTTTATAGTTTGAATTACTTGCATTGATTTACATCATATTATTGCTTGATTAATATTTGTTTGAATATTTAGTTAGAATTTTTAAATCTGAAATTATTTGTTGAATTATTATTTTAACCTAATTCACCCCCCTCTTGGGTTGCCACCCGGACTAACACCTTTTCTCTCACCAAATCCTTGATCTAGACACAACGTTAGTGTTTTATTGTATTAGCAACCTGAATTTGTGAAAAAAAAGAAAGAATTTTAAGAAAAATATGTCACATGACAAAAACTGACAAGAATGACTACCGAATGACTTATACTACCTAATTAATAGACTTTTTTTCCCTCCAACACCCTTCCTCATCCCTCACGTGAAGAATGGACATAAAGAGAAACAAAATGAGATCAGGGATCAAATGCATACAGTGAGATTTGAACCCAAAATATTTAATACTATGTGAAATCACTATTTAATCTAAAAATTTAAGTTATTAAGTGAGGTGGCCCAAACAACGCATATCACGGTCTCCAATAAGTAGTTCAAGGATCAGATTGATTACAAATCCTGTGTCTCTCATTTGTGCAGGCAGATTTCAACTATATATTCTATATCTATAATCCATGAAGTGTATTCCACTGCTTATTTTTACACCGAGCACAGCAAAGAGGCCGTTGGAATTCCATTGTTGACTGCATTATATCTACCCTCATGATATCTGAAGAAATTATTTCAAAATGTTATCCATTTCAGAAGCATTTTAATTTGTCATTACGTATAAAGTCGTAATATATCCCAAAAATTTATTTACACTTCATTGGATGCATGTTACCGTCAGTAACTATATATCAAGGATTGAGGATACAAAAATGTCAAAGTTGTTGAAAAGTTATCAGTCACTGTTAAATCAAATTGGATTGTGTTGATTATTACTTACACACACATATATATACACACATATACATATATATATATACGGGGCAGAGTTAGAATTTTTGTTCAATAAAGATAAAATTTACACATAATCATACATAAAAAAAATTTAATTAACAATATTTTTTCTTTGATATTAAAGACACCAAAAAAAAGGCACCGACTTTATACAAAAGTGGTACACAAAATCCTATCAGAACCCTTAATTCATATTTGACTAGTTAAGGTTCAAAATTTCGAAAAGAGACTTTGAGATTTAGGTAACCATGAGTCTACGGAAACATATAATTAAGGCTTAATTAGAATTGTGTTATTTATTTGGCCAAATAATGAATGGTTAGTAAGACATACTTTTTTTTTTGTTACAGGTTTAGTAATATTCAATGGGGACAAATATAGGTGTTAATAAATTTAAAGATAAGCAAATGTAAATGTTTGCAAATTTAGTGAGGATAAAGCATATATTTGTAACCTAGTATCAAATAAATATACATAAATTTTTTAAAAAAATTAGTGGAAGTAGCCAATTCAATGGGGCAGAAATTATCCAGAAGTGCTTTGAATCTGATGGGTATAGCCTTAAGAAAATAACTAGAGAATCCCATGAACTTGACGATCCAAATCAGACCACACTAATCTTGCAGGCTGAAATGCCGTCCCTCTGACTCTCTCTTGATTCCTAATTCCGAAGTCAGAACCATAATAATATGTTTTCAAGAACTTAAGATAGTGCAATGCCCTATTTAATTAATTTTTTTCGTCCAGATTAGGGACTAATGTTTCTCATTTATTAGCTTTTTGCTAGTTGAGAATTGAGTCAACATTTGTTTAGAAAAAGTTTCACTTACGGCAGTAAGTATTAGTTTGATGAATTAGTGGCTCCAAATTAAAGCGCAGAGATAGAGAGAGAGAGAGAGAGGACTTCAACCTCACGCTTTCGATTTTTTTTTTCCTTTTACATAATGGTGGTGATACTTAAATTATATTGTTTAACAAATATGCTATCCATCTCATGCTTTCACAACTTAATGGAATGCTGTGATTCGCAGCTGCTGTAGTGTGTGTGTATATATATATATATGCAAAGTTTTATTCGGCAAAAACCCAAATCCGATCATGAAGCACTAGTACTCCCTTTATACAAATCCATGTCTTCTTGCTCATTGATTAGCACAATAGAATGTCTGATCTACCAAAAAAAATAAAAAAAATACGAGAGAGAGAGAGAGAGCGCGTGAGTGTTTGGTTTTGTTTTTAGCATTTTGTTTTTTTCGCTTTTTCCGTGGAGTTGAACAAGTATTAAGTTCAAAGTTAATTACTCTGAATTACTAGTTGAATCTCTTACTAAATTTAAATTTCTTCGCTTGCTTTTACTTTAGTTCTCTATTGGTTACAAAGTAAAAATTATCTGATCCTGTTCAAAACTTTCTTACGTATATACAAGCTCAAATATAGGAAGAGCCCTCAAAGTTGCCCCAGCTCAAAAATATATAAACTGATATATATATATATATATATTTATATAATGCAAAGATGAATTTTTGTGAACTATGCATAGATAACCTCTTCCAAACTTCAAAACTTCAAGCAGAATTCAAATTGAACCCACTTTGCGTAATGCATTCCCTTGCAAACAACCCACCACTAGCTTCAACCAACCAGCATAGTTGACGTCTTTTACTTTCTTTTATTTCCTTGGGCCAATGGTTCAATTAACTGAAACTTTTTATTGCAGCTAAAAGTCATTTGATTCTATCCTCAAGACTTGATTGTTATAGCTTTCGTACTCACTCTGATCTGGAGACAATCCTAATAGCTAGTCATCTCTAAGATATCGTAGTTTTCATTGTTTTGGCGCCTTTCCACTTTCAACCATTCAGTTCATCCTTCTGCTTTTCATTTTGTGTAATTTATATTAGCATTTCATTTTTCATTCAGTTATGAACGAGACTATTTCTAAATCAAGTCAACACAATGCCCATGAAACGAAAATCGGTTCTGAAAGGAAAACATTTTTTTTTTTTTTTTCTAATCATCCACCAAAAGAAAGGGGAAAGAAGTATGGAAATTGGAGTTCTCTACAAAGTCTGCTTTAATCTCCGCCTATATATACATGCATGGGTTATTTCATCATTTCTTCCACTTCGCATCACCCACTCTCTTGGGATTCATTTAAAAGTAGTTCTTTCTGCATTTTAATGAAACTGTTATCTGAAAGCTGCTATTCTTTTACTTCATAAATTTGTTTGGATAGAGAGAAAAGTATGTACTGCTCCTTTTATGGGAATCAAGAGAAAAAGTTTAAAGATCATGTATATTGACAACGAGTTAGTACTTCATCGTTTTTTAATATTAAAAAAGATTGATGGCAGTGCTTAATGCTTGGGAAGTAAGAAAGAAGAAAATAAGCACAAATCGCCAATGCATGAGCATCATGAAAATCAAAGGGAGTAAAGATATACCTCTGTCTTCGTAATACTATCACAATATGAACAAATTTTTAGTAAGACGATTGCATGGATGACGCCAGTTCGGATTTTGGCACATGAAAGGGAGTCCAGTTTGGTGAGGAGAGAGCTCAATTTATTACAATATATATATATATATATATAAATTTACATCCAAAAAAGATGAATATAAAAAAGTAAGACTTATGAATACGTAATGTATTTTGGTGCCCCGCTATTACTATATCAAATTGAAAACCTCTCTTTCAAATTACCATATGCATCCATGCAAGACATCTCAAGCTAGCTAGCTAAGTCCTGTTGGAACGCTATCTAAGAAATTGCCAACTCTTAATTAACCAACCCACTTTGCCAATCCCCGTAATTCCAAGAATGGATATGCCAATAATTTTCTGCTAGCTAGATGGCTCTTCTTGTCATTTCTTCACTTTTTTATGTCTCTCTCTGCCTTTGATTGTAAATTATAGTAACGTAATGAAGGGATATGTTATTTCCATGTAGAATTGTCCCTAAGCGTAACTAAGTTAATTAAAGCTAGGAAGATATCTAGTTAGATAGTTAAGCAGTAGCAGATGAAGAACTTTAACTAATAATATGAAAAAAAAAAACGATGCATAAGCACTATAATAAACATTCAATCCATCTCATTCCTTCACTTTATTTTTTGTTTATTCACTACATTCAACTTAGAAAACTAAAATTTTATAAAACGAAAAATACTGTTAAACTCATTTCTCTTGCATTTTATAGCTCCAAGTCCTAGGCACAAGGCAGCCATACCCACAACCACTCACTTTTGTTGAGCTGGGAGTGAAAAAAATAAGGTTATATAGCATTGCTTTATAAAAATTAGATATTTTACCACTCTATTGTATGCCAAACACGAGAAAATTGCTAATTGTGAAAATTGAAAATTTCATAATAGATGGTTTAATTTAGAATCTCCTTAATATGGTTGATCCGTTCATGTTTGTTGAAAGCATATTCTTTTACGAATCATCCAGCTTGTGAAGTTTCCTCGTGAATGTTTAATTTTGGCCACTCCTTTAAGAAAATTGAGAAAAAAAAAAAAAGAGGTTCATGCCTGAACATGTGAATTAACCCTACCTTGATAGTTTCGCTTGGCGATATACATAATTGAGTTGGGGTGTCTGATGTAGAAATTGCTGTGATATGAGCCATGTGTCAGCATTTGAGCCGAGAACACATTTTTTACTTATGGCAAAGGCTCAGACGATTCAAACCTTCACTGGGTGCAGAAAAGGTGAAGAAAACCCTTCCAAGTTCCAACTCTCTCTCTCTCTCTCTCTCTCTCTCTCTCTCTTGCCACCTGCATATATATCTTTCTTCCTCTCATTCAACTGTAGAGTTACCATTTGCATGCTATACCTATACATCTCATTCTTATGATCAGGATGGAACTATGAATTTTGTGGAGAGGGGGTCATGTAACACCAAGGTAAAAACTTTTAATTTTTCTAAGGGGCTAAGACAAAAAATTCTTAAATTTTAAAAAGTCAAGATAAATTTTTTTAAATCTTATTGAGGGGCTAAAGTAAAGATTTTTGAATTTTTAGAAAGTTAAGGTGAAAAAATTACAATTTTGTTGGGGCAAAGAAAAAAATTCTTGAATTTTGGAATATCAAAAGGAAAAATTTTAAAATTTTAGGAGGCCAATATATCCTCTTAGTGTAAAAGTATTTCAAATCAATGGGGATTATTTAAAATTTTTGTTAAAGTAGGGGGCCATGTCCTTTCAAAAGCCCGACCCTAGGCCTGCTCAAATTATAAATTTATAAATAATAATATATTTTTATATAATTAATGGATTATATATATGATTACATTAATCAATACTTTATAAGTTTAATCGTTTAATCATTTATATGTTTTTGTATAATCTTTATAAGTTTGACACAATCTCTTACTTAGTTGAATCATTATTGATTATCAATTACTAATTAAAAGTGTTTGTCTTATATATTCAATAGTTTATATAAGATTACATTAAATAATACTTTATAAGTTTAATCATTTATATTTTTTTGTATGATTTTTATAAGTTGACTAATTCTCTAATTTAGTTTTAACCATTAGTGATTACTACTTATAATTACTAATTTATAAATTAAGTACTAATTTAAAAAATCAAAATTAAAAAAATGATCAAGCTTATCCAAAAGTCCAAAATCCAAAGCCCAAGCCCAAGCCCGAGCCCACCCTTAGGGCTATGGGTTAAGCTTTGGTTTAGCATTCTCAATTTTAGCCTGAATTTTGGTGGGCCATGACTCAGGTCGGGCTGACTCCATTAATATGCCTTCTTGTTAAGAAAAAAAAAAGTAAAAATTCTGAAATAAAATTTAATATAAAGTGTAATTTATCCAAAAAAAAAAAAATCACTTCCAAAAGAATTTAGGAAAGAGGGAGGGTTAGTATTTGTGACCTGTTCACATGGTTGGAGTTTCTATCAAGGAGCTGATCCCATGTGGTTGCGCTGCTTATTTTTTTTATGTAGGAATTGCCACGTGTCGATTTGTCAAAACCATAAGCCACATCTCAAAATATTTTGACTGCGAAACACATTTCTGCTAGATAGCGTACAGGTACGTGGACAATTGAAACCTACGTTGCATGCAGAAAAGGTGAATATTCTCTCCACCCCACCCAAAATATATTCTCTCCACCCCCACATCTCAAAATATATATATGCCACTCTCTCTTCGTCTCCTTCCGAAAAATCAGAGAACTCTCTCCATTGCAATAGTTGAGATTTGCAGAAGTTCATTGGTGTTCCGTTCTCGCAAGGTCCCTCTCTCTCTCTCTCTCTCTCTCTCTCTCTCTCTACAATTTTAAGTATATCTAGAAACGATATTCCTACCTCATTAATTTGCAGGTGTTTTAAAGAATCTGTGTGTTGAGTCATCAAGAATTTGCAGGTTTGAGCAACTAAAAACCCATGAACTCTCAACACAACTTCACAGTATCAAATTGCTTGTGTTTTGAATCATTCGCAGTTGCACTCACACACACATATATACTTGTCTTGAACGATAGTTATTTCATTTTTTGTGTTCTTTTATTTGTGTGATTCCTCTTGTTTGAGTTCTCACCATGAGAATTTACTAGCCTGGTGATCATCCTGATCCGGTTGTAGGCCTTGGCGGGTGGGTGGATAATGTTTCCTTACGTGTAATTAAGGATTGAAACTTAAGGGGAGGGTTTGGCGAGATCTCTCTTCTCATACCATGTTTGGAAATTTTTATAGAGTAATGTTATACAACCAGAAAATTTATACAGAATTTATCACCAGAATGATGTGTTCAAATTGTGGTCCTATCACTTCATAATAAAGAACCCATCAAGATGCATGTTAATTACAAAATTGCCATTGTTACATCATTCTGGTACAAAATTCTGTACAATAATTCTAGAAGAATAGCATTTTCTATTTTTATAATGCTTATCAGTTCTATAGAGACTTGTTATAAATGAGTTTTGGATCCAGAACTTCCCAGTAGTATCTTAAGTTCACTGATTAAAATGCCAGTAAATTTTTCATTTTTTGTTAAGAGTTTTATTTATAGATTTAAACCGTTGTAATTGTTATCTGACTCTTATATATGCACTTTTTCAATAGGAAAAATGCTATTTTTTTTAAAAAATTTCTACAAAAAATCTCATCAGAATGATGTAACAATAGTATTTTGATAAGTAAGAACTACTATGATGAGTATTTTGTTTTAAAATAAATAACTCTTATTCAATCACATCATTCTGGTGATAATTAAATTTTAAATGAAAGTTTTTGTTTTCATAACATTACCTTTGTAGGACATCAATTAGTGGCAGAGGGAGTATTTGCCAAGAGGGGTCACGTGCTTCTCTCAAATTTTAAAAATTACACTTTTACTTACAGTTTTTAAATTTTTTTTTTTCAATTTAGCCCTTAAAAATTTGGAAATGCCTCCTCAAATTTTTAAATATTTTCTTTTTGCCTTCAATTTTAAGAGATATTTCAATTTTCTCCTTTAAAATTTTATAAATACCCCCTCAATTTCTCAATTTCTCGAATATTTACCCACAATTTTAAAAATAATTTTTAATTTTTACCCACTAAAACTTTATAAATGCTCCTTTAAATATTTATTTTGCTTTACAAACCCATATATAGATATATATATATATATATATATAATATACATTATATATATATATAGAAGTCAAATGTCCTATTATTAATTATACTAAAAATAAAATTTTTGTTATGATTAACGATTGTCTCTTGAATAAATTTTCTGACTCTGCCACTCACATTGATATTGTGATATATAAGAATGTTAATGTTTCTCTCGTGGTGACGTGATTTGCTTCCTGCTATGCTATGAACGTTGATGGTTGCAATTTTTGGATGCAGTCAAGATTATGATTGAATTTAATTGTTTTGGAGTCTCCAAATGGGCCTTAACGTTACCTTTTTGCCACAAGAAATTCTCTCTCTACGTTTTTCTTCCTAGAATATTTAATGGTTTATGTGTATAAATATAGTCTCAAGTTCTGCCGAGAAAAGAAAGGGAAGGTATAAACCAATTACCGGATCCAAACGGGGAAACGCCTTGTTCTTCCATCCACCGGCGATCGATCGGTGTTGATTTAATTGATTTAATGCTGCTAAATTTGAGTATTGCTGACCCCTCGCTAAGTTGGGAGATGAGGAACGTGCTACGTTCATGCAACCGGAGGCGGTGGAACCGTGGCAAAATGAAAAACTCTTTGGCTCTTTTTCTTGGCTAGGGTGAGAAAGGACGATCGATGATAGCGACCTTTCTAAACCTAGTTATAGAAACTCTCACCAGTCATATAATGTTCAGTTTAAGTCATTATTACTATTCGAAAAGACGAGTCTGTCACTACAGAAACAAGATTAATGGACAACGAACGTCAGCATGCATGAAAAACTCTTTGGCTGTTAGTGTCCTTTAGGCCCAAGATTTCACAATGTTCGGCAGAAATTTTTGTATAAAGGAACAATACTCTGGATGGTGAGGGAAAAAAAAAAAAAAAAACAGCGAATCCTTCTTATTCTGAAACCGCCACAGGCCTTAACCTCCACTGCTGGTGAGGTCGAACTCACTAGCTCATGCTGTTGGATTTCCGTCAAGAGTGTTTGATATATGGTTCTGGGTTTGGTTTGGGATGTGGTGACTCGGAATAGTATGATTTTGTTGTGAACCTTTTTAACCGAACATAGTTAAGCTAAAGAATAGAATAGTCCACTTCAAACGGAGCAAAACTCTAATGTTGGTACAATTCGAGAAAAACACTCACTTCTTTAGAGCAAAAATCCAATTTTGAACAATTGATATTTTTCATTGATCAAGCCATAAGCCATCTAAAATAATTTATAATATCAAGATAACTTAAGATAAATTCTAAAAACAACCATATCTCTAATAGCTACCAATATTATCCTAATCACATTTATTTAAATAATACTGCTAAAAATGGTTCGTCACAGATTTCTGGGTAAAATACAGAGTGTTTCTTGTGCCAAAGCACTGGAGTTTTTGCGGAATTGGATGGTGATGGTGGTGCGAGTCCAATTGAGGTAACAGTGGTGGCTGCTCTTTCTGTGAAGAAACTTCAAGGGGTTAATTGTAGTAAGGGGATTTGTTTTGGATGTCTATTGGGTTAGTCTTTGAATGACATGTATGGAAATGTGGGACAATTAGACGATGCTCCAAAGCTTCATGATAGAATTCCTGATAGAAATATAGTTTTTTGGACTTCTAAGATAGCAGATTATATCTGGTCTAATTAATTTGAGGAAGAAAATTGACTTGATTATGGAGATGCAAGTTGATTATGAAGTTATGAACGGCACTGACAAAGCATTGCACTTCTATTCTCAAATACGATGATAAGTGATGCTTCAGTGTTAGGGTGGTGCCAGTCAGATTATAATCCTCTCTGGGAAGTGACAAGCTTAGAGCTATCATATGAGGATATCAGAAGCCTCAGGTCAGAATTTCCAGCGTGATCTTTGTCCTTTGTTCCTTGGTAGTTGGTACTGTAGCAGAGTAGCTATTTGGGTTTGTGGCTGGAGCAGGAGCTGGCTCACTTCCTCAAAATGGGTGTGGACTACTCTTTGCAATGAAGGTGGCCCTCCTTCCTTACGGCTTTGTGCTTATCTTGTGATGATTAAGAAAAAAAAGTTGGCACTTGATATGTAATTTAGCCAATTTTTGGTGAGCAAGGTCTTCTGCTGACATGGCTATGGCTGAATTTAGAACTTGAAGGCTGACTTGAACAACTCTACAAAAGCACTGGAAATTCTATTGGAGGGGAGGAAACTAGCAACCGAAACTGAATGTATGGTTGTGTATTTCTTCTAAGGACAAATGCTAGAAACATCTAAAAATAAAGCAGCTGAAGAACTAACCTTCTTATCATTTTTTTTCTTCTTCTTGTTCTTCTCTCTCTCTCTCTCTCTCTCTCTCTCTCTGTGGAATGATTTATACTAATGGCTAGCAAAAAAAATTGTTTTCAGATGGCACAGTTTGGAGTAGGATCCAGTGCTGGTGCAGACATTTCCAACATTGAACCTCAAGTAAGTCTTTTTACTCTGAAAATCAAGTTAAACAACGCCTATTGGTTGAATTAGTATTTTATATTTTTATTATTGAATTTTCTTTGCCTGTTTTTCACGTCCCTGAATCTAGAGTTCTTGCCATAAACTACATCCTGATACAAACTATGCGTGCTTTATATCAAATGTGTGAATTATTGTAACCTTCTAAGTTAAGAATTTCAATATGGGCATTTATTTTCAGAGTGGGCTACTGGCTATGGGCAGCAACAATGGAGACCTAGCCATTCTGAAACTTGCTACTAATGAGATAATACATCGACAGTATGGAAGCAAGGTATGTAAATTATTAGTAATCAAATAAATTTCCTATACCTTTTATATTTTATACAGTATTTCATATGTTGAATTAATGAATTTGCTGTAAATTTTACGTGATTTTCTTATACCTTATCAAAATTTCACTTTATGCTAACTTGACAAAGCACGCAGACAATCAACTGTGTGAAATTTTCTTCCGATGGCACATATCTCTTTGCTTCAGTTGGTCGAAATCTCTATGTATTGCCCGGTGAAAACCTTAATGAGGTATGTTTTTCTATTTCTCCTCACTCAATTACATTAGACTTTTTGTTCTAGTTGGTAAATGAACAAGGTTTACTAGTCTGATTTTGCTTCTGAATTATAAGGTAGATGTATTGTAGGATTGTTGCTGCTGCACCGATAACTATACATGTAATTTGAACCTTAGAATTGGTAATGAGGGCTTGGCTAGATACTTGGGAATGTTGCATTGGTGCGTGGTGGATCACATGGCACCATTTGTCACACTCTTACTTAACTCAAGTAGTCAATAATAGAGAGCCACAGCATTGGGTTTGTTTTTGCTTCTATATACCCTTACAGACACGTTTAGCTTTCATTAGTTGTTTGCATTACTGCTACTTTTGGTCACATTCCTGAGCTTGCAACTGGAGGTATCAGATGGTATAATATGGGAAAAACTTACTATTATAATTCTATATATTTATCCATTCATATCTTACGGTATATGTGCTATGTGTAGATCATCTTGAGACATTTTAACAGTGGAGAATTCCTCTTAACATCATTCACGCACTCATATATAGAATGAATCCGTTCTTGCTGTAATATTATTTCTGTGTAAAGCTAAATTTCAGACTTCTGCTGGTTGCATTTTTTTTTCTTCATATCATTATATCTAAGCTGTTCTCTAATATTTGGTTGGAAGGCTAATGTTTGTTTTGGCATTTCACCAAGCAAAAAATAATAATCGTTTCCTCTTTTTTTTTTTGGGTGGGGGGTGGGAATACTTGGTTGTCCAGCTTATATATGTGGAATTTAGAAATTCATGGGTGGTTTGAGTTTGATATGATTTAGCAAAATTTTGTGTTGTTGAAAGCTATTAGACGGATCTGCAGTTCAGTTTTCTTATATATACTGGGGCTTGTTTTTTTTTGCTTTTCTGGTTGGAGCTAACATAATTATGACATTGATGCTAGATCTGCTATGGTCCTCTTGTGGTAGTAGATTGAGTATGCTTGTTAGAGTTCAATTTCCTAAATATGTGTTGGTGACTTATTGAGTTGGTGGAATTTGGATATAGGATCTATCACTGAATTTGAGTGTTCTGATTTTTGTAACCTTGCTTTATTAGATATTCTCTCACTCACACACACACACACACACACAAAATCAAAATCACATCATACCTCTATTCAAACCCACCCAATGCAAAATCCTCCTCAAATTGGAAGAAGGGACCAGTCGCCCTCCCTCTGTCAAAATTGCTATTATTATTTTTTTGTTGTTGCTCAAGGTATTTGGTTGAATAAATTAGACAATTTAATATAATTATTAATGCTTTGAAATGGAGATAATGTGGTGATGGCAATGGTTTGGTACTGGAGGAAGGGGCGTTGTTGGTTGCCTTTTTTATAGACATGGGATGGAGATCAGAAGCGGGCTGTGGTAATGATGACATATAATTGTACTTGTTTGATATAGTGAGGTGGTCATGCCAGTTCTGTTAGTGGTTAGGGTGAGGTGGTGGTGCTGGTTGTTTAGCTTCCGAGAGAGAGAGAGAGAGAGAGAGATAAGAAATTGTTTTGCTATGTAGATTTTGTTTTGGCAGAGAAGGGAAAGATGAGATCAGGACTCAAGAGTATCAGAGTAACTGGGGAAGGTCCCTGATGAGGGTAGAGATTACAAACAAAAAGTAGAAAAGAAAATGGACGAGGAGAAAAAGAGTAAGATGACATGGAGACTTGAGATGGCAAGAGAACTGTCACTGCTTGAAATTAATAATTCTGAACCTTACCACATCACAAGCGTAATATTGAGTTTTAGCTGGAAAATTATGTAGCTCAGTGTGACACTAGAGACCTCGATAGAATCCTGCCTTCACTCGATTTGGGGAGTTTATAAGTAGGGGGAGAGCAACACCCCCATTATGTAGCCCATCACAGTTAGACCAAAGAAGAAGAAGAAAAAGGTCAGGGGAGAAGATGCCAATTGATGAAATCTTAGGCGGTGTGTTGCAATTTACCATTGAAGTTACTGGACTTTTTAAAGCATTGGGACTACCCTCCAAAAGGAAATCCATTCACCAATTAATGATATTTGGATTAGGAGAATGGAGGAAATCCAAAGATATTAAAGATATCTAGACAAAATTTAATTTTCCTTTGTTATTTTCTTTTCCAGGATTCCTTAATTTATTATTATTGTTCTTTTCAATCCTTAGATAAAAAATGACTAGATTCTGTGTTCCATGTATTTTTCCTGTTTCAGTCTTGTCAGACCTTTTGTCTTAGATTTTTCCCATGTAGGCATAGACACCTAATTCTCCAATTGTGTGGCTTGTGAGTTTGGCAATTGATCATAGTATATGCAGCTCAATCATATTTTTCGTTGTGATTTTCTTTCATTTTCAGTGATAGCTGAGATTTCCTTGGTCAAATTATTTGTAGGTGATCCGATTTTATGAAGATCACACTGATGCCATTGTGGACTTCTGCCAGCACCTGGAGCAACCTCAAGTGTACACATGCTCCCAATGCAGCATCAAGCTTTGGGATCTTCGGTACAACAAATTGATTTTGGGCTTCGTTTTTCTGCCTAAAAGTATGACTGAAGGCAATGCTTATATTCTTCTCACTTTTCATGTTTCAGGTCAGCTTATCCCTATCACACTTTCAATCCCAAGGGAAGATCTAAATGTATTGATATTTTATCAACAGAGGTAAAAAGACTTCATTCTTTCATTCTTTTATTTGTGAGTGGATTATTGCACATTAATGTTCTTAATTACATGTGCAATGTTTTCAATTTTCAGAATGTGCTCCTGACTGGTGATTCCACGGGCTATCTCAATAGTTGGAATTTAAGAACAATGACACGAGAATGCAGTCATGTAATTTCTTGAAGTCTTCTTCTTGGTGAATTTCATCTCTTACCTATGAATGTTAAAATGAAATTTTCCTGACATTTTGGAATTCAGACACAGAGAGAGATACGATCAGGCATTACAACCATTGCTGTCAGTCCCAACAACAGTTGGATTTGTGCGGGGAGCGTTGTAGCAGATGTTTATGAGTACAAGTACAGTGAGAGGGTATGATTTCGTATCTGTATTTCAATAATTCTTGCTATTTTGTATTTGTATTATATATTTTTTGTTACCTTCATTTATCCTGGATCGAAAACCTCCATAATGAAATTTGAGTTTTTTCACCTGTTTGCCATATTCCTTACTCTTTCTCTCTCTATTATGTATGAATATATGCACATATAGATAATTTAATTTACTTGTTTATATGCCAGTGTGTATTTGTGGAGTAATGATTTTGCTCTTCAACTTTGTTTTGCTGCATTGTTTTAGGTTAATTATTTTGTTCTATACATCAATTTTTTGTTGCTTCGGTGCTAGATCCATAGGAAGTTTGAATTAATATCTCTCTGAAATTCAAGGCATTGTTGTTCTTTCCTGTGTTAATTTACAGCATAACTTTGAACTCATAGCCATTTCTTGTTTCATTGACTATTTTTTTTGCCCTATTGAGCCATGACCCTCTTTGCCCTACTCTCTCTCTTGAGTACAGCTTCTTTCTCTGGCCTTGGTTCTAGGTTTCTCCCCTAGTCCATCTCTCAAGAGAAAATGTATACCTCGGACAGATACTTGGTTCCATTTGTAGAAGGGTTCCAGGTTCACTCTTTGGAAAATTGTGATGTCCTCCCAAGTGAAGGGGTGTGGAAGACCTAGTCAGTTACATCAACAGTACCAGGTTAAATTTTCCTATGCTTTCCCGAGCAATGAGGGAAATAAACTGTGCTTGCTGTTTCCCATGCTAAAATATCCTAAATATGACAAACTGTGTTTGCTGCAGTTAAGCCAGCCTATTTATCTGATTAGAGGGCAAGCTTTAGTGGGAGCCCCGTACTTTCGATTTCCATTTCAAGAAAAGTTTCGCAAATCCAAAATATTGTTCAGATTAAAAATCTCTCTTTGAGGATGGAATGCAGGGCTATTCCTATTTGTTTTATTCTTAAATAGAAGGGCCAAAACGTGGATGAAATGACCCCTATGTTCTCAAGCTAAAGAAACTTAGAACACCTTTTCTTTCAATGCAAAATCTGGAACTGTTGAAAGATTTCATTAACTGGAATGTAGTCTATCTATCAAGGTTGCTAAACACCACTTCATGAGACAGCCCAATTTGCTTATAGCATTAAGTTTTCTGGTTTTGTAGCCCCTGATTGCTTGCCTAATATGGTTAGAGCAACTGTGTCAGCAGGTTCATCTACCACTCAACTAGAACTGGTTCTTCCTACGTCGCCTTTTGTTATCCTTTATTGTTGTTGTTCTTCCTCTTTTCAATGTATATTGGTGACTTTAACTTAATTGCTTCACCAAAGCGAAAATTTTCTGATGACATATTTTTTCTTGTTTCAGCAATATGTGTTTCAGCATGTCATACAAGGAAAAAGCACGTGGGATAGTGTTTTACAGTGTACTTTTCCGCGGGCTGCTACAGGGTATGCTTACAACTCTAAATTCAATAATTGCCCATGAATTTGATAGTTCTTTACAAGCAAGCCATATATATACACGCATGCGCTTGTCCAACAAGGAAAACACATAAGAATATAAGATAATCTATTGAAACTAAAATTCCTAAGTAATTCTAGATTCTCTGATGCCTCCTGCACCTAAAATAGGTGCGAAGGCCTCCTACCTGCATTTAAGAGCAACTTTGTGACCAGCTCTGTATTCTTTCTAGTATGTTCTCCATTAGTTTCTTGCAGTCTTCTATTTTAAGTCAATGAGCAGTAGCTGATTTTTTTATTCAGCAGTCAACCCCGATAGTATATGGCCAAAATCTGTAAATTTTGCTTAAGACTGCCCAGAATCCAAAATTATTCCAGGGCCTTTGTGAGGGTTGTAAAGGATATTTGGCCAGCACCAAGTAGCAAAAAGAGATCATCAGCAGAACCAAGATGAGTGATTTCCAGTCTACCAAACTTCGGATGGTGTGTGTAGATTTCGTTCACCACAAACCAATAAAAGATTTCAAAGAACCCTCCATAACAATAAGAAACAGACATGGTAATATAGGGTCACCTGGTCTTAAGTTTTTTGCTCCTACAGAGTGAGCATAATTGAGTATCTGGTTGTAGTTACACAAGCTCCTCCCCATTTTCGTAACTGAGACGGAAAGATCTGAATCCTCTAATGTCAAACAAAAATTGCCAGTTCACTGAGCCTTTGGCCTTCATTATATCAATTCTATTAGGTCATCTATGAGGGTCTAATTCTCCCCCTTCTTTTGTTTAGCTCTTTAAGTTCACTTCACCTTCTAGGCTCACTCTTAGCATAGGAGAACCTGTAGTCTCTTCCCTCCGAGCCTTCAGCAGGATATCTATATAGTCCATATGATTCATCCACTGCTTGAAAATTTTAGATGGCCTTTCTACAGGAAGATGTGGAGCAACAGTCAATACTGCTGGACAATGATCAGAAACAGCAGAACCAGGAACTCAGCTCTGATTCCTTAAAGTCATCTTGCCATTGATCATTGATAAGGATTCTGTAAAGCTTGCCTTTAACATCTCCGTTACCGCTCCTTTAATTAGACCTAGTGAACCAAATACCTCTTGCATTTATATCATTCACAGAAATCTCAGAATTGATACTCTCCCCCGCCATTGTTTCAGCTGCAGATCTTACAACATCAAAGTCTCCCATAGCATCCATGGCTGCCCTTGACATTGCCCTTTGAACCAAACTAATCCTTCAAAGAGTTGCCTTATTATTGCATTCTCATTATGACCATAAATGATGGAAAGATAGAAATATTTACTTGAGCTCAGTATCTCCATGTTGCTAGCAATTTCCTGCTCTGATGCATTTAGAGTGACACTATCAAGATAGATGGATCTCAAGCATGCCAAATCCTTTATACTGCATCATTAAGGATATTACGAATCAATGCCTACTACTAGCTTAATTCATTTACATGTACCTTCAACATTTTGGTCTAACTTGATTCTCACCTGTCCCCAAGTAGGGACAAGTTCTGTTCTCTAGAATAACCTCCTTTTGTTCTAGAGGATCATTCAATCCCTAATATTCTGTGTTTCAATCTTGATCATTTAGGTAATACCTGATTTCTCACCCTTAGCTCCAGAATTTGAACTCTGAGTCTTCCTTTGCCTTTGGCTTTCTTTTTTGTTTTTTTTTTTTTTTTTTGTTTGTGTTACCTCCTTGAGTGATTTTAAATTCTGCAATAGTCATCTACTCATCATAACCAGCAGATCCTGCACAGGCTTATTGTTTGCTTCTTTTTGATTTATTTCTTCTTGAAATCATTCACTGTGTTGTGCATATAGTCCTATTCTGGTTATCCTTTGTGCTTATGGCGTCACCAGGATCATCTCTCTTCCTGTCTTCACAACGTGATCTAGTGGGACTAATGGAACCAACTTGATCTAGTTTATTTATATCCTTGACACTGCCAGAGCATTCATCTATTTTCCACAGGACATTGTTTATTTATTACTATGTCAGAAAATTGAGCTACAACTATGCTATCCCCATTCCCCAGTGACATGGAGGCATCAACTTCCAGACAAATTCTAGCATAACTAATTCTTTCACCTTATCTTGTCATTGCATTAGGAAGGGCTTACTAACAGCGGTTCACTGTATAGCTCAATCCTTCTTTTGTCCGGCATTTCATGGGAATGTTGCAGAATTGGACCCTAATTGGAATATTACTTACAGCACCTTTGGAAAAAGTATATTCAGATTAAACCTATGCTTGTTCTGAATTTAGGCGTGCAGTAGTGGCTTTTGATGACTGCATTGGTGAGTATGAGCCCGCTGAATATGAACATGGCGATGAATCCATTACTTGGACCAAAGATGTCTCAAGTTACCTTGATGGCACAAAAATAGCGTCGTGTTCTGTCAATGCTGATGGTACAGTCTTCTACTCAGGTGAGCAAGAATACTTAAATTTTTATAGGATAGTTTATATGATTCTTTTCCCCCATTTTGTGCTTGTGTGCATGGTAAGTCTGAAACTTTCACTATACCAAATTAGCACTTGTTTTGATTAATTGTATGTGTACAGCACAGTAGTGGCAAAGTGGCTAGCTACACTCTTGACAGTGATCTTGTAAAGATCCTTCCTGTGGATTGGGAAGGAGCAGTAACATCTTTGGATTTCCTGCATCTGTAGGGAATTGACTAGTGCAATATGCATAATTTGTGGACTTCAAAAACAATTCATATACTCTTTAAAGATGCTGGTAATAGACATATCTGACAAACTATCAAGGTTGATATTGGATATGGAATTTGATTGACCTTTTGTTGGATGTATCTGTGAATAAACAGTACTTATAAACTCTCAGTATTCAGGATTGATATTGGATATATAATTTCTTTGATCTTTGTTGGATTTATCTGTGAGTAAACAAGACTTTATAAACTATCAGGATTCAGGATTGATATTGGATATATAATTTGTTGGATCTTTGTTGGATTTTTCTGCTCTTATTATGTAATTATTTAGTAACATTGCAGAACTCCATTTGTTCAAGTTGTACGCTCTCGTTGGCATGCTATGCTAGGGGACAAGTAGTAGTGCAAAGAAAGAAGAACTGTTTCCCCACCATGGATTTATGGGTGCAATTGAATGGAGTTTCTGTTGAATTTTGGAGAGAGAGTGATTTGTATATATAATTAGACAAATCAAAATTCAATTTATTAAATGTAAAGAAAATTTATATGATTTTATGTTATATAAGATGTAATTTTAAGAACTACTCTCAGATATTTGCAAATTGCAGAAATTGATTGAATCATTTTATTATTGCTGCTTTTAATAATAATAAAATGTCAAGTTAAATTCATCATGCTTTCTTCCAATGGTTTCTATATTTTAGAACCATTTTTGAAATATAAATGAAAATTATGACTTAAAACATTTTAATTGGTAGAGCAAATCCCTTTTTGAAAAATAAACTACAAATTAATATTAGTGAGAAACAATAACATAAAACTCTTCCAAAGTTCAATCTCCAGGAACAGGGACGACGGACCCAGAATTCCATCTTTGGGAGCCCAAGCATCGAAAAATTTACACCAACTAAATAGGGGCCCACGTATTAAAGGATTTTTGTCAAAGAAAACACAAAAATACACCCACAAATCATGCCTCCTTCGCGTGCTTTATTCTTTGTCTCCTCGATATTATTAGTCCACATCATATAAATAAATGATCTCTCGATGGTATTGAACCACATCATAAAAATAAAAATACATGTGAAAAGAAAAATTTTCTTAGTAATAAATTTTCATATTTATCACGTTGGAGAGTAACCGTATAAAGGGAGACTAAAGGTGGGTGCACACGCAAAGTGTGTGTAATATTTATACAACAGTTGCATAATTTTATTGGGTGAAATCATAAAAAGAGAAGATGTGGATATAATGAAAACTGCTGCAGTTGTAAAATTTGAATGTGAGAATAACTTGTATTAAAATAATTGACGTATTTGCCACTAGGACTAAGAAAGTTAAATATACTTGGTATTGTTAATCATGTCATTTGATGAGAATTTTTTTTGAAATTGAAATTATCCTTGTAGTTTCATAAACTAATTGTGCTTCTACCTTTATAATATAGAATGGATGACAAATTAATCATGAGAATATCTTATTAATTAATAATTAGTGCACTCCATATTATAAAGGAATTAACCTTTTGATTTTCGTAATTAAAAGGTTATCTTTTTACGATTTTGGTAATGGGATGGTATTAAATATGTGTATGTATAGTAGAGTACACATACATACATATATATATATACACACACGCAAGCATTTGGACGTAGGAACTTCGTATGCTTCTTGTTTTTGGATGCCAGAATCGAAAGGGGGAGCTGTGCAAAAGTCTCTGGAGATTCTTCTCTCTCTAGATCTAGATAGATACTACTTGCCTATAGGCAGTAAGGTCTTTTGACTTTTTGGGTTTTCATTTTCCTTCCTGCTGATATGCTCTTAGGTTAGGTTTGGTATATCTCTCTGTGAACGCGCATGTTTTGTTTCATACAAAAATAATGGCCCTTTTTTTGGGTATATTTATGATGAATTACTTTAATAAAACTTATTTTCCCTTAATAGCCTGTTTGGAATTTGTGGAAGGGAGGGAAGGGAAGGAATTTTTTTAGAAATTTTTTTTCCTTTTTTTTTATTTGATTCTACTTTCTTACTTGTGGAAGGAGGGATGGAAAACAGATATGGAAGGAATTCCTTTGTCCTGGTTGGTTTTGCAAAGAAAATGAAAGCGGAAGGAAAACCTTTTGCTTATTTTGTGTGAAATTCAAAGGAAAGAGGTAAGAAAGTAGAACGAGAGAGAGAAAAAGAGAGGGTGATTAACTGATTATAGAGGACTCTGCTCTGTTGTTCTATCTGAGCTTTGTCTTTGGAACTGAATAAGAACTTTGAAGGACTGATTCCCCATGGAATCACACACAATTGAGCATCTTATAATCAGTATTTAATCATTTTTTAAGAACGACAAAATTAGTTATTAATCCTACTACTTAATAATTAATAATTTTTAAGCAAAATTCTCTTATGATATTAAGGGGTTAGGAGCTTTTGTACATCCAAGATCAGATACAATACAATTAATTATTTTCTTAATTAATGCATTTGGATTCTACACAGATTTACTAGGGTATTGTATATATATGAATTATAGAGTGCCCGTGTGTATTTTTTTGTGTTATCTTCGCTTGTTCTTTGGCCATGACCTTGATATGTGCTGTATTTTTTTCTTATGAATAGGTGTTTGAAGATTGAGAATTGAAGGATTATCTGTAAAGATGTCCCATGGTGAAGTAGCATTAGCAAAACATCAAGAAATTCACATTTATGATCTTCCATCCGAAATCCTAGTCCATATCTTTCTCAGGTTACCTGTTAAATCTCTCATACGAGCGAAATGCACGTGTATACTCTGGTTCACCACAATAAGTGATCCCAAATTTATAGAACTGCAATTTAACCGCGCAGTTGAAAATCCCGGCCATCTCTATAGGTTCAGTGGCACCGATCCTAACATATATTTTGTGGAAAGAGAATCCGATGATATTGTAGCAATGAGAATTCCTTTCGGAGATTTGTCGGAACTCTATGCCTGCTATTCCCGGACTTGGGTCACAACCGGTGGCTTGATGGCTTATATGTCGAAAAATGAGAAGTTCTGTTACATTTGCAATCCGATCATCAGAGAGCAAATAAGAGTGCCTATGGATCCTTGTTTTGGTGGAAAGCTTCTGATAATGTGGTGGGGATTTGGTTATTCTTTCTCAACCAAGGAATACAAAATTGTTCTGTTTGGATCTCCATTGCCCGAGACCAACCAAATTCTCCATGGTGTCATTTATACAGTTGGTTCCGAATCCTGGAGAGAAATTCCCCATGTTCCATTTCGCCCTGATTGGCAAGAATACGTAGACTGTGCCGGGACTTTGTTTTGGTTGATCTTTCACGATGGCTCAAATGATGTTTGCCGGGAAACTATCGGTTCGTTCGATATCGGTTCCGAAGAATTCCGGGGCTGGCAGGGCCCCTACAGCGAGATGCGCCAGGAGATGGGTTGGCATGAAGGCAACAATCCTGATGATATTAGACTGGGTCTTATAAAAATGGGTGACAATGTTGCTTGTGTGAGGAGGAAGCATATCAACTATAGTATCTGGACACTGAGGGACAAAGTAAACGAAGCTTGGATCAAGGTATACGAATTTATGCCATCGAGTACGTTCACGAGGAGAGTTAGGCTCATCGGCCTCTGGATGAACCGCGATTTGCTTGCTTATTCGAATCGCGTAAGATCTGTTTGCTCATCCAGACCAAGACGTAGAGGCATTAGATGTGTTACCTATGATACCAACAGTGGGGAGTTCAGAGACCTTTTATTACCTTTTGGTGAAAACTCTGATGGCTCTGCAACTCCAAGGGAACCTGCCGGGCTCCTTTCTCATGTGGGATGTCTAATCTCCCCGAGTCGAATTGTGCCAACGGTGAACAAGTCAAATTCCTCTGGAAATGGCTCCACAAGCTGAGAATTTAACTGAAACAATCGACTATCGGAGAGAAGGGAAAAAAAAACACCTTTTTATCATGATGCTTGATGCAATTCAAATGCCAATGATGTAGATAGGCTATAAAATGAATTCTAAAGAAAGCAAGAACAAATCCGATCATAGATACAAATGGACTACAATGTTCCAGAGAAATATGTCAATTCAAATATCCTATAGATGAACTCCATTGAACATTATCTTATTCCTACACACATCCTTTACTTAGCACACAAGATCAAGTATTTATGAGGAAGCACGGATCCAGTTTGTGTGAGAAGAAACAATAACGAATGCAAATAATAATAGCATCCAGTGTCTTTCCTGAAGAACCGAGAAGAATTTTATGGGAGAATTTTCGTTTTAGTCAGCAAGGGAAGGCTTCAATTTGGAAAACTGATGGGTTCAGGTTGCATGGCTTTCTGAACAAGTTCTGTCTGCTCCTTCACGTGCACCGTATAGAACCCAGTGGCCGTGGCAGCAGAAGGAGCCCGGCCGACATATTTTATATCATCCATACCACCCCTGCCCAGTGTCTTCATTGCAGTCCAAAGACGTGGTGCTATATAACTATATCCACCCATGTTCATTGGCTCTTCCTGGCACCAAACAATCTCCGCATCTGAAAGAATCACAACAAAGATGAGTAACTTAACCACAGGATTTTAAAAGGACCCTAGCACTAATCAACAACCATGAAATTCACTTCAGGTCAATAATATGACCGTAGCAACTAAAATATGTGTTCAAGTATAACCTTTTTCAAGTCAAAAGAGAAAAAGTCTGAAGGGGAAAATTTACAAATTCCACAGATCTTTCATTGGCTCTTAGTGCGGAGTTCAGAGTTCATCAGAAAAAGGTTGGAGCTTGTTTTTGCATCATAATAGACATTTACTTAACTTCCTTAGTTGCAAGTTTGGAATACATACTTGGATATCGCTTCAGCTCACGCTGGATGAGATCATATGGGAAGGGGCAAAGCTGTTCCACCCTACATATTGCAACGTCCTTGCCATCGACTTTCCTCCTATGCTCATCGAGCTCATAATAAACCTGCAAAATGATATGGAAGAATGATTCAAATAGCAATTTCGACAATGAACCCACAGTAATCAAACCCCAACACAAAACACACTAGCTTGATCTCCACAGTGCAATAAGATAGATAATCTTATGTTCTCATCATTCCTCCGTGAGAGTGTTTGCACTGTGCTCACATTTTCCACCGATCCACATGCATGAAAGTTTCTGCCAGGTGGAATTCCAGGAATACCTACCGGATTCAGTTCTCACACATATTACACATCGTTGATTCGCTTGTGGAAGCACTAGAAGAGGATGTTGGGAAGAAAACAAAAGAAAAAATAACAGCAAATAAAAGTATGTAACACACCTTTCCCGAACAAAGAATCAGGCGTCTGATACCCTCCTCAAGATCTGAGTGATAGTTCTGGTCCTTTATGAGACGTTTAAATCTGGTCCCCTGTTTGTCAAAACCTGGGTGGCCTTGGACATCATCAAATTCAGACAGATTTGATTTGCATTCCTTGTGTCGAAGCAAGTTCTTTGGGGACATCACAATGAGAGGCTTACGGAATTCCCTGTGTATCTGGGAGATGAAAACATAATATATAAGAAAAAGAAGAGTATTGTACAAAGAAATTTCTTGTCAACAAGGAGGGGACACTCACTTGACGCCGTAGAACGTGGAAGTAATTTGCAGGAGTTGTCACATTCACAATTTGCCAATTGCATTCTTGGATCTGCTTTCGAAGTGTTGCATCCATCTCCGGTATAACATAGGGGTTATCATCACTCATCTGCCATTAAATTTTAGAGAAGTTTCATTACTGCCATAGGATTCAAAGCAAATTACCAATCAAGCAATGAAAGATATCCTTAACAAGGTGAGATTCGGAGACAAGGATCCTCCAAAGATCATGCTTGTGCTATATAGACAGGTCATTCAGTGATCTCCAGGAATTGGATGAGGTATTAGTAGGTATCAGTTGAGGCCCCAGTGTCAAAACTTGACCAGCACCCTCCAGCCCACCCCCACCCCCCAATTTTTGGACAAAAAAGGGAAGGGTAAAAAAAAACCTTAATATGGATTGTTTAAGACAGTGTAATTCAATTAAGAGCTGACTTCTCTCAAGATTCCCCTCAATATTCGAGGGAAATGAGCATAAGATGATGTCAGCTGAATTGTGCAAGGCATATACAGGATGAAACTTAAACATTAATTCATTGAAGCAGCCTGGGACTCCCTTCCCCAACCCGTCCCATACAAAGATACACAAGTGTGTGCACGCTCATGAGAGAGAGAGAGAGAGAGAGAGAGAGAGAGAGACTTATGTAGGGACCAGAACACAGTCGTATATAAACAGAACAGACTAATATATACTGGTCTATAAACATTAAAAATGCAATACCTGAAGGAAACGTTCCAACCGTGCACTTGAATGTTCAGGCCCTTGGCCATCATAACCATGAGGTAGAAGGACAACAAGCCCAGTTTGACGCAACCACTTCGCTTCGCCACTGCTCACAAACTGATCGAAAATCACCTGAGCTCCATTAGAAAAATCACCAAATTGGGCTTCCCACATTACCAATGCATTTGGATTTTCCATCGAATAACCCAATTCAAATCCCAGAACACCAAACTCAGAAAGAGAGCTGGAAAACGAAAAAAAAAAAAAAAAGAAGGGCTCTTAAATAGGGGCAAACCTTGCCAAAAAAGCATGAATATTACACTGTTGTGTATTAGAATTCATATAAAGGTTACAGAATGGCTGTCCTTGGAGAATAATGTTCTCTATGGCAACATACCAGTGAACAAAAAGATAGGGATAAACTCTGGATCAAATAAATAGCAGTACAAAAAATGACTCTGAAGAGTGTAAGGGACATAATACATAATGCAGAAACATCTCATAGACAAAGAAACTGTAATATCACAAACTTTTGCAAAATCAGCAGAATTAGGGTACAGCTGAGAGGCACATCCATGATTCCATACTATACAATATTCGTACAAACCCAACTACAAATTATCTTGTGTGTATATATATATACCCACACAAGGTATTGTAAAAACCCAGGAGGACCAATCTGCATAAGCAACAAAACAAATGCATATTTAAAATTATAAGCAACTTCCCTAGCATTGAGATTAAAAACAAAAAAAAAAAAAAAAAAAGGGGAAAACAAGAGGACTAGATGTATGATCGCAATTTGTCATCTAAAAAAAGACAATAATCTTTTGGTCGAAAATACACACACAACACCAGTCAACAGTCTGGTACATTAATTTAAATCGCCCTCACAACCAGAAGCAGCTCTTACAATAGGGATCAAAAAGTCTCACTGTAGCAACCACAACATGATAAGTAAACCAAGATTGGATAAACTTTTCACCATAGACCATAGGAGCCTTTCCAATTTCTCAATCTCTACTATTCTTGCTCTATCTTGTGATGTAACCTTCACGAGTTTAATTGATGCCATAAAAATTGATAGTTCGTCCTTGTATATGGTGACAATAGTCAATTTTCAACATCATGTGCCATATTATTTTACCAAACCATACTAGAATTTTTAGTAAGGTCTAGGTCTGTGTAACATTATAACCTAAATAACTCCACTACCCAGTACCCACCTTGAATTGTAAAGAATTTCAACGGTGTACCATAACACCTTTGGTTATTAACTTCTCAACAAGCTCAATAAACTCAACAAGTTCAATTCTTCAAGCCATAGAACAACCTTCAAATGCTCATCTTCCTAGATATTTAGATAGCTAAGTGTCCAACTAAATTGAAGAGAATTTGTCTAAACAAAAAAAAAAAAAACAAAACACCCCTAAAAGAAATGTGTTGAAAACAGAAGCCCAATATTCCAGATGTTTGTATATCTTGAAGTAAGAATAGGGGAACTCATGAATGAACCTGCATGCTATATGAGTTCTAGTTTCCTAAATATCATTTTATCAAGCATACACATAATCAATGGAATGACTAAAAAGGATTTGGGAGAATGTCAAAGTGGTATCAAAGATGGAAACATCCAGGACTGTATCGAAATTTCTGTAGGAATATCATAATTAAAAGACATCAGGACCAATTCAATATTTAATAGAATTTAAGAAAACCATACAAGACTGTAAACTGCTCTTCTAAGTACATAAAATGATTATCAACGTTTGAGCATGCAGGAATGATGAAGAAGAAGAAGGGGGAACGGCCTAGGCAGTAAGGGTTCATAAGGTAAAACACATTATGCCTGTCAATGCAGTACAAGTTGCTGAAAGAGCCAAGGAAGTAGAGAGCCCATAACAATCCGTTGTGGATTTGGTGATCAAATAGAAGTGGTCTTTGACAATTTCAGATAATATGACGAATCAAAGAGTGGTATGTAAAACTGGCCTTGACTTCAGCACTGTCAGAACATCGTAAAACAAACTCAAAGTTGAGTGAAAATTATAGGGATGAGACGCAAAGCACACAAACTTCGAAGGGATAAGCTTAAACATAAGGAGAGAAGATGTTTCATTTCAACTACAAACTTAGCTACGTGAAGCGCCTTTTTATTTATTTATGGTTTTATTCGCCTGAATCATGATAATAGGGACGATTGCAACAAGGCATGATGAAATGATAAATATAATGGTTACCAATTATGATGCTTTCATACAAAGGGACATGCTTAGTGGATTTCAAACAACACAGAAGAATAATGATTACAATAAAGAACAAGATATTGCAATAGAATAAAACTTGAATAGAGGATGGGGTAGAACTCACCCCAGAACTTACCTGTTGCTAACAGTAAACATCTCCGCATTTTGGTTCATGATAACATGGTCTAAAGGACAGTATTTCTCGCCAGTTTCCTGATCGTGAAGCACAGCATGCCTATGACTAAAAGTACCTCTCTCAACATCCTGACCACTCAACCTGACATGATTTCCTTCTACGAGCAATGTAGCAAAAGCAAGTGCTTCAGCAACTGCCCAGTCAACACCCTCCCCTGTTTCAATCATCTGTGCACGGTCTCCAAAAATCTTCTTCACTGCTCTGTGAGGCTTGAAATTATCCGGAAGGGTTGTGATTGCTTTGCCAACATTTTTCAAAATTTCTGGCTTGACCCTGTAGAACAGAAAAAATATGGAGCAAAAAAATTGAAGTTAATAAACTTACAGAGGAAGAGAAAACTGACACTACAGAGAACATACCCAGTGTTCCGGACACGTGAAATCTGTTCTGGGGACTTGAATCCCATCCAATAAGCAGAAAGCCAGTCCCTTCTTTTTGGGACATAATCTTTGCTGGCCAAGAATTCTTCATTAAGGATTGAATTGACCTTGGTATGTATCTGATCAATGTCTCCCTTTGTCACCTGACCAGATTCTAAAATTTTCTTTTGGTAAATCTCAAGCGCTGAGGGGTGATCCCGAATGACCTATCAGCACCCATTCCACGTCAGACATATAAGAAAATATACTTAACATAGTCAAATAGATGTTAATAATAACCAGTCAAAAGCAGGGTAAACATGTCAGAAAAATGCAAATCAATTTAGCGTAATAGCCAGAAACATATTCAAAAGGAACAAAACAGAGCTTGCACCTCCGAGTCAAACAAGAGTGATAAGGTTTAGAGTCTTTAGACAACTGTAGAATATAATAAGGCTAACCTTGTACATTTTTGGCTGTGTGAAAGACGGCTCATCAATCTCATTGTGGCCAAATCTACGGTAACATACTATATCAACTACAACATCTGAATGGAAAGTCTGGCGCCACTCTGCTGCAAGTTCACAAACATGAACAACTGCCTCCAAATCATCACCATTGACGTGAAAGATAGGGGCATTCAAGGCTTTGGCAACATCAGTACAATATTGAGAAGATCTTCCAGCACTTGGATCCGTAGTGAAGGCAACTTGATTGTTCACCACAATGTGTATAGTACCCCCAGTAGTGTAATTTGGAAGTGCACTAAGATGAAGGGTCTCGTATACTACACCTTGTCCAGCAAAGCTACCATCCCCATGAATTAAAATGCCCATATTCTTTGTCCTATCCACATCATTGGAGTAATATTGTTTTGCTCTCGTTTTCCCAACAACAACTGGATCTACAGCTTCCAAGTGACTTGGGTTCGCAACCAAAGACAAATGAATTCTCCTTCCACCCCTAGTTGGCCGATCATATGAAGTTCCCAGGTGATATTTGACATCACCAGTTCCCGTGTAAAGCCCAACTTCATCCACAGGCCTCGTTCCACCACTAAACTCACTAAAGATTTGTCGTAATGGCTTCCGAACAACATTACCCAAAACATTCAGTCTTCCTCTGTGAGACATTCCAATAACAATACTCTCAACACCAAGATCAGCTGCCCTGTCAAACATCTCCTTCATGCCTGGAATTAAAGTCTCACCGCCTTCAAGACCAAATCTTTTTGCAGCTGTCCATTTAGTAGCCAAGAAGTTCTCAAACTGTGTGCTCCATATGAGCCGGTCAAGCATAACCTCACGACGCTGCCGATTGTACTGCATTGGTGTTGGAGTCTCAATTTTTTCTCTCAACCAGTTACATTTATCACGATCAGCAATGTGCATGTATTCATAACCAATGTTCCCACAGTAAGCCTGCTCAAGCCGGGTCAATATCGCTCTCAGGGTTTGCACAGGACGGTTTTCAGACAAAAACCCAGACATCCTCCATACACCAAGGAAGAATTCCCTATCAAGATCAGCTTCCGAGAACCCATAAAGAGCTGGATCTAAGTCATCAGGAATTTCCCTCTGCTCCAAACCCAATGGATCCAACTTGGCTTTCATGTGACCATTAACTTGGTAAGCCCTCACAAGCAACAACAACCTCATGCTCTCTTGAATGGTTTGGCCTGAGATTCCAGGCGATGTGGCTGCCTGGCCAACAAAATTTCTAAAGAAATTGTCCCATGATTCATCAACACTACTGGGATCGTCCTCCCAAGCCCTCTGGAGTTCCTCTAGGTAGACGCTGCTCGTCCCGTCTAAGAAGCTATCAGTTAACCTAGACAGCGGCACGGGGCGAGGGACAGGAGCCGCTTGTGCCTTTGATTTGAATACAGTCGTATGAAAATAACGATTTTGGGCAGGAATAACCCGAGTTCTTGCAGCATAGGCGCCACCCTGTGACAGGGTCCTCCTAATTGCAAGCTTTGCAACACTAGACCCAGCTCTAAACCACCCCATTGCTACTTATTTCTGATCCTTACAATAAACACAGACTTGTCAAAACTTCACACTTCCTCCACCAAATTCAAACCCTAATCACAGGCTTTTCTATCCCTTCCCGGCTCCCACAGTACCAAACTGTTACCTAACAAACATTAAAATTAGAAAAGAATATCAAAGTCAACAATTCAAATCTTCAATCAGGAACAGAAAATACAAGTTCAGGCAATTAACATAAAAACCAAGACTGGAGATTTCTAACGCATTAGCTCAATAGTTGCAAAAGAATGTAGGATCTAGAAGCACTACTGATACAAACGAAAAAGCACAAATAACGAACTTGGTTGGGAATCAAAACGGAGACAAAAAATTCAGCTGAAGATCATACCAATCGGAAAGCACAAGATGTGGAAATGAAAGTAGTGGAATTGATTAAAAACTAGTAATCAAAAAGACAAATAGAATAATACGTGATAAATACACATCTATAGACATGTATGTACACAATTATATATAGTTATACACACACATATATAGGCACACAGATATGTGTGCATATATAACTGCATGATGCGAGGATGGTTGAAGCATGAGAATCAATACCTTGAAAGACAGAGAAAGTTGTATCAGAGGAACCCTATCCCTAACATGCCCAAATCGCTGCCTGCGAGGCGATGACCATTCTCAGAGACTAGCGCCTCTTATTCTTTTCTCCCATCTCCAATAATGTGGAAAGTGGAAAGTAACTCATTATTCTATTTTCATTTTCAATTTCCTCCTCCATAAGGCCGTGTTTGGACCGTATCGATAAAAAGAGGGTTTTTTCTATTGTTTGGTTTAGAGTTTGGGAGAAAGGGGAAAAAAAATTAATAGTTCCTATATTATTTTTTCACATTTTTTTAATTAAACATAAAAAGTTAATTTTCTTCTTATTTTCTTTCTTTTTATTTGCAAACCATGCAAAGAAAAATAATTATTTTCCTAAAAAATTTCTCTCTTACTTGCCATTCCTTTTCCTTTCCAAAGACAGGGCCGGGTCCAAAATTGATTTATTTATTCATAAATAATAATTTCTTTCTTTTACATAGCAACAAGGTTCCTCTTTTCCTCTTTTAGTGGGAGAATTTAAGAAATCATATATTAAGGAGGGGCATTTGGGAACAATTTTTAATTTTTTACATGGTGGTGTTAAAATCATCTTCTTCATCTTCAAGCTGTTATTTATTTTTTAGAGATATGAAATAATTTATTTTTCATTTATTTAAGAAATCAAAATCTACCTATTTTCATTTTAATTTGGAGATTGGACTTCAACCACGAGCATGAGGATCATCAACGAACGGATCCCTATCCTCCTAAATTTTATGAAAAAGATATTATAGTTTACTCTCTCTCTCTCTACTTGTTTTTTAAATCACTCTTCATCTGATACAGTTTTTTATCAGTTGTTTCTATGAGCTTTTTTTCGTTTTGGTAGCCTTCTTCAATTGAAATCTAATTTTCTTTTTGAAATGTAAGTGTATATTAAAAATCTTATACCCTCCAAAAAAAATTAAATTTTGGTTGAAAGAAGTGATAAAAAAAATATTAAGAAAACTCATTAAGAAGCTAGCATTAGAGTTGTACAAAACAAGGAATAGAAAAAAGAGACTCCATTTCCAATATGCAAGTTAATACCTTCCAGAATGCCTAGGCATTGTTGGAAGAAGAACCAAAAAAAAAAAAAAAAAAGGTATTCAGAAGCTTCTGGGTCATCAAGCAGCCAGCTATTTTGGAATTTCTAATCTAATTTTCTTTAAAAAGATGTAAGCATACATTAAAAATCTTATACCCTCCAAAAAAAATTAAATTTTTGTTGAAAGAAGCTATGAAAAAAATATCAAGAAAACTCATTAAAAAGCTAGCATAAGAGTTGTACAAAACAAGGAATAGAAAAAAGAGACTCCATTTCCAAAATGCAAGTTAATACCTTCCAGAATGCCTAGGGATTGTTGGAAGAAGAGAAAAAAAAAAAGAAGGTATTCAGAAGCTTCTGGGTCATCAACCAGCCAGCTATTTTGGAATTTCATTTTCTTTTGCAAAGACTAGAAAGAAATATGCAGCATGAAAATTTTGACCATCTTTTCTTATAGAATTCTAGTATTTTTCAGCTTATTATGTGAAAGGCCTACCCAGTACCCGCCTTAGAAACTAGGAGGATTATTATATTTAGTTTTTGGTCATCTTGGAACTGGTCCTTTCAAAATTAAAAAAAAAAAAATCTTGGGTTTCCTTCATCACTTGATATATGCATTAACCATTCAACTAATAACCTTGAACACTTCACTTTGTCCTTAGCTGTTTGACATTTGAAAGAGACCTACAATCTTATAGAAAATAGGAAAATCTATTTCACTACTCCAAAGGCATGTGTTCATAACAGATATATTAGATAACATACGCTGCACTTGTATGATATGAGAAGTGGAGGCGCGCACACGTGTGCTCATTACTCCTAACCCATTAATTTCTTTTTTTTTTTTCAATTACTTATTATTTCAAAAATCTCTTAAAATTGGCAACCAATATGAATGCAGATTGTTTAGTTAATTGAGTTGTGTCTATAAATTATATAAACTGGGGTGTTGGTTTTTTATATAATATAAATGTCTGTTTTCCATAAGTCGGAAACATTGTAGTAACTGTTCAATATTAAGTATCTTTGTTCTTTTCAAACACATCCGCAACCATGGGCGTTTGAAAATGAAAGGAAAGCCAAAATGAAAGAAAATTCTTTTTCCTTCTATGCTTTTGTAAAGAAAATGTGTGCGTGCGTGTGTGTGTGTGTGAGAGAGAGAGAGAGAGATTTAAAACTTTCCCTTCCCTTTCTCTCTTATAGATAGAATTAAACAAGGGAAGGGACAATATTTTCCAAGTTCCAAACAGGCTCTTAATGCCCACCTGCATAAGTTAGAACTGTATCTAAATATTTTCCCTTTCAGAGAATGACATTTTCAAACAAAATATCTACAATCAACTCAAAAGGGTATCTCCAAAGCAACATTCAGATAAACATAAACAACACTTCTTAATCTAATTACATGATAAGCATTTCCTTGGAAGATATAATACTATAATCTTCTTGAATCAGAACCAGAAACCACGATGACTTTTCGACAATCATTGAGCCCCGGAAAAGGGTAAAAGAATAGAGAACATCAAGGACTTAATAAAAAAATAAAAATAAAGAACAAAAATATGAAAGGAGAAGATGGGGGCAGGAGAAGTCATATATAAAATTCCACAAATCAAGTAAATGAGCAACCTTTCGACACATCAAAAGCTAGTAACAGTCGAAAAATGAGAACACAGGGGAATAGATACATATGGATGACCATTTGCCAGCACATCTAGTTTTACATCCTCAAAAAGTGCCACTTGCAAAAAAACTTTCCCCCCTCTCCATAAATTCTGATTCTCATTAAGAACCACAGCAAGCAGATTTTTGGGGGGCTTGACCACCGTCGGCTGCCTGATTTGGCTGGTTGATCCTGATTGTTTGAGGCTGCAACACCAACCAATTCGTTACAATTTTTAAAGACAAAGTAATTCAGGATTCTCATCCGTAGAGTGAGAAATCAGTTGACTAACTTTTCCTGAAAGAGAAAAAGAATGGAGGATATAAAAGTGGACAGAACTTAGATACCTCAGCCTTGGAATCAGTTTCTGACAGCCTTTGCTTTATGTCCCTTCCTATTGAAAAGAAAACCTCCTCCACATTCATATTTGTCTTTGCACTCTGCATCACATTACATTTAGATAGTAAACAACAGAGTAACAAACAATTTCCAAAGGAGATCCAATGTAGGCAGTGAATTTCTACTCACTGTTTCAAAGAACTTGATACCATACTCATCAGCAAGAGCTTGACCCTTGGAGGTAGGAACAGCCTAAGAATAGGAAAAAAAGAAAAACCTATCTCTTTAACATTGGAGATGGCAAATGCAAGCTTAATTGTGCCTATTCGCACATATGCACACTGATGCAGGCATGCACGCAGACACACACACACAGGAGAGAGAGAGAGAGAGAGAGAGAGAGAGAGAGAGAGTATTGAAAATAAGATGGCAAAAGTCTAGCATCCTTTTTCTTGCTCTTTAAAAGGCTGATATATATAGGGTCTTCAACTCATATGTGCAAGTCATGCAACGAAAAGCAATCATATGCTCTAGAATCTAATCAACAGGATTAAGAACCCGCAATCCCAATGAGTGCAAGTAAATAATCACAACCTACCCTCTTGCTTTCATCCATGTCAGCCTTGTTCCCCACCAATATCTTGTTGACATTATCAGAGGCATGTTGTTCAATGTTGCGAATCCAATTCTTAATGTCTGAACAATGATGTAAGTTATCTCAGTGAATAAGTGAAAGAAATGCAAAATATGTGGAAACAAGCAAATCCAGTGGTGAAGCTCCACCTAGCAAAGACAGTCCCCACAGCATCCACTGGTTGACCACAGACAAAGACAAGCATGTGACATTTACATGCAATTTTTTTTAGTAGTACACTTGCATGCTAAAAATATAAGAAGATGGATTGGTGACACAACGTAATTTGAAGATTATCTATCAGAAGCAGGCATTGCAGTCTAAATTCAGATGCCAAAGGTATGGAGAAGTTTACTGTTGAAAGATGATTCGTCTGTGACATCATACACCAGCAAGATACCCATGGCTCCTCGGTAGTAAGCTGCAAAAGAGTATAAACTACTTACAACAAACTACTAACTTAATCAAGATGAAACTAAACTCAGTCTAACGAAAAACAGCAAGTGAATTGTTATAATTAGACACCTGCAAGTCCATGTATCATTGCTTCACTTTTTCAGTGTCACCTATTCATCAATAATACTATTTTATCCTCGTACAGGGAATGTCTATGGTCCAACAGCTTGATTGGTTTACAGAGTCAAGGCTCCGAGGTGGGCAAAGAATAAAGCAATCGTAATCTCACGTGCGACAAATGATATGCAATTAAACACAGGTGACTGCAAATTGGGGGCCATTTTCAAGGGACTTTTGAACATTAGAGAGAAGAACTGGAGAGGGATTACGATTGAATCTGATTCAGACTATGTAATCAGTCTGATGAACAAGAAGGTAGCTGTCAAGCATACTCTTAAAGCTACGGTGGAGGACTGCAAATTCATAGCCAACAGATACGGTTGCAGATTCAACCATACCCTAAGAGAAGGCAATTTTTGTGCAGACTTTCCGGCTAACTCTGGAGTCAAAATGACTGAAAAGTTCATCCTCCTAGACAGGCCTGCTCTTGGGATGGTTCCCTTTCCGCAAGCTGACTTAGCAGGAGCTATGTTTATCAGACCTGTTTAGCCTTTGTTTGTTTGTTTAATTTCCTTTGTACCAAAAATAAAAAAAAAACACAGGTGCATCCACCAGACTAGCTTTCACAAACCAAAAACGTACCAGTTGTGATAGTCCGAAATCGCTCTTGACCAGCTGTATCCCAAATTTGCAATTTAATCCGTTTGCCATCAAGCTCAATAGTTCTTATCTTGAAATCAATGCTGCCAGAAGAAACGTATAACCAGAGAATTAGAAACAATTTAGCAAGGTAGCAACATAGTTATCAAATGCATAGACTCATTTTGATTTTAAACAGAGTCAATGATCTGTTGTGTTGGTTGCAACTTGCTATGAATGTACAATAGGTTGATAGTTCGATTCTCTTTGTCACCACGCATCTCCTGAATTTTTATGCATAACTCAAACACAAGGATCTTTGGTGTTAACTCGTGTGGCCAAGGCACCACTCCCCCAGTTCACCAGTTCAATATCCTTAGCAATACTGACTCTCAACAGATAGAAATATTTCATATTGAGTACATGCAGCAGTTTTTGGACCCAAACTGGGCCCCAACTAGGAGATTTTCTATGTCACATATTATCAAGTTAGCATGATGAATGAACACATATTTTTGGTTTTTAAAACATCTCCTCCATCAATTTAACTCAAGCTTTCACCAGCATGCATATAGAGTGAAAGCAGATTGTTGATTATTTATTTATTTTTTTTGACAAGTAAAAGTAGATGGTTGATTATCATCTAATCACCCTTTATTGTTCCAGTGTATCAATCAGGCAGGCCTGCTTATTAGGGACTCCTGATAGTCTTCCAGGAGTCCACAGGATATAAGGAATTTTGACAAGAATACAAACCCAATGGTGGTAATGAAACTTGTTGTGAAGGAACCATCTGAAAATCGCAGAAGCAGGCAACTCTTCCCCACACCTGCAGACAAATATTTATAAGAATGTCAAATGATCAAAAAGTAGAAACCCAAGAGCAAAAAGACCTAGGATGTTGACAGTTCACACCCCAATATCCAGCAACAGAAGTTCACAGAAACCCCAAAGGTGCAAAAATTCACACAATCACTCTTTTTACCTTTCGTTAAAAAGATGGGAAATCTATACAATTATAATAAGGCAACAACAAGGTTTGGTGAAGCCTCCAATTTGAAGTTGTGTCACATTTTGGTATTCTCATGAAGTCATAATAGCTCTAAAGTACCAACAAATAATTCAAGAGTTGTGTGAGGTGTGAAAATGTAAATTTATTTCTTTCAAAAACCACCACTTGCACAAACTATATTATGTGAAACTACCCAACCCCACTCTTTCTTAGGTTGTAACTATCACATAGATGGTGATCATGCACATACACGCATCCACCCCCATCTAGTCACTGAGAAGTGCTAGCAGCAGAAAAAGCTTGTGTATTCTAAAAGAGTATAAAAAGGCTGCAGAAGCTTCTTTGACCATTGATGCACAATATGAGTACTCAGAAACTCCATCAAATAATCTTCCAACTATAACTAAAGGAAGATCTATGGTTTCTCCTAGCCAAAGTAGTGCAAAAAATGTTTCTGTCTTTGATGAACAAATAGGAATTTATGCTAAGGAACAAATACAGAAAGAAAGATCAAGGTGCATTTGTAGCAAATAGATAGATAATATTGTGGTGATCGCAAAAGCACTTATCATGTAAGCAACACATTGCCAAACTAAAGACTATACAAAACAACAACAATAATAAGCTAGAAATATCTGATTAACAACAAACACCACCCCCCCCCCCCCCCCCCCCCCCCCCCCCCCCCCCCCCCAAAAAAAAAAAAAAAAGGATCTATAAAACTTTGCTGGTTTCCAACGCAATCTCAACAATACATTACACTCAGTAATTGCACCTTCAAGCTAACCCACATTCAAGTTCTAGGTGGGTAGGCAACCTAGAACTTGCAGTTTAAGCAATGTAACAGAATGGAAAAGGCATAAATAAACCAAAAAAATATATCACAATTTAATTAACAAAAGCAGGAACATTGCAAGAGTCAAGAATGAAGAGTAGTTGACAAAGAAAACGGAAGTCAGATTTGTCTCCTCCAAGGCTTCAAGCTGGATACGATTAGGGCACATTACTCAACAACACAGACACAGCCCATTACATGAAGTTTAAAATAGTTGACAAATAAAATAGTATTGGAGAAAACCAGACTTCTTAACCATAAGCCCATTCTTATGCAAATGCACACTGTATCTGAATCAGAACAAAAATCAGGTCTCAACAGCCGATACAAATGCAACAAATTATATATATATATATTTATGCAAACCTAGGGAAATCCTACAAATTTTAACAATTTCAAAATTTTGGATGTACATTGAACAATAGAAGAATGAAGACAAAGGTAATCTAACCACTGTCCCCAATGAGGAGGAGCTTTATTAGGTAATCGTAATCGGCACGAGCCCTCACTGGCGGAGCAGCCATCGTCTATATATAATATCTTTGAGAGAGAGAGCAAATGGAAACCCAAGAAACCGAAACCGATCCGTCCCTGCGCACAAATATATATATAAGTTCATATACATAGGCAGATGTGCATACATATACATATATACAGATGTGTATGTACAGAGGGAGATACAGAGAGGAAAGGGGAGGGGTATCCTTACGGGGCGCAGGTTAGCAAGTCGTCGGCGACATGGGACCGGAGATATCAGGTACTCCCAAACGAGGATCTCTGCAGAGTTTTGCTCTCTCTCTCTCTCTCTCTCTGGGCGTCAATTTGCGCGTGTGATACGTGTTTATGTCTACTTTGGTGATATAACACGCCTAAGGATTGGACGCGGTCACTGTATTCTTACGACCGAAGACAGCTGATTATTTCTTTTTCCTAATAGCTCTATTTGTGGTACTTAACCCAAAATTATTCAATTGTCAATATATTTGCCTCTTTCTTTTTGTAAAAAATTTAGGTTACTAAAAGTAAACTACAAATTAGCCAATCTAGGGAAAGAGATTGCCCAAGCGTCCTATCATATATAATTATTACTATCATTTTTTTTTTTTTTGGTTTGTAAAAGTTTATAGAGAGTAGAAGTATCTCATTTTAAGGTTAAGTCATACCACTAACTTTAATAAAAGTTTATAGCAGTATTTAGAGATTGCCTCTTAAAAGAGACCGCTGACAACGAGAGTCGAATTTAAATATTATAAGCAAAGTGTTTATTTTTACCAGCTCTACCAATTTCATTGGCCACATGTAATTATTAATCCATGTAAAGAGATAAGATTCAAGACAAAATTTATAAACAAATAAAATTAGGATTCGTTATTGGTCTAAAGGTGTGCAAAACCCACACGTTTTTAAAGGACTTGGGATCACAAATAGACTCGTAGGGCTTGGCTTAAAGGAAAAACAAGACTCGATTGTAATTGTTGGCTGAGCTTGAGAGGAGTGCTTGGTTTAAAAAATATTTTAGACTCAGCTGTAATAATTAATTTGGTGGAGTTTGGAAAGAGTGTTTGAAGCTCCGCTCGACTAGGCTAGACCTGACATTTTAAATACACCATCTATTCGTGTAGGCACATAATTATATTTTTATACTTTTTGTTATTTAATTTTGCTTTTAGAGGGGGAGAATGTTTTTTTTTAAATCTTGTAACGAAACTAGTTATAAGATTTGAACTCTTTGACATTTATTCTATTAAAGAAAAACCCAATCAACTTTAATTACTATATCATTTATTTTTTAATTATTGCATACATATTTTATTGTGAAACTTTTTTGGGTTATATGAGCAGGCTTGGACTATATATACTTTTTTTCTAGTGGGCTTGAAAATTTAGGATCATGCCCAATGTCCGGCAAAGACAGGACCAGCAGTTTCACCATCCATTAATGGGTAGTGTAGGCCTGGCTAGCCCAGTCCATGTCCCCCCTAGGTAGAACTCATCTTAGTAGATTGGCTAGTACATTTGTTTTCAAAATCTATTATTGCTAATAGATATTTTTACTTTTTTTTTAAACAAAGTAATTCATTTTCATAAGTATTAGTTAATTAATTATAAAACAATCGAAAATTTAATACAAAATTATCAACATGAAATGGTTAATGGTCTACATGCCCGAATTTACTAGTTAATTACTCACAATGTAATATCAATTTTTACAAAATGTATCAGCAATTGTTGATAGTACATAACGTACGTTTAATTATTGGTACATTTGATGTTTTAGATATTTTTTGCCGAGCATTACAATTATTTCATATTACCTCTTTTTTCTAATTTTTTTCATCTCAGTTTACCTTTCTCCATTTTTTTTTTTTTTTGTTTTGATGTTACTTTCACTTTTCTCATTTTCTTTACTCTTACACTACCCATTTTTCAATTTTAAATTAGCACTATCTAAACTTTTTTTTTCTTTTCTAAAAGGGTTAGATACAATTAACATACTTGCACTTCACCCGAAATCCCACCCCAAGAACTCATTTTTCAATTGTGAAATTCAAACTCTTGCTAGTTAAAGTCGAGTAGCAATGTGACCATCACGTGCCATTTTTTTAACAGCAAATAAATTAATTAACCGATGGGTTAGCGCCCCTGCACTTTGTCTTGAATCCTATTTTCGGATCTCATTTTTCAACCAACCAACACTTTACTTCAATTGGACATACTTCAGTTGACGGAAGGCTCATATGATAACCTAATTGTTAGTGTAAATGTTGTTTGTTAAAATTGAGGAAGAAAAAAAAAAGAAGAAAAGACAAGGCCAAAGTGAAATTTTTAGTTAAGTGCAAGGATGCTAAAAATAATAAATCCAAAAATATATACAGCTCCTGCAATGCATTGTAAATGAGAGAACTATTGTAAATGGGGGCAAAGCCATTGTAAATCACTGAAAGTGTAACATGTACAGCTCCTGCAATGCATCATCCTAGAGAGGTTTAGGTTGGAAACTGCCTTTGCCCATCTCCAAAGGCCAGGAAACAAAAAGGCAATAAGAAAGCAGCATTAGAGAGGCCACCAAAAAGAAAATAATTATCTGTCTGTCATTATGCTTACGTAGTGTGACGTTTTAATTAAATTGTGACAGGTGTGATATTATTTACATAGCGAGAATTTTAAATTTAAAAAGCCACCACAAGCTAGGATAATGGTTATAATCTCTCAAAAAACGTTGTCTCTTTCTACATATGACATTATATGAATAAATCTCATATCAAATAAGCATGATAACGTCGTATGATAGTCATATTAGACAATTTCTCCTAAAATGAGAGACAACCACAAGTAGTGACCCAATTATCTAGTAGTTTCAAGTTCAATCCCCCCTCATGCAAATGGTGCCACGAGATCGAGAAAATAGAGAAAATAATGTCAAAGTCCTGGACACGAGAGAGAGAGAGAGAGAGAGAGAGAGAGAGAGAGAAATCTTAGGTAAGATTCCACAATTGAGAGAGAGAGAGAAAGAAATCTTAGGTAAGATTCCACAATTGCAAAATGTCACCCTTCACGTATTGAAAACTCAGCTAAAAGTGAAAGTAGGTTAGTGCAAAAATGAAGTTGTGCATCAAAGTATATGCTGAGAACCCCTAAAGTAAAAAAAAACGTATATGCTGAGAAGATACTCTCCCCACCATCCCTACAAAACTCCATTCGCAACCCCAGAGCTCCCCCTCTTTGGATTACAAGAACTCAATTATTTCTTCTTTCATTTCTTCTGATGGGTGCTGTGGCGGAAGCCGGTGACCGCGATGGCAACATTGGCGGCGGCGAGGAGGAAGAAGCGGACGAGATTTGTTGTTGTGAGGTTTAAGTCATGATGATGGCTGTAATTGATCGCCCTTAGGGCAACTGAGAACCTTTGGCATTTTAATGTATTACCTTAGAATAACTTGGGCTCAAATGTCCTACTAGTTTGTTTCTCTCTCCCAATACATAATTTCATGACTAGCTAGTTTTCACGAGTTATGTGAAGGAGGTGACATCTTTTATTTATATTTGCTTTTGTTTTTATTTTTATAATTGGGTTTTGGTTTTTTTTTAAAATTTTTTTTGTCTGTCTTCATAATTTATCGAAATTAATGATGGATTATGCATATTCATTGACGAAGCTCCGGACTTTGATGAATCGCGTGCGATGAACTTATTATTAACGATGGAAAAGTTTGATCAATTAGTGACATAGCTAGTTGGATGATCATCAGCATCATATAATTAATCAGCTCTTCTCTATCTTTGAATTAATTAGCATATATGGCCAATTCTGATTTGAGTCAGAATACAATAAACTAAGCATCAAGTAATCAACTCATTGCCAAAGATTGCTCCAAATAATCAACTGATCATGGCAAGAGATTATCTCCATGATTGATTCTGTGACACAACCGGAATTTTGTGAAGACGTTTCCTCATATGAAATAGGCATAACTACCACGGAAAAACGAATTAAGTTACTTGAGTTCGGTTTATATTCGGTTCGTTAAAAAATAAATGAAATTGAATACATTTTAGAACTTATTAGTTTTTGGAGCTTGACTTAATAATCTCATATAGACGAAAAAAATTCAAGGTACTCGAGTACAGCTCGATTAAAGCTAATTTGAGATCAATTCAAAAGTTAAACAAATAGAATTTGAATACATTTTTAAGCCTGTTAAGATTTCCAAATCAAGTTTAAATAATCCACTACTCAACTCGAATTGACTTGACTCATTTGGCATAAGGTAACAACATCACTAATACAACACGGTTTGTTAGCCCGCAAAAATTTCTAAAGCATATGAAATGGGCAGGCCCTAGTTTCACTATACCCAACTCAGGCTTTTTTCTGTTTGTTCCCCTTCAAGGTCCAATCCGATCAAATGAAGATCATTTACAAGACTAAAGTATTTATAAGAAATAAATTTCATCGCAATCTGACTCCACTAACTAAACTTGGGTTGACCAACATGAGAAGCACGCTTATTTAACCAATTCGGACAACCTTTCGGGTTTCCAACTCAGTTTCTCAAACATACAATATTGCTTTCCTAACAAAGGCACAAGTGCATTTTTTTAATTGAAAAATACAATGCATAAACCAATTTCTAACCCACTTTTTTACCCATAAGATACAAAGTGAATAGATTTTATATACATTTATTAATATGAGTCCCGTGTCCTGCGGGTGTGAGAAAACAAACTCAACTCATGTTCAATTCCACCCCTTTAAACCTGCCCAATCTCATCAACGGGTTATAATTAGATTAGACTGCATCATGCAAGTCCACTGGAGATGAGTTCATATGGATAGTCAAATAGATTTGTTTACATCAGCAGAATAATATTAGGATTTTCTTGATACCCCCTTCCATGATGTCTACATAAAGCATTGCTTAAAGAAGTTTCTTTCTTTCATCACTTTAGGAGCCGTGTAAAGATGAAAGTCCCAAGTCCCATGCAAGCATGTAATAAAATCTCACATTCCATGAATGATAACTAATCACAAAACAAATGTGAGTAGAGATCAAATTTAAAATCTTGTACTTAACTTGAGATAAGAGATCGTATTTGTCCTTTTTCTAAAGCTATGTTTTTTTTTTTTTTCTTTTTTTGACAACATGAAAAGAGCACCAAGGCTACAGACTACAAGAGATCCAGGATCCAGCCGAAACAGATTACAAAGCTTATCAGCACTATAAAGCATGGGGTATAACAGGGATCCTATTGAAGCTTTAGAAGCCAACCAATTAGCACAACCATTTGCTTGTCTTCTACACCAACGAAAGTACTAGTTCCATCTCTTTGCCGATGATCTCACATCTTCAAGAAGAGTCGAGATCTCCCATCTATCCTCAACATTAGAACCATCCAGGCTGTGAATGGTGACCGATGAATCAGACTCTATCACAGCTGCCTGGCAGTACAGCTTCATGGCCATAGCACAGGCTAATCTTATTGCCCAAGCTTCAGCTGCCAGCGTTGATGAAACTCGAATTCTACCAAAATTGATATCGATCACCTCCCCTTTCGAATTCATGGCTAACACTACAAATGCTGCCGTCTTCCTTGAAATGCTATATGCACCATCACAATTAAATTTAACAAAAAAAATCTGAAGGAGGGGTCCATTTGAGGCCTGAATCTGAAAGTGCTCTTGTTCTAAGATCATGTGAAGGATTGAAAACTGCTGGTAAAAAATTAAAGGAGGCCCCCTTGGCTCTGTGGATGGTAGCTTTAGGATCTAGTGTTCCATTGAAAACAAAATCATTTCGAACTTCCAAATAGACCAACATACCTGGGCAATAAGTGCTAGAGTTTGAGAATCAAAGGCTTCATCTAAAAAGAATGAATGAAACCAATGGTTAACTGACATAATGGTCTCCTCCTTGATTTTATACAGCCCATATTCAAACCATATTGGATGAGTCCAGCCACACCTAAATAGCACATGTTCCACTGATTCAGTTTCTCTTTTGCAAATGGCACGGAGAGTCTCTAGAACATTTGTGGTGCACCAATTTTCCTTTGTGGCCAGAGCATTGCAGATTACTTTCCAAAGGAATTGTCTGACTTTTGACAAAACGGGATGGTTCCACAGTTTCTTCCACACAGCATCATCTAAGACGAGAAGTATTAGGGATCTTCTTCTTTGATTGAACAAAATTGGTGTAGGCTATAGAATAACCTAATTTCACATAATAAAAGCCAAAAGTATTTGAATCTCATATGAGGGAAACGTCAGTTAAACTGCTAGGAATTCTTAAGTCTTTGCTTCCTCCTTCAAGAACAAACTCCAAATGACATCTTCTTTCCAGACTTCATGGGTTGGATGAATGAAGTTCTTAACATAATACTTTTGATGCCCTGAAGGTTTTGGAGAGCCAATCCTGAAATTTTACAGCCCTGAAATCCAACGATGGTCCCATATACGAGTTTTACCACCTGATGAAATATTCCATCTTAAACCTTCATGTAAAAGCTCCTTTCCTTCCATCATATTGGACCAAAGTCACGAGGGAGATCCTCCTTTTTTGACCTGAATGGGTGAAGTTGATAGTTGAGGAGTCTCCAAAACTGTTTAGCTAGAAGAGATTTGTTAATGCAAGATAAGCCTCTAAATCCCATACCTCCTTGACCTTTTGGTGGAGTTAAATAATCCCAGCTATGTTTGAATCTTAGATTTCTCAATAGAAAGGAAAATAAAATTCTATATCATGTTTTCTCATATTCCTAACCAAACAAAATAAACGGAAAAATAATGATGCCTTTTCACCTTATTTTCCTTAAGTATCATTTTTATTTCCTTTTCTTTTTCCTCCACAAATTCAAGATTTGGAATAAAGTTTTACCCAATACCACAATTAGTCTAAATCAATTGCTAAAACAATCATGTTAATAATGACATTCACTGTAGACAAATAAACCCCATCCCAATCCTCCTATAGGATACTTGGAACTGCAATAATCAGGTAAGAAGGCGATATTTTAAGATTGAAATGAGCATCAAACAAACTGACAAAGCCATGCATTACAGATCCATGTCGGAGATAACTATCAAACATGCAGTTTCCAAACATCAATCTCTTCAACGAAAGTACCAAAAAAAAAGTTGAATGACAACAATACTTAAATGATGAGGGTAATTAACTCCTACTCGCATTTGAAGCAAAACCGATATTAAACCCAACATTGAACTATCCTCACTGCAAACAAGTTCTGAAGTATAGCAAAACCTCATGAGCAGAAAATTTCTGACTCATCTTTGGACTAATTCAGCCTAGTAAAAGAAGCCCAGCACTTTACCACCAACATTCTTTCTCCTTGCCTCCTCATGGTCCATGATCCCAGCAGAAGTAGTCAGCACAATGTACCCAAACTGCACATTTTATCATTAGAGGTTAAAAGAATATATATACATATATATCTATATCTATATATATATATATATATATTTTTCCCTAAGTAAATTAATAGCTAAGATTGTTGTCTTATTAGGCGAAGGGACTGTTGGGGTTTAAACCCCAACCATGAGCAGGGCTTCACAGTGCCTCAACAGCTTGCTCACATCATCAGTAAAAGAAACTGCTACTGTCTAGATTATGATCCACCAAAATGCAGCTCATTAAAGTAAGACCATAACATTAACCTACTCTGGGAACATAATCACTTAATTCTGCACACTAGATAATCCTAAGGATTCCAATTGTTAGTAGTCACTAGACAAGTGGGTCTCCTGAAGATTTACTGAGGAAATCATGTACTAACCTGTCTTGAAGGAAGCAACCTAGCAGTCCATCCCTCGATCTCTTTGACACCAACATCAAACCGAGGACTGATGACCCCGCATTTGTTTAGCCTGCCATTAAGTTCAACCACAATTTTGCCAGACCTGTGATCGTCGACATACTCGAACTCTCCGATGTAACCTATAAAGCAGGATTAAAAAGTTAGCAGACACAATAAAAATGCACAGAAAAGAAGGGGAAAAAAGAACAAACCAAAAAAAAAGAGACAGAAGGAGAAATCTTAGTACAAGTTAATGGGACCTTACCATGCTTCTGCATCACAAGAAGAAACTTGATGATCACCTTTGAGGATGGTCTAATCATGACCTGGCGCTTTCCCCGCTTCTCGGCATTGTACATGCTCTTGAGAGCATCATTCAGAACACTAACTCTCACCATCTTTGCTAATAAAACTACAGTAAAACAAGGTAAGTAATAGAAAAAAATGGGATCACATTTTGATGCAAATCACACACACACAGAAGAAGATCAGAAGGAAAAATGCAAGAAGGTTCAGATAAGAAAGCATCGATTGAAGGCTTTGGTTGCTATTATTCAGTCCATCCACACATAATTGGGCCACCTTATAAAATGCCCAAGGACAAAAAGATCTTACAATACAAAAACTTCATTTTAAACAATCAGAACTTACAACATGAACCCTAAAGTGGCTCACCCCAATCAAATCAGGTATCAAATCATAGGCCACTCACTCATTCCAGCAAGTTAAAAGTCCCTTGTCCCAAGTGAACACTAAATTGACTACTGGCACCTAGCGATTGCAGCAATAAGCGGGATCCATTTTCAATCAACTAACAGTACAACACTTCCATATACAATCCATTTGGAGATCCCAACCCAACAATCAAAATCTACATCAACCCTTGTGCTATTGTACCACAGTGTGACAGACGGCAAAACTGACAAGATCAAAGTGCCCTAAAATTTTGAGTTTGTGATATAACTTTTTCCATATCATGCCAGTTATTGAAACCACAAAGGAACAAACAAACTAGCGAAACATTTAAATCAAGCACAAATGCTATATCATTTGTAATTGCAAATCAATCAAAAACTGTCCAGAGTTCACTACAAGCTCAATAGCCTAACGTTCACCACATAAACAATGCAAATAACAATTACCATTAGAAAATATAAAATGTAAAAATGTAGTCAACTGAAGAATTCACTGAAATTCACACACACAAACATGTATAGAAGCAGTCATACTGCAAACAACCTGTGTCTGTACGTATATATATACAAAGATACAGCGGACTATCATATTGGTTCGTTCAGCTCAGATAACAGAGAAAAGAGTTTATTCAAACAATAAAAACGACTAATAATAGGAGAAATGGAACATATGAGATCGAGGAGATCAGATTCAGCAATATGAATAGAGACTATAAAGCGAATCGAAAACAGAATAATTAGAAATCGAAAGGCTTCGATTGGATGGGTTCATCGGCTTACCACAGAGGTGAGATCTACGGAAGCGCCACCGACACTGCTGGGAAAGAGAGGAAGAGCGCTAGGGTTTTTTGGTACTTTTAAGGAGTGAAAGATGGAAAAACCCTAAACTCATGAAGTTTGCTGTGGGTCTGGACGTCATTTTTGTGAATTAACCTTGCTAATGGGCTTTTGCGATTATCGCAGTCCATTCGGCAGAACTATTTGAACCCCACGAGGCCCATTGAGGAGAGGATGGCTAGGCCTCTACTTTCCGTACATCAGCAGCCCATGATACACCCAACCCTATCTTAACTTGGATAAATATTCAGTAAGTAGCAATTGGTAGGCTGTAAACGAGCCGATCTAAGCCGAATGTTTGGTTACTTAAACTTGGTTTGGGATCTTAACGAGTTTAAAAATTTGTTTAAGTTTTATTTGTTAAACTTTCAAGTTGAGCTCAAATGAGCTTTAATGAGTCAATCATAAGTCGAGCTCAAGTAACTTCAAATTTTTAAATGTATATAATTTTATTGAGTCAAGTTCGAATTGAGCTAAAAAAATTAACGAGTTTTAAAATATAGTTTAATTTTATCTTATTTACATAACGTGTTAATCTCAAATTATCTCTTAAATAATCAAATGTGACCCGAACTCACGTAGCTTGGTATGTTTTATAGTGCTATAGCTATAAGTAAGTAGTACAAACTATTATTATTCAGATTCAAGATTTACGGGTAGGTTAAAAATCATAGGGGAGGTAGTACCCGAAAATATGGTGCTACATACTAGATTTTTCCCTCTCTTACTCATGTCTTAGATTTAAGAGCGGTCGTTGGGCGGGCTGGGTGGGCATATATTAGAAATAAATCTCATTAGGGCTAAAACTAAATTGTGAGCTTTTCCAATTAAAAAAATTACATTTTCAAACCCGTCTAAGCCCTTCTATTTAACCTAAAAAAATTTTCATAAATAAATTTTTCTCTAAAATTACTATTGAATATATAAAATTTAATTACATACATATAAATATATATATTAAATTATTAAAATATATTATTTTATATATATTTCGGACTTAGACCTCTCAGCACTTCCATCAAACAAAAAAAAAAAAAGACCTCTCAGCACTTTTCATATGAATAAGGATGAGCTTGTTAATTCATAAAATGGCTTGAATGTACGGAAATTAATTAAATTATTGTTGATATCATAACATGTTAAATTACTTAAACTAACCTTTAAATGAGATCAATTACTAATAACGACTTGTGTCTTTTATCAAAATAAATAATATAGTGATATGTACAAAGATGTCAATTCAAATCAGATCCATTTACTTAAACAGGTTAAAAGTCTTGACTCAAAAATAAGAACTGATTTTGGTTGACTGATTTTTTTAGTTGTTTTTCCGTTTTTATAAGCTAAGATAAGGGGGAAAAAAACAAAAAAAAATTGAAAAAATTGACTTTTTTACTTATAAATTAAAAAAAGTTGTACCAAATGAAGGGGCCCAAAAATTATCATCTCAAAAATAAACTTGCCAAATTAATAAGCGAAAGTGAGAAACACAATCAAAAAAATTGGAAAAAGTGATGTGAGGATACGATCAAGAAATGAATAGGAATCTTAGTAAAAAACTTTACTTAGAAAATTTAGTAAAAACTTACACAAATAAATCAACCTATCCTTTATAAAGTATAATAAATACTTATTAGTTAGAACTTAAGAAAAAATAATATATGAAATTTTTGAATATTTCAAATTTCTACATAGCTTTTGCAAAGTTTCTTATTAGTTTTTTCTTAAATTTTTTTTTTTTTGTGGAGCTTCCGTTGAGTATTTCTTAATATTTTTTAAAAAATTTTAAACGAGTTTTGTAACCAAAAGCACACTTTCCTTCAAATTGAGTTTTCTAGTAACTGTGCTAAACCATGAAATGATTCAAAGGGATTACTATATGCATCAAATGTATACAGGATGTTAGGTAACTATTCAATAACCCAAAAAGAAATTGTCACAGCCCCATTTCAAGTAGACGTTAATTATGTTGTATTAGGTGGAGCGTGATTACACAGTTCACTGTACCTGCAAACGACATTTTAATCCACACCCAACACATAGAATGCAACAAAATTTTTAGGTATAAGCTTACAAAATTATGTTCAGATTATGAAGCTTGTGTTAGTTTTGGCATATTAGAAGACTTAGTGTATTTTAATATTTTTCAGCTCTAGTTTTACATTGGGAGTTTAATTGAAATTAGCATACGGTAGTTCTAATGAATAATTTTCATACTATAACTTGTTTGGAGTGTACTCAAATCATCTGCTAACTCAGCTGATTGTTGAACCAATACATGAGACAGATCTGTCACATACTTCCTCAACATGGATACATGAAAAATATTATGTAACTTGGACATTTTCGGAGGTAGATCTAATATGTAAGCCACAACACCAACTCTTTCCACAATTGTATACGGCCCAATATATCTTAGATTCAATTTACCTTTCCTTCCAAATCTCAGAACACCTTTCCATGGAGAAACTTTAAGAAACACTTGGTCTCCCACCGTGAATTCAAGTTCACGCTGTCGGTTATCTGTATAACAAGAATTAAAAACTAAATTGACTATAGCACCAGTATTGACCATTCCTTCAAGTAAGGGTGATTTTGTTATTTACAGTGATACTTCACAACAAGGATTAGGTTGTGTTTTGATGCAAAGGGAAAAAGTTATAACTTATGCATCACGACAACTGAAGACACATAAAAAGAGCTACCCTATACATGACTTGGAGTTGGTAGCACTGGTGTTTGCATTGAAACTATAGAGACATTATTTGTACGAGGAATCTTTCGAGGTTTACACAGATTATCAAAGTTTAAAGTACTTATTTACTCAACGAGACTTGAATGCATGACAGAGGAGATGGATGGAATTGATTAAAGACTATGAATGTGTAATTCATTACCATCTAGGAAGAGCTAATGTAGTGGCTAATGCGTTAAGTCAAAAGTCTTCAAGCAGACTGGCTTGCATGCGATGTCATCGGGCAAAATTATATACAGAAATGACTTCTTTGGGAGTGGAGTTTGAACAAAAAGGTAGGGGTGTCATGTTAGCTCATGTTCGGGTGAGACCATTGTTACTTGATCGCATTTAAAGATAAAATATCCACTTGAGTCCCACGCATGGAAGAAGTCTATGCATGGAAGATGTATGCTTTGACACCTCACTCCACCAATTACTCACTTTAACTCTTTACAAGTTATACTCCTAACAATACTAGATACTTCTAATTTCATTACACATTAGACTTCATTTTTACTCTAATTGAAATTCACGTATACCACTAATAAATGTAATACATATCCATTATACTTATCAACATATCATATGTAAACCTAAGACATTAAGTATCTACATAATTTTATATCCTACCTAACCATGCAAAGGTCTCACAAAAATTGAGAACGTACTAATAACCTCTCTATCCGACTAATATTGACCTTTTAATTTATCCCCTCAACTGAAATTCTGGTTCTGTCACTGTGCAAAATGTATCATGCTTTTTGGATTATGTGTTATTGACCTAATAATTGCTGCAGGGATGGATATGATCAGATGATTCCCACCCAAAATCACAGCAACCCAAATCAGAATTATGAATAGATTAGGACAAATACATCTTTTGGCCACTCCTTGGTTTCCTAACACCCTATATTTGTTGGAGCCTGTTTGTCAGCTGGTTAAGAAAAAGAATAGGAAGAGCTAAATTTAAAGTTTTTTTAATTTACAGTTAAATTCGCAATGACAATCTCTGAATATGGCCAGCCAGCAGCTATAGATATCACCACCCAGTATTGACATAGACTACAGATGTGTAAGATTCCAATCAAGGGCCATATATATCCACAATCATATAGAATTGATACTAATAGAAAATGTTGATTATTTTTATTTTAAGTCATAAACCTTGGCCTGCATGCATGAATATTTGTATATTCTTAATGAATAATCATTATTCTAAAATTTGGGTATGGAGAGGATTTTGGATTTTACGGTTGACTATCCTAGCAAGTCTAATATATCAATATATATATTTGCATGGATATACGGGAGCATTCAACCTAATATGATGTACATGTATACATGTTGAAGTTAGTGACTCTTATTATTGATATTAAGTCCAGGAGCAATGAGGTTCATTGGCGGAACGGATTAGAGTGGAGTGGAGCTTATGAGCCCATGATGTGTAATTCGGTTTTGTTCACCTGGATCAGAGTAATAGGTTGGGGGGGCGTGGGCCCTCGTGTTATGGTACGAGTATTTTGAAGACTTTGCCATTATATCCAGAGTTAGAGTTTCATTTAAATTTATGTAACCCTAACTAGTTGTATACTTTTCTTTAAAAGTAATAAAAGAAAAACCCACTGCTGCCGAGGACGTTGATAGTCACACTGACTGTTGAACCTTGTTAAATCCTTATATTTTGTACTTATTTATTTCTATTTTATTGCATCATATATACTTTTTTGCGCAACAATACATACACATATATATACATATATATATATATATATATATATGATGCTTGACAACTCATGGAGATAAAGAAGTCCTATAACATACTTGCACCAACCTAGGGAATCATTTGATCTGAATATAGGCAAGAAAAATATAAAAACTTCAACTTCAGGGAGAGGAAACAAGACCTAAAGTACAAACTCCTTCGACTTCCCTAGCTTCAATATTGTCAACCGCTCACTGAAACATGCAAGTTTCGTATTAAAATAAAATTCAAACCATGCCTGCCTAAAATTTTCTCTCCCTTGGATTAATTTGACATATATGATTTATTTTTTTCCTTTTGTTTTTCTTGATCATTAATAAAACTTCAACATCCCAATAGATTGATAAGTGTAGTGTATATATATATTGTTTATAGAAACTGATCAACTTAATTGTTAATTGCTAAACAATTTGCTTTGCATAGTGATATCTGATAACAGCTTCCAAACTACTTTGTACATTCCACATGTCGCGGTATCGTGCTTAAGGATTAATGTTTGCTTAACACAAGATAGGCTGACTTCCAATATGAAATGTTATGTAGAAGAGTTTATGGAAACAGCATCATAAAATGTAATAGACATTACAGGAAAACAACAATTCTGAATGCATGATTATCAAGATTGTTAATATGAACACAGATTGGCATTGTCCAACTTCTCAAGTTTCTATTGTCAAAGTTTCATTGTCAAAGCTCTCGTGGTCATTGTCAAAGGCAGTGTCATGATCAATGACCAATTTGTCTCTATCTGTCTTTCTATATATTTTCCCATTATTCATTGTAAATAAATTATCTTGCACAATAAAATTGTATCAATTATATTTCTTCTTCTTCTTCTTCTTCTTCTTCTTCTTTCTGTTTCTCTACCATTTGTAACAAACACTGTTACAGACATTGATGTTTTGGATTATCTCTATGACATGGCTTATATATATATATATATATATAATATGTAGCAGTCCCGTTGCAAATATCATCTCTCTCTCTCTATATATGTGTGTGTGTGTGTGTGTGGAAGACAAAGAGGAAACTTGTTTGTTGACTTTCAAGTCATAACTGGGTGAATGACTTTAAATTTCAATGCCTCTATACAATAACTCACGTTTCAATCATGAATTCATTCTTCTCTTCTTTGGACTAAACTTAAACATTCACTAGATTTAAATTATTTGTTCAAGTTGATTAAGCATATGGTAAATTGCATTTATAACCTTACTGGCGATAGGAATGACTAATGAGAGATATCCATCAAACATTGTTAAGAAGCAACAGATTCTAGCTAGGTATCAAATTTACGTGCATGTATGTGCACGCAACTTCTTTATATCAACATTGAATGGATCAAAGTGATTATGAATTTATACTAATCTCTGACATGAATACACAAATAATAATAATAGAGAAAGCTCTAAATTATACCTTTTTGTGGGGTTATATTTGTGTACTTCTTACTTAATTATGAAGAGGTCAAATATACGTGCCTTCCATACGCAGAGACAGGCAACAAAAACCAGGCGAGAAAGACGAAGGGAAGAGTATATCTCCAAATATACATAGATATATGTATATGCATATATATATATATTAAATTAAGAATGATGGAAGGTTTCCTTTTAAAGAATATTGGATTGTACAAACAGGATGAAATATCGAAATGAGCTTTCAAATTGTGTATGTATAATTGCATACGACCGGGCTGTGACCAACAATTTCAGTGCACAAAACTGATTGACACATAATTATTAAAATCGAGCGGAATATTAAGCACTGGTTTCAACCGGTGGTTCAATGATGTTATAAAGTTAATTACCGTACGTATATAATACATGTTGCAAAAAATAAACACAGGTGAAAGCATGAAATGGTGGTGAGTAAAGAAACACTGGGGCCCACTTGTCGGCCATTTAAAATAAGAAAAATGCTACGGGCAAGTGGGGTAGCCTGTCAGGCACTGTCTGATTGCCGCCACATTAGTCCGGGCTCACTTATTATTGGTGAGATCGAACTGACGTGACAACGATTAGGTCACGTCTGACCATCCACCTCCTCTGCCGTAGCCCTCCTCTTAAAACAGCGAGGAAGAAAGTTTTTGGATGAAAATGACCTTTGCATAGACAGGAAATGGACTGGTATTTTGCCTGAACAATCCAGTTAAATGAATCGGACCGGCCAACCCTTCGGTTCTCAGTTTGACTGGTCGAATGAACCAGCTGGTCTGTCGGTTTATGATAACAATGATTTGAGATGTGCAGTTGAGTAGAGGTTTGTTTAATACATTGTTAAATCTATGATGCCACCAATCTATAAACTATTAGTAGGGATGACAAAATAGTCTGACTTCTCAAGTCCCAGTCTTGCCCCATCTGTAATAGAGCGGATATGAGTTAAGTTTGGGAATAAAGTGTAATAATACGTTCATTTATATATATATATTTATTATTTATTTATTTTTATATATAAATATTATACTATAATGAAAATAGTATGATTTTTTTCACTTATTTAAATGATTTTGATTTTTGTTTTTACTCATGTGTTTGAAAAAATTACTAATATAAAGAAGGTGGAGTGGGGATTGGGGAGGGATTAAGTGAAGCGAAGCGGGATGGGGGAAGGGATCACTATGGTGGGGCGGGATATGATAGAGATTCTTGACTCAAATCAGCCTCGTTGCCAACGCTAATCATTAGTGTTACCCAATGGCAGATCCAAGAATTGAGGGTCGTCAAGGTAACTTTTTTTTAAAGTTTGTATGAACCTTAGTAAAAAAATTTAAACTTTAGGAGGGCAAATACACTATGTTTATGCATTATTTTAAAAAAATTGGGCGGTCTAGCTACATGACCATAACCTAAACAAGTCAAAGGAATCGAAAGCGAAATCACAAATGAAAATTTGCTAATGAGAGCCGCCCTTGGCGTGTGTAAATTAGTATTTCTGATTATATCTAACTCCCCGGCTGTCTCATTTTCTCCCATGCATTAAATAAGCTGTATGACCTTAGGACTCTCTTTCAAATGAAACCCATCAGGTCCCATTCTCGCAAATATATCATCATTCAGAAAATTCCGAACTTGAAAGGCCTATTTATATGTTCACTGGTGGTGACCAAACGAAGGGTTCGTCCAAGGAGCTAGTAAAAGCTGTTCTTTGCTGTTCAGATCTGAGGTGAGGAAGCAAAGAATACCACCCATGCATGCACTATCAAGAGCTTATATATGTATGTGTAGATATATATATATATGTATTATGATTTTTCTCGTTTTGCAAAGTTTACACGTTGATCATTGTCATTTGTTATGTTTGCTGAAAAAACTTGGCATTATCAATATCAATATCAATGGCCTCCTAGAAGGAAGAGTTCCATTTTTATGTGCTAGCTCCTGAATTTCCCCCCGAAACTTGGCTTCAATTAATTTCTAGTATGAGCTCTTATTAATTTATGTTTAGTGGATTTCTTTGCAGGCCAATTAAGCTTTCACAAGGCTTCTGCTAATTGTGCACCTACATATCAGAAGTTGTTTCATCATTGACGTGAATCGGGAATGAAGAATGCCATTCTACCATCGGTTTCTTCGCAGATTTGCAGCTATGGTACCAGTTATTGAAAAGAATTTAAAAGCGCTTCTTGCTTGTGTTTTCAAAATTATTGAAAACAATTCACTGCCTCTCCTTGTTTTGCATTCTGCAGGAAACAGTGAGCCAATCGTGGACATCCCAGTGCAGATGGACAACAAACTGTATTTCTTCTATCTCAACTTACTCAGTTTGAATCCACTACTTGGTTCTTAAGAAGTAAATAATTAAGGAAGTGCTTTCAAGCATTTTCTTTTGTTTTCTTTGATATTTTTCCCAAGAGCCAAGCAGAGGCTGGGAGAATCTTTTTCCTTCACTCTTTTCTTTTCCTAATTGAAAACCATGAATAGTTTATTGATAAGCTTTGAAAACCATAGAAGTTGACATGAAAGAGAATAAATTTGAAACGTGGCGCCTTATTCCTTCAGATTCTGTTTTTTCATAAACATGTGCATTGTAAAAGAAGGGCAACTTCTGAAATGAAATGTTCGTAGCCCTCAACTATGTGATTTTCTTTTCTTTTCTTTTCTACTCCTCCAAACAAAAAAATTTTCAATCGCCTTGGTGGAAGATACTATTAAGCACCAACTATTGTGGGGTTGTGCCCTAATGGATGTAACTTTACTTGGTGCTCCAAGAGTATCGAGTAATTTCTTTACCCCAAAACAAATGGCTTTATAGTTTTTATTGGAATCTCTTGCAAAATGACATGCACTTGCAATAGAAATCAGATAAAAAAAAGTAACAATTTAAGTCAAAATGTCCATATAAAAGTTAGAAACATCAATGTCATTCCCACTAGAAGCAAAAATAAATTAAGGCCTATGCTAAAGATCATGTTTTCATTTCATATTCCCTCTAACAGAAATTTCTATGGAAGCGGCTTTTCTACCGGTCCCAAAGTATACAATGACTATAACCAGCTAAAAGATGGAGCTTTTGCTATTCCTCCTCAATCTACCATTACCTATCAACCAGGTCAGATGAATCTCTCACCAACTGCTTAATTTTATAACCTAATTTTGTTCCCTTTTTCTCCTCCTCTCTAACTACTTATACTGAAATGTATACACTTCAATTTTCAGGATCGTCTTCGTTAGTGACAATCAAAGGCCTAGATTACCCTTATTTAGGTGGAGGTTATCTAACGACCGCATCAAGCCATGATAATATTTCTGATCATCAACCATTGTCTATTTGCAAGAAGCTTTTGATTCCACAATATGAAAATGTATGTTGATTCTCTATTTATACTTGCCAATATTCAAAAGCTTGACTCATGTATAAAATATATAATGTGGGTGTATATGCTTACAAATCTAAAAATTTAAATAAGATAAAAATATTGACTAATTACTCAGTATTTAACTAGAAGGGTTGTTGGAATATTGGTCAGCCTTGGCATGGTCTACTTCTTTATATAATTAGCTGGCCAGAAGCAAATTGTTTAATATGTTGCATTTTTTGTCTTAACAAGTGAGATAGTAAATTAACTGATCAACCAAGTTAGGGGTTGTACTTAGATCAGAAAATTACTTGGAAGCAAGTCAACATTATGTTTAGAAGAACTGGTGATTTTAATAAGACTGCTGCATCAACTTAATCTTGGGGAGCGCCAAATGTCGCGTGCTCGTTGAAGTCTTCATGTGAATTTAAAACACCTCCAGTTGAAAAAATGATGGAATTTAATTATATGGGATTGTTTCTGAGACCATTTTTTGACAATAGTTGATAGTTGATATATTTTTTTTCAGGACTTTCGGGCCACTGTTGCAACAAAAAGGTCACTTGAAGCTGATGTGAGCGAGTGGAAGACAAACAAGAAGGCTGTGTTATTTCAAGATCAATGGCTTCATCAATTCAAAGAAGAATTAAAGGAGGTCCACAGACAAAGAGTAAGCGTAGTACATATGGTCATGTACTTAATTTGGGATCTCAAAAAATTCCATTTCTGTTCTTTAGGTCACCAACTTTTTAGGCTAAATAGTTCCGCTCATGCCCACCAATCCCAAAACCACTTTGTTCCTTGCTGGGATTCAACCAGGGGCAGATTCAATAATTTTCTTGAGGAGGATTAAGGTAAAAGAATTTTAAAATACTGTAGAGTTAAGGTAAAATTTTTAAATTTTAAAGGGTTAATATTCATATTCTTATCTTAAATGTTCAAAAAATCATGGAATATAAATAGAATTTTAAAAACTCAAGGGTGCCAAAGCTCTAACTTTTATCATAAATATATAATACCTAAACGACTTAAGCATAATTTTAAAAATTTAGGAGAAAACAGGACCTCCCTGGCCCAAATATAGGTCTATTCCTAGATTCAACCCATGCGCAAATGAAAGCACAACTAGCATGGATGCTAAAAAGAAAAACACAGATAATTTATGAAGCTTAGTAAGGCAACATATCTTTTAAAGTATACGGGGCTACAGAGTGTAAAAATTTATTTGTGTTAATGAAAAAGTGCAATCCCTACTTCTCTCTATAAGCCATCCTCTCTTTTCTCATCACTAGAATTTCCACAACGGGTAAAACCCTAGAAATCCTAGTTCTCATATAATTAGAAAATTCTATACATATTGGAGTCCCTAGCATGGGTACTAAATCCCACAACTCGACCCAAATAATGATACTTATATGGGCTCCACAGGATACAAGATACGCACCCATAAAAACCTAAGCTAGTCTGGAGCTTGCTTTGCTTCCGATCATTTGATATTAATCCAGACCTAAAATAACTTCACAGTTATGCAGTCTTCAAGTGTTCTTTACAAGTTTCACAAACTCTTCCACTTTTACCCATTTTCTCTTCTTGCTTGTGATTGCAGGTGCCAGTGAGGAGGAGCCAAAAGCTGAGTGACAGGATCACAGCTCTTCAAAAACTGGTCTCTCCTTACGGCAAGGTCAGCAATTGCAAGTTGCAACTCCACTGAAGATTTGGCAACAAATAAAAGTTTTGAGTGGTTTTAGGAAATGCAGTAGTAGTTGAAGTTTTGTTTGTCACTTCTGCAGCTTAAACAAGTTAATTGGACAATTCTAGATGAAGAAGCATCAAAAAAAAAAAAAAAAGAAAAAGAAAAAGATCTAGAACCATAAACTGACCTGATTTGTATTTGTGAAAATGCAGACTGACACAGCTTCAGTACTTCAAGAAGCTTCCATTTCTATTAAAGTACTTCAAGATCAAATTCAGGTAAAGCCTCACACTGATCTAAGCTGACAGTAAAAAATAAAAAATCCAAGCTTGTCGGCTAGTAATGTTTAGTTTTCATGGATTTCAACATAACCCTTGATCAATTATCGAAATTCTGATTTTATAATGCTTTTTTTGTGGCTAATTTATCCACAGAATTTGTTTAAAATGTCAAGTGCCCCATATACCAGCACCAAACCTCTTCAGTCACAGGTGTGCATGCATTATTATGTGTGTGTGTGTGTGTGTGTGTGTGTGTGTGTGTGTGTGTGTGTGTTTTGCTATGCAATTTCAACTTTTGCTGAATATATATCCGTACAAATTGGTATATATATATATAAGTTGTATATCTAATATGTATGGTTTCTGTAGTAAGCCGTCTGTTTAACAAATCGAATTTGTTAACAGAAATCCGGAGAGAGCCAAGTTGATGAGCTACGAAGCAGAGGGCTATGCTTGGTTCCAGTATCGTTTATTCAGAAGTTGATAAAGGAAAATCCAAGTTGATCAATGTGGTCAGTCATGGAGATAGAACAATCATAAGCAGAAGCATGTAATGCTTGATCATTCCTTCTCTGTCTTCTTCTGGATTCTTCTTCTTCTTCCTCTTCTTCTACATTTTGTTTTTACTACAAAACTGGCAGCAGAAACATTTGGAGAGGTATGGTTATACCTTTTACATTTCACATTGCGTAGATCTTAGAAAAAGTCTAAATCAAGAATGATTAGGAACCAAATCCAATAATCAGAGCATTTGTGTCATATTTACTACTATTTCCTACACAAGCAACTTGAAGGCCACACATCAAATTTGAGTTCATTAATCTCTCTTTTGTTATGAGGCTTGCTAGTGTCATGATTTTGTTGGGACATCAAATTCATGCACAGTTGAGCTATGTTTGGAATTTGGATACGTTCAGAAAAAAGAAAAATGAAATGAGGGAAGTTATAAAAGTAAAAGTTTCTTGCTTTTGTTTGACTAGAATGGAAAATAAGAGAAAAATTGGAAGGCGTTTTCCGTATTTCTTTCCAAAAAATACATTTTCTTCATTACTCATATAAAAAAATAAAACAAACATACCCATTAACATAATGATGTTTTCTTTACCATGACTACACTATCCGCATTTGCTTATCTAATAGAACGTATGAATGAACTACCAAGCATCAACAAACACATGTTCAAACTAAGAGATTCACAATATATAAATATTTCACTATATAACCTCAAAGGATTGCCAAGTTTCTAAATTAGGCCGTGCAGATTTAAAGCTCATCCCTATCTCAACTACTATCCCCCTCAGGGTTAAGATATAATTGTTTTGTCAATTTTAGTATTCACAAATCAAACATCATTGAGCTCATTTGGTTCATAAGAAGGGGTTCTTCTTCGGCTCTTTTGTTGAAGGTTGGACCTATAGGCCCAATAAAGGAAGCCTTTCCAAAGCCCAGCTTATAGGCTGGACTGTCCCAGAAAAAGAAAGTAACAAGAAAGCACATTTCAACTCTCTAATCGAAATTTATTATTTTTTTTAAAATATTCAATCTGAGAAAATGTCAATTGGTAAGGTTTCTTAGTGTGGTCCAATAACCTGAAATCAAATCCCTGGTTCAACTTGATTGGGATTCGGAAAGTGTAATATTCATCGTTTTATAGCCCATCACCATTGAGAAGGAAACAAAAAAAAAAAAAAAACAAGTTTAAATTCAAACCTGATAATATTTGATCAAAAATTCTTGTATGTGAATTTCTGCAAATTCAGAGCCTCTACCAGTGGAACAGTTGACTTATAAGTTATGAGACAACCATGTGAGAATTGATCACTTTCATTATACAAAATCCATTCATCACTTACATTTTTTTATTAGAGGTATAAGCGTGCCTACCTCTCAAACACATGCATGAAACTCGATGTGTGCATTATAAATTATACAGTAATCTTGGAACACCACAACATGTGTGTTCTTTCGCAGAGAAGTGGGTTCCTCCTACTCGCATTAGAACCATTAGCAAAGTGTTATTATTTTTGTAAGAGGTAAAAGCAAGAATGATGTGATACTCGAAGAATACCTAATGATTTCTCATCAAACTCTTGAGTGAAAAATAACAGCTAGCTCATAGCATTTAATAGAAATAATTCCATTTTACTCAATTATGCTTTGAGCAAAAATCATATGACTTTCATGTTATGATTTGGGCTTAACAATAAAAAGGATAAAAATCCCTTTCAAATTAACGAAAATTCTATCACAAACTATTTTTGTCATTATATATCTGTAAAATAAAACATTAAAAAAATAATCTTACTCTTTTATATAAAATAAATAATTGTCTCTTGTGAGGACTTGTTTTTTACTTCTCTGCTTGTCTTAAACTTATAAAAGCGGAGAAGTTAAAAAATTTTGACATTCTTACTTATAAGTTAAAAAAATAAAATTGAAAGAGTCAGAAAAAAGTTATATCAAACGGATTCGAGAGAGAGGCCGTGTGATGATGTGTCGCCGCGTCATTGGGGCGGCACACTTTATCTCCTGCGGTCACCGACGACCATCAACGCGTGCGATTAAAGAGAGAGAGCCACCAAACCAAACTCGAAACGACTTCATTTCACAGGCCCAAACGCGAACCCTTTTCTCTCTCTAAATTCGAAAGTCTATCCATCTTTTTTGTACACAAGAAGTTCATCGTCGGGAGCCCTAGATTCTCTCGATCGCTCTTGTCCATTCGCTTTCTTTCGTTCCCCCTCATCTCCTGCTGAAAAAATGGTTAGTACTTTCTCTCTCTATCTCGAGGGTTATATATACACATCTAATATTAGTATATGTTTACATGCATATGTATATGTGCGTGACAATTTGTATTGTTTTGTGTTCTATCCGTAATTGATGTGGTTATGGTTTTTGATTTGTGAAATTGAATAAAATTTGGGGTGAATTTGCCTGGGATTGGATGGTTCTATTTGAAATTGTGTAGTCCACGGATCTGATTTGACGTTGTCTGATCGCGGGGTTTTGGATGTTGATTTTACGTATATGAATGTATTGGTTCTTGATAGTTTGATGTATCGAATTTCATATGCTTTCGTGGAGTGGTTATGATGTGGATTTTTTGGGAGGGATTGTGTCTAATTTTGCATTGCAATCTAATTTATTATTATTTTGTTTTTGGGTAGGGGTTGTTTGACTTTGCTTTCTCCCCTAAAATTATGCTGTGTTTGGTTTAGTGGGAAGCCGGGTGTACATAATTGGGGAATTGGGGGACCCCATCTTCATTCCCTCATTTGTTTGACAGCCCTCAATCAACAAAGCAATTCCATCGCGCAAGTTTCTATTTCTTACATAAATAAATAAAAAGGAAATTCTATTGATTCAAAATTGTAAGCAGAACGAAAATTTGGCTGGGATAAAGCAGCTTAAAATTGTCCACTTTAAATCTATTACAACTGCAAATTTAGCAAATTACTATCTCCTTTTGTAAATTCCTAGGTGGTTTTTAGTTTATATAGTCACAATGCTATTTCGTTGCTTAAAAGGTTCTGTGGCTCAACCACTGTAACTTGAGGATTGGTATCTGGTTGCTTTCCAACACACAGGCATAGTCAAAGTTATTATCATTATTAATGTATTACGGCTCGTAAACTTTACCCTTTTGTTTTGTTGAGCTTTTCCAAAGGTCTTTTCTTCTTTCATAACAGTTCACTTCATTAAATTGCAGATTCAGGGATTACGTTGGTTTGTGAGTAATTGATAAATTAGGGGTAAATAAACTAATTGATGGTAATATGAGGAAAAAAAATAAAAAAGGGACTTAATTATAAATAAATAAATAAAAGGAAATCTAGAAGGGACTTGAGGGTGGCAAGTGAGTGCATGTAGAAGAGTGTTAAAAAGGATGGGGAAATAGAATTTATAAAAATATTAATTCAGAGCATTTTGTAAATTTTTAGTTGCTCTGGTAAGTGGTGCAACATATTAACAAAGCACATGTTGGTGTATGCTTAGTATTGTTATTTCATCCTAAGTTTTTAGTTTGGAGTGCTGTGATATTTGTTTATACTTCATCAAATGTGTAGGCAAACGCAGCATCGGGGATGGCTGTGCATGATGACTGCAAGCTAAAATTTCTGGAATTGAAGGCCAAAAGAACTTACCGCTTCATAGTTTACAAGATCGAAGAGAAGCAAAAGCAGGTTATAGTGGAGAAGCTTGGTGAACCAGCTGAAAGTTATGAGGACTTCACTGCAAGCCTGCCTGCTGATGAGTGTCGATATGCTGTCTATGATTTTGATTTCGTGACTGAGGAAAATGTCCAAAAGAGCAGGATTTTCTTTATTGCATGGTGATTAGTCTTTTTTTCTACATGTTCTCTTCTATTCTAAATTCTAAGTGCCAGTGTTTTTTTTGTGTTTTTTTGCCCTGATTTTTTTTCTTTTCATTCAACTGTTATGAAGGTCCCCTGATACATCAAGGGTGAGAAGCAAGATGATTTATGCAAGCTCCAAGGACAGGTTCAAGAGAGAGCTTGATGGTATTCAGGTAGAGTTGCAAGCAACTGATCCTACTGAGATGGGCCTTGATGTTATTAGAACCCGAGCAGGCTGAATTTTCATACTTGGAGAGTTCTCCATCCATCTGCTTCACTATGTTAAATGTTTATAGTTTGTGGAACCTAGAACATCCCTAGATATAATATTGGCTTGTTGTTCGTCTTGTCTTCATCAAGAACTTCAGTGATTTCAAGTATACATTGTGATTGTTATTTGTGGGATTATGCAATATCTTCTTTTGGGTGTGATTTGGATGAACTAATTTGTGATGTTCGGTGGGGATAGGTATTTATTTGTCAGTCTGTTTGCATACGTAGAATTGATGCAACTATTTTCCTATCTTTACAGATATTGCAAAGTTGTTAAATCTTTTCCTTTTCCTACTGCGAAGCTGTTTAAATTGTTTCTTCTCACCCACTACACTCGATTATATGATTATTTTATCTTCTTTTTTTTTTTTTTTTTCGTGTAGCACTTATGAGTATTTTGTGTTGACTTCCATTGCATAAATCAGTTATGGCATAGACTCTTGGTTATATGGGCTTGTGATTAATGTTTATTGTTCACTGTTGGGCAGCAAAGCTTTATGGCAAAATACATTTGCATGTGTCCATGTCTGTATTTGTATGCAAATTAATGGGAAAACAACAGAATGAACAAATAAATGAATAAATCAATTGATAGATAACAGCACAAACGAATATACATCTGTCTGATTGATATCTGGCAATTGCCTTATGCTGACCGTAATGAAATTGATACTTGCATCCTTATGGTTGGCAAGAACTCTTCTGCAGTGAAGTGTATGGAAAAACTTCACTGCAGAAAAGTGTGTGGATAGAGGGCATTGCCTTTGTGTTTTTCCTGAAGATTTGGGATCTAGAATTAACCCGCGGCAATGCCTTTGCCTACTGAAAGAAACAATGGAAATTCTTATTATGAGGTAACAAGAGAGTTGTATCTTCCCCTGGGAATTCGAAATTACTTGAGAGGTAAACCTAATCTAACACTACTGCATCAATAATATAATCCAATCAGACCATCTCTTTAATTTGTAAATGCCTCTTTTTCTCCTGAACTTACTGGATTTATTGGTGATAAGATATTGGCTACAATTGAAAAGGTCTTATCAATGAAATTTTCATTTATCTGTGATCTAGAGTCTAGACATGGGTGGCAACTCGTTGTCTTGGGACTTCTTTGAGTTTGAGCAACATACAATCTCATGTTGTTTACAGGTTTTGGGAAAATTTAAATTGATGCATTGGCTTCACATAAGCGTTTATTTCATAACATTATTCCTATTTGATTCTTGTTTTGCGTTTGTTTTGTACGTTTTTGTTCTTTCTTGCCTTTCATCTTCATTTTCATCAATTTACTAAATGATTCTGGGTTTATGAGAATAGATTATTGGCATGTATAAGCAAACCTAGGGATAATATGGATGAGAGGCCCGTGTGTAGTTTGTGCAACTTTGGGGCAAATGAAGAAACGATTGTACAGTTGAAAACTGGAATGTATCCTGGGGCATGCACATTTCTTGCTAGTGTTGTTGCACCATGAGCTTTTACTGATTGCAGAACTTGTTGATGCTGAAAAAAAAGGGGTCTGGAGATAAATTCTAATTTGGTATGACTGATAATTGTTTTAAATTTGCTGTTTATATTCCTATGGATCTATAGTCTCCAGAGGATAACTGTAGTGTGCTTTGATGATTGACTGAAGCTATAAATTTGTAACATAATACAGCTGAAACTGTGATTGGGAAGAAAACCCCTTGGCAGGAGAAGATTTCTGTTTCTGGGTATGCTTTTTTTTTTTTTTTAGTTATGTTGTCTCTGTTGGTAATTGCAATTCAGATGGTGTATGCTGAATGAAATACGCATGGATCTGCTTCAGTTGATCTATGGTCTTTATTTCAAATGGCAACCTGAAAAAACAAGAGTTAGTTGCTCTCTAATGGCATGTGAAGCAAAGAATCATCAGTGAAATTTTCCAACTTGCAGAAATTATAGAAGATTGAGCCTGTGTTGTGGATGATCATCTCTCGTCTCGCTCTTTGTACTGCAAAATGCTTGCAGACTAAGAGATGCGTCGCCTGACTTATCTTTTTGGAACCTGCAACTTCTTCCAAATCATCTATACTTCATGGAAATGGTTTTTGCAATCTCCCCAGAATATTGTCCAAGCACGTGTCATTGACCACTGCAAGCATTCTTATACCCAGAAGTAGTTGAATTTGCCTTTCTAAAATTGACTTCTCAACATCATTTTCTATCAAATCTTCCTTTCAAGTAGCAAAAATCCTTCACATATCTCGGAGCTTGATGAACTGTAGCATCCCCAAAGAAGGCTATCATCCCCAAATTATAAGGGTCTCTCTCTCTCTCTCTCTCTCTCTCTCTCTCTCTCTCTCTCTGTGTTTTGATCAAAAAGAGAAATGAAACAACTTACAATTCTTTGTATGCAAGTGGTAGTCGTAACCATTTTCCTCACAATGATGATTTCAATGGTCTATAAACATCATAAAATTTGAAGCCATAAATCATCCTCCTGAGTCCTGAATATAGTTATCATAATAAGCAAACTACACTACACTCATCAACCTATCACAAGTTCAATCCCCTTCTCCCGCCCCTTGTGATCAGCCATCATTTATACAAATGCATAAAGTTTACATGTTTTATGTAGACGGTAGTTTTGTACGAGCTCAAGAGCGCAGTTAATGGAAGGCCTCGACATCCTATTAAAAAAAAAAAAAGGCAGCCATCAACCTCTCCCGACCAATGGCTAGTAAGGAATATTTATCCCATGAATGCCCTAAAATAAAAAGAGACAAAATGGTTAGGAGAGAACTTTGCTTTCCATGCTATAGAACAATGAAACTTGACATATTTCTTGTCTCTAACAAAAGAACAGATAACACATTGTATATACTATTTCTTGGGGACTTAATTTTTTTTATATAGTTTTAGAGTACTTGAAATTTTAAAATGTTTGTAGCCAAGTGAGCACGTTTTTATATACTTTGAAGCGTCCATCCTTTTTGTACCTTGTTTGGAACTTGGGGAAGAGAAGAGAAGAGAAAGGAAGAGAAAGAGCAAAAAAAAAAAAAAAAAAGGGAAAAGTATTTTTCGTTTCATGTTTTGGTTTTGAAGAAAACATGAAAGAAAACGAGAGAGAGAGAGAGAGAGAGAGAGAGTCATTGTTTTTTGGGGTAATTACAATTTACCACCTTATGATTTAAGTTAAAATTGGACAACTTTTGTGATTTAAAAATGAGCACATGAATTCTTATGATTGAGACTTATTTGTAAAATCAATGAAAATGGCTAGATTTAACAAAAATTTTGTCATGCGCATATTTTTTTCATTCTCTCTCTCCAAATTATAAGATGATTTGGCCATTTTATACCAAAATAAATGGTTATCTTTTGAGTTTTTTTTATTATTTTACCAAATTATCTTTTTTGATGTTTCAATTTAGAGATATAAAATAAATAAAATAACCTTATGACATAATTTTTGTTAAATCTAACGATTTTTATCTATTTTATAGTTAAGTCAAAATCACAAAGGTTATTTAATTTTAGATCAAACCACAAGAATTTTTTTTTCCTTACTTTGCTCCCCCTTTCCCTCATTTTCCTTCCCTTTTCCCAAACCAAAAAAAAAAAATTAATTATTTTCCTTCTATCCCTTCCCTTCCCTTTCCTTTCCTCCCAAGTTACAAACAGGCTGTTAATCAATGCAAACTACAAAAAGAACCAAATTACTCTATTATGAATGAAGCTCTCTCTCTAAACGATGATCGATGGACATGCTCTACGTAGAACCTTACACTCCCTTTCAAGAACAGGTCCCGAAATTTCTTCTTTACCCTCCAACAAGCCAAAAAATTACTATCATCCCTACCTCAGCCTCCTCTCTTCCTGCAAGGACCTGAACTCTGTCCTCCAAATTCATGGCCGCTTGATAGTTTCGGGCTTCAAACCAGATAATACCGTAAGTACCCATCTCATAAACTCCTACTCTTTGTTCAAAAAATGCCACTCGGCTCGCTCTGTTTTCGATTCCACACCAAACCCAGGTGTGATTCTATGGAACTCCATGATCAGAGCTTACACAAGGTCGAACCAGTGCAACAATGCTCTGGAAATGTACCACTGCATGTTAGAAAAATCCTTAGAACCGGACAAGTTTACGTTCACTTTTGTCTTGAAAGCTTCTACCGGAATATTAGACTTGCAAGAGGGTATTTCGATTCATCGTGAAATCGTTAACAAAGGGCTAGAATGTGATGTTTTTATAGGGACTGGTCTTGTTGATATGTATTGTAAAATGGGTGATTTAACTCTTGCAAGAGAGGTGTTCGATATGATGCCAATGAAAGATGTTGTGGCGTGGAATGCTATGATTGCTGGGTTATCGCAGAGCTCGAATCCTTCTGTGGCATTCGAGTATTTTCGTAATATGCAATTGGACTGTGGAATGAAACCCAATTCGGCGAGTTTGTTGAATTTGTTCCCGGCTATTTCTAAGTTGCTAGATATTAATTCGTGCAGGGCTCTTCATGGGTACGTAATTAGGAGGATTTTTCCACAAGCTGTTTTAAATGGGCTGATTGATGTATACTCCAAGTGTGGGCATGAAGATATTGCTCGCCTGGTTTTTGACCAGATGTTGGGTCGGGATGATGTTTCATGGGGTACAATGATGGCAGGGTATGCACATAATGGAAGTTTTTATCAGGTTTTAGAGTTATTCAATCACATGAAAAGGGAGAATCTGAAGATAAATAAGGTATCAGTTGTAAGTGCTTTGTTGGCAGCTGCCGAGATGAGAGATTTAGAGAGGGGAAAGGAGATCCATAACTGTGCCATAGAACAAAGCATTGATTCAGACATTTTGGTTGCTACTCCTCTTATGACAATGTATGCCAAATGTGGAGAGTTAGAGAAGGCCAAAAATTTGTTTGTGGGACTTCAGGGAAGAGATGTGGTTGCTTGGTCAGCAGCTATAGCTGCTTTTGCTCAATCTGGGTGTCCTGGAGAAGCACTGTCTTTATTTCGAGATATGCAGACAAACAATTTGAAACCAAATAGGGTGACTCTAGTTAGTGTCCTTCCAGCTTGTGCAGAATTATTGTCTGTGAGACTAGGGAAGAGTTTACACTGTTATGCTGTCAAATCCGATATTGATTTGGATGTATCAACAGGAACAGCATTAGTGTCCATGTATGCTAAATGTCAATTCTTTACTCCTGCAAAGACTATATTCAAAAGGATGCCACAAAAATATGTTGTCACATGGAATGCCTTGATAACTGGGTATGCTCAGATTGGTGATCCTTTCCATGCAATGGAGATGTTTTGTCAATTACAATTATCTGGGGTACGTGCAGACTCAGGAACAATGGTGGGCGTTGTTCCAGCTTGTGCACTCTTAGCTGACCTAGACCAAGGGAACTGCATCCATGGGCTAATTAAAAAGTTTGGATTTGAGTCAGACTGCCATGTGAAGAATGCTCTAATTGACATGTATGCCAAATGTGGAAGCCTCTCCTCAGCTGAATCTTTGTTCTACAAAACTGACTTCACTAAGGATGAGGTATCTTGGAACACAATAATTGCAGGCTATGTGCAGAATGGACATGCTAAGGAAGCCATTTCTGCATTTCACCAGATGAAATTCGAGGCTTTACAGCCTAATTTAGTCACAATTGTGAGCGTTCTTCCTGCAGCAGCATATTTGGCTGCCATAAAAGAAGGTATGAGTTTCCATGCCTATGTAATTCAAATGGGCTTTCAGTCTAACACAATTGTTGGGAACAGTCTCATTGACATGTACACCAAATGTGGGCGGCTTGATTTTTCAGAGGAAATTTTTAATGATATGGAAAATAAGGACATTATTTCATGGAACTCTATGCTTGCTGGATATGCAGTGCACGGGCAAGGGGATCGTGCTATTGCATTTTTCTCACTTATGCAGGAGAGTGATGTTGAAGTTGATTCTGTATCCTTTGTCAGTGTCCTGTCTGCCTGCAGACATGTGGGTTTGATAGAGGAAGGAAGAAAGATATTTTATTCCATGAGCAAAGAGCATGGTATTGATCCAGATTTAGAACACTATGCTTGTATGGTGGATCTGTTTGGTCGTGCTGGTTTGTTTGATGAAATATTAGGTTTAATTAAGACAATGCCCATGGAACCTGATGCTGGAGTTTGGGGAGCCTTACTGGGTGCATGTAGAATGCATTCTAATGTTAAGTTAGGAGAGTTCGCATTGGATCATCTTGTTGAACTCGAGCCCAGGAATCCTGCTCATTATGTGGTCTTATCAAGCATATATCTTAAATCCGGTAGATGGAGTGATGCAAAAAACATGAGATTAAAGATGAATGAGATGGGATTGAAGAAAACTCCAGGGTGCAGTTGGCTGGAGGTCAGAAATGGGGTTCATGCAAGCCATACACAGTTCGAAGCCATGGGTGTATTGTGAATAGTTTCTTTTTTCTTTTTTTTTTTGGTGGGTGTATTGTGAATAGTTTCCTTGAGAAAATGGGTGATGTTCCTGACAGGAGCCGTGTGTTACAGAATGTGGACGAAGAGGATAAGGAATTGTTTCTTTACAGTCTCAGCGAAAGATTAGCCATAACTTCTTCTCTTCTCAATACTGAACCTGGGTTAAACATCCAGATAGTGAAGAATCTCCGCCTCTCTGCAGGCTGCCACACTACTGCAAAGCTTATTTCAAAGGTCACAAGCCATAAGATCATTGTCAGATATGCTACTCGTTCCCAACACTTTGAGGGCGGCATTTGCTCATGCAAGGATTACTGGTGACCACAATGGCATCTCTAGATGGAACTACGACAGCATGATGAGCAAGAATCATTTCCTCTTGCAAGGATAGGTCACGTCTGACATTTAGAAGTCTAATGGGTTGGAGAAAGTGAAAACAGGCATATCAAAACTTCCAGAGCTGTGGATGAGTGAAAGAATAATGCTGGAAATGTTATTTTAATTTCCAAAAATTTGGCACTAGGCACAAATAATATGGACTAGGCTGGTGGACCAGGACAGGATACTGAAAATTCAAAATGTTGGTGCCCCATCAGCTTAATTGTGTTGTTGGAAGGCCTGATAGTCAGCTTTTTCCTGCCGCCTGCAATCAAGGTCATGGACGACAGGATACTGAAAGCTCAAAATGTTGGTGCCCAACAGCTTTATTATGTTGTTGGAAGGCCTGATAGTCAACTCTTTCCTGCCGCCTGCAATCAAGCTCAAGAAATTCAAGGATGTTTTGGCACTCGAAGAATCTCAGAGATTGTCCAGTTTTGGCTGAGAAGCTCTGGTTAATTCATTAAACTTCTGTGTGATCAGTGCTCTGGTGTTCTTTTTCTTTTTCTCCTCTCTTTTGTTTTCCCCACTTGACCTTCTTACTCTTTTTGGTTGCAGGTTGGTGAGGGTTTGTTAGGGGTTGAGAAAGTTCAAAAGGTAGCACCATAAGTTATGATATTGGCATGTAACTCTAAGTAGATGATATGCTCAATTCAAGTTTCTTACCTATTACATCAAAAAGGAAAAAACAAATTTATTGTATTAAAGTGAATAAAATCTGTTTTTGAGTTGTTGAAAAGAAAATTGATTTGGCCCACTCAACTTGACATGTTGGTTCAAACTTCAAACTAAATTTCTTAGAACCATACTTGTTGACTTCATCTCATGCCATCAAATATGGATGGATCAATGGGCTCCAATAATGTTAATGTTCAGTGTATCTTACTTATTTCAAAAGGTATCTCAGTAATGTGTTCCTGGATGCACTGGGCAATTTTTTGTTTCAGAATAGGGCAATGGGAATTGTTGGCATCAATTTTTTGCTTAGGAATGGTAATTGCTGCCAACTCTATGTTCTCCAACACAATAATAGAGCAATTCACTATTGATTGGACTTCAAAAAATAAGCACATCTGCTGGAATTTCATTTCTTTGTACTTCATGATTCCTGACCATATGGGGTCAAACACTATGACCTCTTTTTCTTTCCTTGCTTGTATATCAATCAGGTGAATTTACGAGCTTTTGGGAGATGGTTTAGCCAAATTCATGACTCTTTATAGGCTTAAATTCTTTGAATTCATATACTTGCTAGATCTGTTTACGAAGTTTCAATTGCATAAGAGTTTTCCTTTTGTTCCTGTCAGTTTCGTTTCAGTAAATAAAGGATCTTGAGATTATTGAAATGGAAATTTTTTCAATTTACTTTGGTTTGGGTGGCATAGAAAATATTGAAAACAGGGGATGAAAATTAAAGAGCTATATGTTGGTGTATGTTTTTAGGTCATAACGCCCTACACATGTTGGAGAAGAAAAAAAGCAGAGCAAATACAATGGTTTTGCAAACAGGAGGAGAACCATATGAAGATTCTCGGGAATTTATTAAGTAGATCGCTTTTTCAATATCAGATCCTTCCAAACGGATGTTTCAATAAACACAAGTAATTTTTTCAAAATGAGAAACAAATATATAATTTACATCAAACAAGGGTCCATCTCATGAGCTCTCTGGGTCACTTCTTTTCTTAAAGCTTGCTTGTCCTCTGCTTTGTAGAAGAGCAATTACACACTACTGATATGTACCCCCAACAACGATGAAGAGAGCAAAGATAGTCATTATTAAGAAGAGCAAGTATCTGATTTGCAAAACATAAGCAATAAAAATATTTCGGGATAGGAAGCGTTTCCAAAGCATGCATCCACATTCATATTAATATATTAAATATATTATCATTATATTTATTTAAATGATTTAAAATTTTCTGTGGATAAATCTCTTCTAATAAAAAGCGCTAATTTATAGTATTTAAAGTAAATAAAAAAAAACACAATAGTCACAGTAAGTAATTTCTTTATTTAATTACAAAAGTTTATTTTGCAAAAGCACAATAAAAGATAAGTTGTTTTGTTACTACTGTAACAATACACGGAACAACTATTGATCCAAATTAGGATTTGACAATTTGAATTTGCAAATTTGACAGATTTGCTCCCCCATTCGAGGACTAGAGCGTAATTCATGGATTGATTAGAAAGATTAGGTTACTTAGAACAAGACCACAACCAGCCGCCTTATTTACCTGTCTCAAATGAATTTATAGCCCAAATAATTCCAGGGCCCCAAAATATTAAAAAACACAAATTTTCAATCTGACAGTCAGAATCCTAGTATGAAACAGTTCAGTCAGGAAGACAAAAAGAGCCCCTGACATCAACGTTTAGAGAGCAGTGGTGAGTATGATACAGTTAATAATCATCTCCCTGTGAGCAAATCAATTCAAGCAAACTTTAATTGAACATATCATCAATTTAACATGTCATTAAATATATAGACCATATAAAACTAACTCAAATACTGATAAATAAACAAAAATTTATTATACAAATCAGGCATGCTCAAGCAATTAATAGTTCAAGCAGCTACTGAAGAATACAGAAATGAGGAGGGATGAAGAGTTACAAAAGAAAAAATTCCAGTACAACTTAAGAGAGTCTATCCTCTGGCTACCTCCAGTCCCTTTTAGCCGACAATAAGAACGATCAACGTACAGATCCAGCACATTTCTGAGCATGTGCAACCACAAGAAGCAAATGACCAAACCTTGACAAAGCTGTAGAAAGGGAAAAATGGTAAGGAGGAATATATAATATATTGACACAAGACATCAAAAAATTTAATCAATGAAAAAGCTCCCCCCATATGTGTACAAGCAGTGATATCTACTATCATTTGGAAGGTTCCAGGGACAATAGGTTCATGGAGGTAGTCAAGAAAAGAAACCAGCAAAAACTAACTAACAAAGGCACATCTCAAATGCAACAGAATAGCTCCATTGTGTTTCTCACGTGATTTTCAGCTGCAAATCCCTAATTAAAGGGAAGGAGGTCCCAAAACAGAACAAATAATAATGAATCAAACTCAATTTTCTTAGTGACATGGGACTTACAGGCACATGACAGTTATATGGGCATAATTTTCTTTTCAATGAAGCCATTCAGCATAACATGTATCTCCCTTCAAAGACTATGCAAATATGATCGAGCCACACAATTTTTATGGGACATCGAACTCATCCTAGAGCAATACTTGATAGCAGGCTGCAATTACCAGATTATAAACGGATCTGTCAGATCCGGATTTCATCTGATTGCCTTATCGGATCTGGATAATCGGGTCCAGATCAGACCCAATCCATTGACAGGCCTAATAGCAGGTGCTCATGAATTTACAAATCACATTTTGCTCATGAAGGCAGTTATGCCTGATGGAAATGCACATGCTGAAATCTACTCGAATTGTCTCATTTTAGCTTCCTCTTTTTATGTTCCTTCTTAAATTTCATCTTCATCCAACCCTAATATAGGTTGGATATGGTTGTGAATTTGGACACTCTGTTGCCTCTGCCTTCAGTCCAGCAAACCAAGGGAACCCCCCTCTCACAAGATTGATTATCCACAGTTCACTGTGGCAGCTATAAATAATGCACGTCTGTCTCAAAATCATCCAGTGTCTGATGGGAGCAAGTGAGATGTGTCATCATGACAGTTTTGATTTGCAGAGCAACAAATATCTGCTCACTGTTTTATTGGAAAAAAACACTCAAAACATTATGAGCCAAGCCCAAAACTGAGCAAAAAATACATAATTGCCCTGGGGAGGAAGGTGGAGAGAGAGAGAGAGAGACTTCTCTTTGAATGAGAGTGAGAATTAAAACCGTGGAGAAGAACAAATGATGGGGACAACGGCAAGTATACATATGACATCAAGCCCACGAGATCCTAGTCACATGTGAAAGCAGATTATTTTGGTAAAAAAAAAACCCTCCCCTCTAAATTTATGCAGTTTGAACAACATGTAACATTCATGGGTAGTTGAGCCAGCTTGATCATCGCTAATAACATGTAGATGTTGTGACTGTTACATTTACAACATCCATCACTCCTGGCGAGTAAGTGTTGTGACTACTATATTTAGAAAATCCACTCAAGGAAAGTACTCAACTCTTCTTCATATAGGACATGAAGTGGTTTCTGGTGGCAAAGGATGATTTTGAGACCTTTTTTTGAGAAGCATATCATAATGATGAAAGTTTTTAAAAATGCCTATCATAATGTTGAAAGTTTTGACGCAGGGTAGTTTTACAGCATGCAACACAAATGAGGCTGTTTTGAGGGAGTAAAGCTCGAAAACAGAACATGCAACATCTCGCCACTGCACAATCCCCCCCCCCCCCCCCCCCCCCCCCCTTCCCTTCTTTTTCTTCCTCCTCTTTCTCTTACCCCTCCCCACAAAAATGAAAACAGAAAACATGCACAAGAACCACAACACACACACAACAATTAAAAAACCAAATAACACATGCATAGCATATGTTCATTTCCACTTCCCATCAGTATTCATGCTCTCCATCATATTTTGCCAGTTTATAGCCATGTCATTTATAAAGCACAAGCAATCAGAAGGGGAGCAAATGACTAGATGTCTAGCGGCATCGTCCTGGTGACTGCAGATCACACCATTCACGAATAAAAACAGGCACACATCACACAAACAAGTGGGTGAATTACATATCTGTTTTGGCAACTTACCTATTAAGGCGAAAGCAACACTTTAGACCGCCAAGTGAAAGTATCTAAATGCTGCAGTTCTTTTCTCACTTGCTGAATGTAACGATCCAAAGAATGTGCTTGCTCATCTATGATATCACTGGACATTGCGTCTTCAGCTAGTGTAACTGCTGCCATTTGAGACAGTTGAAAGTTTTCTCCAATACGTTGCAATCTCCTTGCAATATCTTCCTTGCCAAGCATCACAAGGGAAACCAACAAAGATTTAAGCTCACGCTTTGCTCCAGTGGTCAGAGACATCCCCTTCAAATGCTCTACCAAAGCCATCTCCTCACCAGGGCTGGATGACAGTTCATTGTAACCCCATGACAATGAGTATAATAGGAACTTCAGCAGCAAGAGATGTATGGGGGGAAAAGGACAAAAAGAAAAAGCAAATTTGAATCACAGATATACCTGCCAGCACGGATTTTCCCTTTATTCCGCTGACGCCTCATATCTCTAGCCTTGGTAGAAGTACTTGAGCTGATGGAAGCAGCAGAGCCCTTTCTTGTCCTGCTCATGAAAGAGAAGTCACTTGGACGCAAAATCCAAATTGAATCACAAAGCAGTTTTAAAATGCCTGTGAAACTCTTGGAACAACCAAGTGTTGGTTATCAAGAAAGAGAGATTCACGTTCACCAACAATTTTTGTCCTATTTTCTGTGTTTTTAGCCTTGAGGTCTTGTTTTTTCTATTTTTTGTTTTCCTCCTTTGTGGGGTGAGGGCGGCAAACATTCTCTTTTTTAACATTTTTTTTCCCCTATACCTACTCAATAAAGCCCTAAAACACCAATCTGATCTCCTACACAGGTTCTTCTGCTGCATAGTTCTATCTACATCCAGACTCATCTATTCAATCATAACGGTTTAAATCTTTTTCTTTTTTATTTCACTCTCTCAAGCCCAAAATTTGTTCCCTTCCTCCTGTCCCCTTTACCAAACTTGACTGAACCATCCTGCACCATACATTCATTGTTCTTCACTACATAATATAACTGGTGAAAAATTACATATTTTTCAGACATCTTACTCCCATTCAGTGCCACCTTTACCAGTCCATGAATACATTCATCTCTAAACCTTTCCTCGCCACCCATTTACCTTAGCATCCTTGCATCAGCTGACTTGCTCGTTATGAATGTTATTTCTCGACAGCTAGCACTCCCTATTTCCTCTTCAGAGAATAAACGTATTTAAATTAGTTTGTGAACTGAAAAATCTCTCAATAAGCAACTATTAAAGACAACTTCTAAGGAATCTTCGATAAAACACAATAATAATAAATATTAATAAAAAGATAGAACATGTAGTTATCCATAATCAACTGCATGAATAGTACTTTTAGTTATTCAATTTCCATGTAAACACTTTAGAACTAGAGTATGATGATGAAGTAAAAGGTGATATATATCAACCTTTACTACATAATGGCCCAAACTACGTTACATCAACTTGGGATCACATGCAGAGACTATAAGTTGCATTTAATACTTGGCGAGTGGGCAGCTACTTTGTATAGATTATATACCCAGTTCACATATCCAAGCACTTCAATTACTGTGGACCAACATGGGGTAGCATCCATAAAATACTTATTTAGTAGATAAAGAGAATGGGTGAAGGTGCAATATTGAAAGGATATCGGAGAATGTTAAAAAAATATACTTTTAAGATTCTTTCAGTCCTATATGATAGAGAGGTTAAATATTAATTCTGGCCATTTGAAGTCATATTTATTAAAAAACAAAAAATTTGAAGATTAACATGCAAACTTCATAAACAGATCTAGCTTTTGATTGATAAAACCATCCATGCTACAGCCAAACAGAAACTAAGAGATAGGAAACTAGTCTTCATCTCCACCTTTACACAACTACTACTGTCTCCGGCAAACTATTCCAGAAGGTAATCCATCTCTGGTAGTCCAAAATTTCATGATAAGATTTATTATTCTCTCCTCTTCCATTATCATTTGGGCACAGTCGTACAGGAAAACAAGTTTAATATGATGAGTCTAGGAAGCAAAGCACACTGCCTGTAAATGCTTGCGTGGATAAACACTGGATGAATAACTTAGAGCGGCCAGTCTCCTTGTCTTACCCAACGGAGCCAACACTAGGTAATGTCCTTTCTACCCAATTTCGTTGTAAATGAGAGCAAAACATGATTGAGCAAATAACGAGCAGTACATGGCAAAATAGTATTGTATATCAGCTAGACTACATACATAAAAGATAGAATAGTGTACAATAGATGCACATACAGAGATTTTTCTACAAATGAGGGCATGCTTTAAGCATGCTCACGCGTGCATCCGAGTGTGGTACCATTATCCCGCGGTGGAAGGAAATCATGGTACACACAAATATGGCTCCTGTGACAGGACAGAATTGTAAAAGAAAAAACTTACAATTGTGTAGGAATATATAGGACATACAAATTGTCAGAGACTAAGAAAGCTGGAGGAATATCAAAGATCAATAAGAAGGAAAGCTATCCATATATCTTGAAGCCACAAAACAAACAAAACACTAAACAAGAATATTATATGTCTCATCTTCTCTTCCCAATTAGGAGTACCCGAAACCAGCCCATAATGCATGAAGCACAAACTTTTCACTGGCAAGAACCCTAGCAACACTCAAATGTCTCAGAGTCTACAAGCAAGGGAAAAATTCCTCGAGGAAATACTATTCAAAGAAATTTCCTACAAAATGTTAACTGTAAACTCATAAAAGAATATAATATCCTATTATATATAGCCCCTGGAATCAATAGCACCTTCCTCATCTAGCTTCACCATAATAGCCCCGCAGTACAGATCTCAGGGAATTTACAGGGTTGAATATTTACAGCAGACTCTTTCTGCAAGGCCTTTCCATGGAAATGGAATCAACATGTGAGTGGGTGTATACCATCAACAATATCAATCAGCCCCATTGGTACTTCATCCAAATTAAAAGAAAATTTTGAGGCCGAAGGAGAGTAGAGCATGCCAAAATGACGAAATGAAGAAGGGGAAAGTTGAAAGTGGAGCATGATTGTGACCTTGTAAAATCCTGCTTATGGTTGAATAACTTGAATCATATTTTAATTTATTGTGGCTGTACATCGTTGGTGTTTTTTTACTTGTATTTTATAATTACAAAAGTAAAAGGTCATCTAGTAGAGTGGTAGCTACAAAATTTGTTAGAAATGGGCTGTATCTAATGCTGGGTCGAGTTATATTATCAGATAGTTATATGTGATTGTCTAAAATGTTCTCAATAGTCGAAGTAACAAAGTTTGATGTCTTAAAGGCCAGTTAATGCAAAAAGTTGGAGACAGCCACAGCCCGTAAATATTTGAGTAATCTTTCTATTCAGTGGAGTCTTATGAGAATTTGGGACCATATGATCTCTAACGCAACCTAACCTCGAGGGTAAGTCCTAGGAAATTCTATGTCAGATTCCCTAAGTTCTTCTCTCCTGCTCCTCCCGAAATGCAGCAAATTAATGTTCACAGCCACAAAACAGCCCTTATGTCGTCCTCAAAATCTATCACTTAAACTCCTAATAAACCCCAGCCCTTTCCTCTACCTTTTGGCCTCTAATAACACAACAAACTCCAAAGTACCCACTACCGGAATATTCTAACATGCCTTTTTTCTGAAACTTCTACAACCTATCACTTTCATAATGTTTCTTCAACCTTTTAAAATCCTAAACACGCAAACTTTCTTTGACAAAAACTCACCATAAAATTTAAAATCAATTTTACGCAACACCATTTATAAGTTTTTTAGTGCTGTCCTGCGTAAACAAGGCATGGCTTCACAAACTACGCACACACATGCACACACAAACAGTTGCATGTACCATGAACCACAAATGATGGAATAATAGCTCTCTCTAGATAGGAGAAATGACCTCTGCATCATTTTAACTTAAGCAGAATATTTGTCCAAGAAAAGTAGCTCTAGTGAAGCACGATGCTACGAGAAGCTATAGGAATTACAAATGTAGAAATCTTACCCTGTAGTGTATGCACTCATTCCACTGAAACTACTGCTAGCTTCCGAAGCAGTGTCATCATCGACTTCATTTATCGATCGCTCATCTGACTGGAGCTTTGCAGCAAGTAATAATCTCCGCTGTCGAACTGCCAAGTAGCGGGCTAAATACTTGCCTACTTTTTCCAACCCTTCCTCGTATTCACCAATCAGCATGTTGGCACATTCAAGAGATGCATTCTTCACTTCTGAGATTAAATCATCTCTCCTGTGCATAAAAGCAACCCTCAGAGCCTCCTCCCAATCTCTTGCACTGACCAGTAAATTGATCCCACTATTAACATCTCCACAGTACTCCAAGGCAATTTTGGCAGCTTCTCCTGGTCTACCAAGGGCTTGGAGTTCTTCAGAGAGTTCATGTGCCAGTTGCATAACCTCCTCTGTCCCCAGTCTAATGAGACCAGCAACTGTCAGCACCCCACTCCAATTACCACAAGCACGATAAGCCTTCAGTGCTTTTTCCAAACTAGTACAACACAAATAAGTTGCAGCAGCATCCTCAAAGCATTTTATGTTACTAAGATGATCCCCCCAGGCCTCAAGGACTTGTCTCCTCTTGGCAGGATCAGTAACGAGTTGGAGTCCCAGTGGAAAAAGTTCAGGATTTTTTTTCATGAGGTTCATACAATCAGCATAATAAGTATCTCCTGCCATAACTATGTGCCTGAGTGCATTCTCATTTCTTTGCAGTTTGAGGTCAATATTATATTGCATTAACAGAGATGGCATGTGTTCCAGTTCCTGGAGAAATGGAAGAAATTCCTTTGGGTCTCGTTGTGAGTTCAATGCCACTATGGCTGCAAGGTTCAGGTCATAAAGACCTAAAGCAGCATCATAAACAGCCTCAGAATCAGATAACCACAAAAGATGTTTCAGAGCTTCCTCAGCAGAAGGGTAAGATATTCTCTTTGGGTCATCAGAACCTAACAGTTCCATTTCCCGGATAACTTTTATCCTCTTCAAAGCTTCTTCAAGAGCTGGGGGATTACTTCGAGCTAGAGTGGTCAAAATGCAAAGCTCTCTTGATGGACTCTCCACCACTTGCTCCTCAAGAGCCTTCCTTATGGCCAGCAGTACAGAAGATATCTTGCTATTGGCATCGGAACCCTCAAAATTTCTGGATTCTACAACTTTAGCCCCCTTTAGGCAAGGAAGGGATACATAGTTTTTGTAGAGCGTCTCCATGATATTTTCATTCTTTATGGAACAAACAAATTCTGTTATATGGCTAAGATTGTTTACCTGTCTGACAAACTCTGGAGCTGATTGAAGAAAGGTTTGCCAACCACAATGATCAACAATAACATTGAAATCTATTCTGTGCCGCCTTACCATGACGAGTGCATCACTGAAACGTCCTTGAATCAAAGCATTGACAATTGAGGTCAGGACCAATTTTCTCGGATAAATGCATTCAAGATTTCCTCGAGTCGTTTGTAGTATAACAGCAGCATCATCTCCATGCAGGACACCTACAACTTTGGCACCTTTCTCCCATATGTTTATACAGTTTCTTTTCTCTTCTTCGTTTCTTTTCTTGATAACAGGCATGAAGTTCTCATATTTAGCCTCTAACTGCTCATGCAACACATTGCCAATGTCAACAATGAAGAGCAAATCCTGTTTAGTTGCAAGAATAAGATGTGTGATCATTTGGTCAGCAAAGTTGGAGTAAAATGAGAAGCTGCTGCAATTGTTGCATAATATCCTTCCATTAACATGCAGCCTACTATTGTCATCAAGCCCAAAAAGCAAAGGCTCTGATAGGCCAGAGTCACGAACAGGAACCACACACATCCAAGGGCAAGATGATAAGAATCCCAATTTGTTATGTTCCTGAAGACCTGGGACAGGAGCTCTGCCTGCGATACACAACTTCGACATATACTCAAAAATCTTACCACCATTAAATTGAACAAATGCTGAACATCTTCTAGCAGGATTAGGAACAATATCAATTACTGGCTCTTCTAGAGAGAATTGATTGGATATCTTTGCATGCCAACCTGAGCATGTCACCAAACCTGGAACATGGTCCTCAGAACACACAAGCTCAATTTCCTGCAAGTAGTACTCAGGAAGCCCATCCTTATCTGAAGAGGTTTCTGGCAAGCAAACACTATGACTAAAACCAAAATGAGAAACACCAAGAAGCACATGCGAATCCAACCACACAAGATGTACAAAGGATCCAATTGCTGATTCAGAAAAGGAAGCCTCAACACTGAATTCTTTGCCTTCTAGCTCTTCCCAAGTCTCAAGTTGAGGAAGCTCTACAACGCACAAACAGCCATTTGACAAAGACACAGCCAAATGATTCTTAGGACTCTTGGAACAGAAAGCTATGTCCCGAACAGCACTTGGATATCTTAGATTGAATAAAAACAAAGGAGGTGGGATTAAAGATAAGGAAAGAGGGGTTACAAGTATCTTGGAGCCATCAATGACTAGTGCTGTTGAGTTCTCCATGACAGCTGTAACCCAGACAAAGTTGAAGATTGTGATCTGGCCACGCAGAGTCCAGCAAATCAACTGCAGTGGCTTTGTAGGATCCCACATAAACCTAATTCCATCCTGTCTGGAGTATCTAATTTCTTGTTTTAAGTACCAATGATTGTTGCTGAAGAACCAGATCTTGAGGGAGTCATATCTTTCACATCTGATGACAGCTGCAAGAAGATCCGAATTACAATTCCACTTCAGAATTTCTATAATTGAATCCATTTCCTCATTGACACTAAATGAGCTTCTTTCTAACCCATTCCTCTCAAAGAAAACTATTGATGGACAATTCTTTTCTGCCTTCCAGTCATACACAGCTGCAATTTTCACTCCACTAGGCATCCATTCCAAAATTGATCCCATGAAAGACTTTGATTCTGAAACGGAATGCAGTGCCCCCGAATCTCGTTCCCAAACTTTAATCTTCTTATGCAAGGAAAAAGAATTGTGACCCATGCTCAGCGTGGCAAAGTATTTCCCGTCACCTCTCCAAGAAATGGAACCCTCAAATGAATAATTGGAACAAAATGTTGGTTCACCTGAAACCACAGTCCAGTCTCGTCTCTTCAACAAAACAAAAAAAAAAAAAATTAATCGACCATATCATAAACCTAAGACACACTTTCCCCTTGTAGAAATTAAGTCACAGGTTGAAAAGATATGTCAGCATATGCTTTTCCAGGTCACTGCCCTAAAATTACATTGATTCGCAAAATTACATTGAACATCTATCACACTTCTAATTTTATGGAAAGGATAAACATCCATACTAAAGTCTCTATTGTGCTGTAATCTACTCAAACCGTGAAAACTTTCTATGAATGCAATTCAACTTCGTTACTTTCTAACATGGAATCAGAGTCTCATCAGTTCTAACACTTAAGATCCTCCACTAATTTTTTCGTTTTGCTGAAGGACAAGCTAAGCCATGGGCAGGCATTTTAAGCTTTTACCTTCTGGTAAAAAAAATCATACCATGCCTGATTCAGTTAACATTGAGCCCTATTCTTCTTTTTTCTCCCTCACAATCTTCACCAGCAAACAAAAATGAATTTATAAAAATAAAAAATAAAAAAGAAAACAGAAGAAAGCAAGAAAAAAGTTCCACAGTTTGTCTTTTCTTTTTCACTATTCATTCAGTGAATGAAATATGAGGGTTAATGCAGACTTCAAATATAACCTATCTTTTCTTTTTTTATATTCTTTTTCAAAACTAGCCAAAAAAGCACTCCACAAAATGATTAATGCCAATTTTATGCAACGGAAAACATTTAAAATTTAAGGAACAATGGAAAGAAGTCCTTACTTACGTCAACATCTTCAGGAAGATCCTCTAGTGCCATCTCATACAACAAATCCCAATCATGAGTCATTACCAATATCTGGCCAGAACCAGTAATTACACCAAGCAGATCTCCATCTGGACTAGGTGAGATATACTTGACACCACCTTCCACTTTACCAACTATTTCTGTTGCATTATCTTCCACATTATGTAGCAATAGAAGTCCTCTCAAGGTCCCCACTATCAGTGCTTCTTTCTCCATTAGATAATCGAAGGAAGTAATGAAGTCTCCAGGTTCCAAATTGACAGGCTCAACAGCCAGAGATGATGAGGTTTTCCTCCATGTTCCGTCATCCTGGCTCATTCGTGAACTTGATTAGTCTTTTTTTTTTTAAAAAAAAAAAACTATACTAGAATGGAACAAGCAGCCATAAAATCATGTGTGAGATACTCATATTTCACAACAATAATCATATGAATTTTGCCCAAAATAATAAAATAACCATGAGAGAAACTCTTCAACCACCTGGATATTCACAAAATTATGTTCAAGTTTTCGATCAAGTGTCTAAATCTCCCATTACTTGTACTGTCAATACTTGCTAAACTAATTTAACAAATCCTTGCACACATGTTATTTTCAATATTATTGTAGAACATGGTTTCAGCATATCCAGTTATAAAGCAAAACAACCAGAAAGTTCAACATCCAAAATCACCGCACTAGACATTTTAGGACTTCCACAACCAAAAAGTTCACCCTCAGATTCTGAAACTGAACTAGAGAAGCCTTAATCTCAAATAATGGGGTTGCTGCATGGGTCCTTTTTCTCCAGTCAAAGCCAAATCCACAAATTTTTTTTTTTTTTTGGCTGCTTGAAGCCAAATCCACAATTAAGCTCAAGCAATCATGACCTTTTTTCTAGTTTACTTCAGTTTCTATCTGTTACTATTTAGTTATAAACTTCAACTCAAAAGCTCCTAAATTTTGAACCGGCAAAACGTAAGTAGAGTAAATTAAGATAATACAACCCACATGGAGTTCCGCATGCAAGCTTTTGGGAATCCCTCCAACTAAATTCATGTTTAAACTCTAAACAAGGTTTCCAACACATGATTTTTCACCAAATTAAAAAATAACCTCCGAAATTTGAGTTTTCCCCCATCTTGAACTTTACAGCCAAATTTTGGAAAATTCAAACATTTCAAAACAAAAATTCAGCCCAAATTTCAGTTAAACTGATGTACATGTTTATACATACATACGTATTATATGTACTTATACATACTAAAAAGGACATTACAATAAAGGTTTTTTTCCAAGTAACAAATACAAATTTCACTGGGTTTTGCTAAACATTCCAAATATTTTCTGACCGATTTTTTTAACCAATTCATTGTCAGCCAGCAAATCTTAAGACCATGACCTATAGGAAAAGTTCTAAAGAAGTCATAGACTCACAGCACATAGAAAAATTGGGGTAGGGGCAAAACCAAGATTTTGTGTCGAGGGGTGCCAAAATTAAAACACAAATTTTCACCTTTTAATATAACTAATTATTTTAAGTTTTCTTTTCACTTTACTAAGTTCAAGCATATATAAAACTAAAATTCCACATGAAAAATAAAATCACTTTCAATTAAGCCTTAACAAAATATAATAAAAAATAAGTTATGTTCCCCCTCAATTCGACAACAAGAGTCGGTTATAGAATATTCTTTTGGTCATCTTTCTCAGTCTTGAGGTAAAATCGTAAATGCCAAAAATCTTTCACGATTCATTCTATACTAAATTTTAGTCCAATTTCATTTTCAATGTACCTAATCAATGAGCCTATGCTTCATTTTGTTGTAAAGCTTAATTTTAACCACTCTATAAACAATTCATTTGGTTATTAGATTGGTGCATAATAAAAACTTCACTAACTGTTATCGGATTATAATATACGCAAAAAAATAGGTAGGAATCATACTCCACTATAAAAAAATTTAATATTTTATTGGAGGGTAAATAATATACAAACAAAATATTTATACATAATTTTTGTAGAGAATGACATGATTGAGTCATAACCTTTTATTTTAAAACAAAATACATATCATGATTGTTCTTAATTACCAAAAGTATATCACCATATCATTAGGGTTAGGTTTTTTGTACAAATTTTCTATAGAAATAGCAATTTTCTTTATTAGATTACGACATTAAGAAGGGTTCTAAATTATTGGGGGGTGCCAATAACCTAAATTTTTGCTGAGACAATAAATATGCATACTACATATAGCAGGGTTGGCAAAAACCTGGGGGGTGCCATGGCACGCCTCACCCATAGCATAGGTCTGCCCCTGATTGAGGGCACACCCAGCCTCTAAATTGATTGCATTCTCTGTTCACGCCACGCAACAAGTAATCACTGGCGGGTTTCGCAAATCATTGCAAATGATTTCTAGAATAGTAAAATGTGCTTCATACATAATCCCATTAACTGGGCGAGAAATAAAACACTATAATTAAGTTGATTCAAAGAAAAGATGGTTTTCACACTCAAGTCTAATTGGTTTCTCGAAGTACTCTTAGAAATCATAAAAATAAATAGAAACGTGAAACAATGAGCTTACTTGGGGCGAAGGAAGCTGGGTAGTGTATATAAAATTGGCCGAAGAAGCGAAGAACAAGCGGTTTCGCTCGATATCGAATGCGGCAAACCGAAGGGCTTCATCCTCCGACTGTAACTGGAGGTTCGACGTGAGTTCCCGAGACAGCTTCAGATTATTCATCTTCAACGGGAAAGTGTACCAACAGAGCTAAAAATCTGTTGATTGATGAGAGAGAGAAGGGTAGAGGCAGTGGTCTTGCCCTAGTTTTGTTTTGAGGTTTGAGGAGAGGGACGTAGGGTTTAAACGGCTAACCTAAGATGGATGTCACCGGCGTACGTTAGAAGAGCACGTAAATATTATGCTATTTTATGCTTCTTATGACTGGAGAGTGTTTTTTTTGTGCGTGTTGGCCAATATATGGTGGAGTCGTGGACTCGATTATAACTTTTCCACATAATTTAATGGTTTAAGGCCATATGTGTAATTTGGACTCCCTCCCTCCTATTTTTGAGGTGGGGATTTCCATTGTACTTATTAGGGAGTTAACACCTTATTAATAATAAAAAAATAGATGTACAAGGTGAATTTATTTTACCCTACCTTTATGTAATGAACTAAATTAGGTCGTTTTGATAACATATCAGAAAAAATCATTGAATATGTTTTTTTCCAAACTAACAGAGATTGTTGTCAAATCTGTTTAAGCCAAGGTTTTTGCTAGAGAATCTAGTACTTTACTACAAACAAATCGTTTTTCGCTGGGAATTAACGAGACACATTCCATACATTTGATTCGAAAAAGCATAAGAACTTATTGAGTTTGTGCTCTACATTTTCATTTGATAAACGTATTGTGGTCTACTCTACAAACGTATTGTTATAATATCGGATTGAGTTTATGGTCTGTTTTACATTTTCATTTGAAAAAGAGTTTGTGTCTTTAATTTTTAGACTTCAAACCATAAACAGAGATGGACAGCAGGAGAGAGAGGATGCTAGAAGATGAAAAGCAGTGTGTATTTGAAAGACGAAAGACTAATGGTGTTCGTTTAAAAAAATATTAAATAATTTTTACTAATCTATTATTATAACGCCGTAGTTTAGTTAGTTATATAAAAGGTAGATGAGGTAATTTCATCTTGTACATCTAATTTTTCATCCATTTCGAAGTGGTGATTCCCAATTCAGTTAAAGCTTTCTTCCTCTTAACCTGTTTCAGCTGCTGCGTAGTAGAGTTGGAGGTAATAGAAATAACTAACTTGCCTTGGTTGGGCTTGGATGGATCATTAGGGCCACTCTGCTTTTCAGACAAGCCCACTGTAGAGTTAGGTAGCACAGCCCAACTCTTGAAATACTTGGCCTCTGTTTTGCATCAAAACCATCTCCTGACGTATCCTGAAAGGTTGATGCCTCTGCTTGCACTACCGGACTTAAAGTATTGTTGTAAGTCACTTCACCATAGCATCTGTTGGCTGTTGAGGGGCAGGGAGAACCCATTTCTTCCTCTGAACTGGGAGATGAAGTAAATGAGACCTGGATTTTTTATTGACTCCTAAAATTTGAGAGAAAATAATGAAAACCTTCTTCCATCACCCTGATTTTATATGTGGCTATCCCTGCTTTCAAAATGCAACAATCTACTTATATATAATTTAGCAACTGGTGGTTAGGCTTCAAACAGAGGAAGTAGGGGAAGCTAATTTGGGAAGCCTTCTTCTTCGCAACATTGTGGAACATCTAGTTAGCAAGAAATGAGGTGATTTTCATTAATAAGATAATCAACTGGAAGATGGTAGTGGAAAATTCAATCTTACAAGTAATGTTCTGGGTTCAGGCTTTGACAAGGGGACGTTGCTTCAATAGTTATAGCTATTTCATTGTTTTGATAGCATCAAATCTATTGATCCTTCTCGTCTGTAATAGGTTTGTTTTCGTCGTTTTGGTTGAGTTCTTTTCAACTTAGAAGAGTTGTATCTCTGCTAGCTAGGGCTCTGTAAAGCGTTTTGGCTTGTAGACCCTCACTGCCTCTTTTCCTTATTAATGATATGTGACTTTTCAAAAAAAAAAAAGCATAAACTAAACAATAAGGAACCAAAAAACAAAAAAGAATCGAGCAAGTGCTAAAGATGAGAAGGTTGGCTTGACCTTTTTAAAAAATGGATTCCTCACAAGATAACCAAGGAAAGGTAGTTACTTGAGGTACTATTTCCTCATATTCGAAACAGGCAAGGGATCAATGCCTGTAGCTAAATAAGTTTCTGGCGATACCGAGATGATTTGCGCTAGTTCACGAATGTCAATACTATTTTATTGCCACGTTTAAGGGCCCCTTTTTTTTAGCTTTTTTTTTTTTTTTATATAAGCAAAAACATTAAAATTTTCAGCTTTCACAATAAAAAAAACAAAAAAATTAGTTTTTTTGCTTATAAATAAAAAAAATTAAGTGAAAAAACTTGAAATAAACTAGACCAAAACTAATAGTAAGTATATATTTTAGGACTATTGATAAAGCACTTGGTTATATTGGTCCACTAGCTGTGAAACTTCTTCATAATTTTATCAAGTTAAAGCACGTGGATGGTGCAAAAGGAAAGGGGAATAGATTCAATTCCTACCTTCTCTTTTTTCTGTCTAGTAGACGTCATTTCTATGAAACACAACATGACAAAGACACAATAACACAGTGATTTTTTTTAAAAAAAATTGCACGACAAGACACAAATTGTGCAAATTAACAAGGTTCGCATTCTTTCTCAAAAAAATAAAAAGAAAGAAAGAAAGAATAAAACTAAGAAAAGAAAAGCATAATAAAATATAGGTAAAGCAGCATTACTTTTTATTATCCAAAACACCTAAACTTAATTTTGATTGCATCTACCTTTGTAGCCCAACAGTGACAGATACCTCCCTACCCTTTCAATTAAATGAAATCTTTGTAACTCATTCAAAATCTAAAGAAAGCCACGATAATGGACGCTTATAGGAGCTTGAAGTCCTCATGTGATCCTTACTATATTCATAGCACCAAAGTCTGGATCCAGATTCTCTTCATTCTATAGGTAGAATGAATATTTTCATTTTATTTATTGTGAAATTCATACCTCATTAATTAAAAAATAAATGTACAATATGAAGCCATCGTTTTGATAACAAATTAGTAAAAATCATTTAATATTTTTTTAAACTAACGCCATCAGTCTTCCGTCTCTCAAATACACACTGCTTTTCATCCCTTAGCATCCTCTCTCTCATGCCGTCCTTCTCTGTTTGTGGTTTGAAACTCAAAAATCAAAGGCACAAACTCTTTGTCAAATGAAAATGTAAAGCAAATCACAAACCCAATCGGATATTATAACAATACGTTTGTAAAGCAAACCATCCACTGGGGATTGGCGAAACACATTCCATATATTGGGTTCGAAAAAGCAAACCATATCACGTTTGTCAAATGACAATGTAGAACACAAACTCGAGAAATTATTATGCTTTTTCGAACCAAATATATGGAATTTGTTTCGCCAATCTCTAGTGGGAAGCGATTTGTTTGCAGTGAAGCACAAAGTTTTTTAGCGAAACCTTGGCTTAAACAAATTTGACAGCAATCTCCGTTAGTTTGAAAAAAAAAAACATATTCAATAATTTTTTCTGATCTATTATCAAAACGACGTAGTTTAGTTCGTTATATAAAGGTTAGGTTAAGTGAGGTGGCTTCATCTTGTACATTCATTTTTTCATTAATGAGGTGTTAACTTCGCAATAAATGCAATGAAGATTTATGGAATGAAAAGAATTCGGATCCATATGTGTGGTATAAGGGAATTGAAAGACCATTCCCACTTTTATTTTCATTCTCTTATTTGGTATTATAATTTAAAATTGGAATGCCCATTCCTTGAGAATGTTTATTTCAACATTTAGTTGAAATGGCTATTCTCATTTTTTTAAGTGGGAATGAGCATTTCATTCTCACGTGAAATGAAAACCTAAAATGGAATGGAATGCTCATTTTAAGAAATAAGAGTACGTTTTAGACGCCCTACAATTAAGGGTAGGCATTGATCGAGCTAGGTCTTTATTGAAAAAAAAATTCATCAAGCTTAGACAAAATAAAAACTAGATTCTCAAGCCCGTCTATTTAATCTTACAAAAAAAAAAAAAAAAACTCAACAAATATTTTTTCCCAAAAACAATGTTAAATAATATAAAATTTAAATACATTGATATATTATTTTATATATATTTTGAACAGGTCTTTAGACACAATTCCAAGTCCGCAAATTAATGAGACTCAAAAAAAATTTCTAGTCCTATATAAGATGGGCGGGCTTGGACAGGCCAAGCATGCCGTCAAAACCGTAGCTAATCCTATTTACAATGCACACGAAATCTCACAACTTATCCTTTCAGTTATAACAATTAAACTCTTACATTACAAAAAATAACACTATAATCTTGTATTAACTTCTGTTCGGAAGCAGAACAAAAATTGCCATGTGGCCATTTTATACGAGGCCACGTAATAGTTTTCCATATCAAATTAAATAAAAACCAATTAAAAGTTATTAAATATTTAAAAACAATTATAAATACAAGAACTTAATTATTATAATTATATTTTACAAATTCTAAAGTAAAATTTTGTGTAAAGTTTAATTTCTCTTTTATATATTTAAAGATCGTTTGCACAGGGAACTGACTTTTACTTCTGCTTATGAATTGTTTTCCTATCTTTACCACATAAGAGATCATCAGATAAATTACTCTTCCTAATTACTATTACGATGTGTTTAAATAAAAAATTTGATGATCGAAAGACATGAAAAATGTGAGGAACAAAAACACAAATTATTTTTCATTTTGCTCTATATTCCCTCACCTTATCCTTTTCCTTTAATATATCCGAATTCTAAACACAGAAGTAGAGAAAAATTCCACTAGCAAAATCTAGGAATGAGAAACCCACAATCACAAAAGGTATAGTTCTTCATCTCATTCTCAAACTATACACTGGTAAAAGTCTTCAAAGAACAACAGCAGTAGTAAACCCCCCGTTGCCAATGATCTCACCTAATGAGATCCCATCTTTCTGAAACTATTTCACCAAATATCACAAAATTGGAAACAGCTAGAAAATCTATCAGTTTTTCTCCTACTCACTACATCAACATCTCATGAGCCTATTAACCTAAAATTTAAATTTGCAGAGATTTACAATTGAATATGGTATCATCTACAAACTGAGCTCTGGCCCGGCCTCCACCGACTACTACTCGGAAAATCGCCCAAAGTTGGCTTCGGCTGGTGCGAATGCTACCTGCATTCTTCAAATGCTAACAATGTCAATCAAGTTTGATTCCCCTTTCTCTTGCTGCTTCTATTACAGAATTTGAACTTCCTGTACTCTGAGATAAGTTGAGATAGGATTTCCACAGATTAATGGAGAACGGATAAACAGATAAAGCTCTCCTGTGGAAACTCTCGGAAATAGCCTGAATATCTGTCAGATTATGCAAAATACCAGCTGCTTCTACCCATACGTATTCTGCTGCCACTGGAACTGCTTGAAAGAGCGCATTGACTAAGAGTGAGCTTGCCCAAAAAGAAACACTCGCTGAGGTCATGTCAGCAGGGTCAGAGCGCCTGCTCAACAGCTTGCAGACGGACATTGCTAGCTGATAGTTGGATGGGAGAATCTCCATAACCGATTCAATGAAATCCACCAGATCCTTTAGTTTAGTATACATTTCGGGTAAGAGAGATGGGCCATGCCATACCTCAAGAACCAAGTTCACCAGAGAGAAATCAGATGACACGACACTCCATATATTGCTAACTAGCTGCTGGACTCTTGGCTTCTCGATGCTCTGAATGAATTTTCTTGACAATGGTTGAGAGGCAGGGAAAGCCCGGGCGTCAACCAGATAACCTTTCAGGAGGTTCAATATTCCACCGGTAGGAGTATCCTCCTTAAATTGCAAACCATTTGCAAGCAAAAACATGGCATGCTCTCGCACGCAATACCTATAATCCTCAGCAGCAACAGCCTTCAATGCCTTATCAATGGCTAAGCGAGCTTCAATGAGATCCCTCTGCAATAATTTTTGAAGAGAGAGATTAAGCAGCCTAAACACAACATCTATCTCGCTAGAATTCAAAATCGAAGAGTCAAGATCCGAAGCTGAAGCTAAATCTAGTGAGCCAAGGGAGTTCTCTCCATCCATGGAATCTACTTCATAGTGAAAATGTTGCACTTGCCCAACAGAATCAAACCATCGATTCATTAATTCTTTCACGAAATCAAATCTACCATTCTGGAGGGCACATTCAGCATACTGGTTCCAGATACACTGAACTCCTGGGACGTCTTCTGGCCAGTTACTAAGAGCCTCTTCAAATCCTACAAAACTCAAATCCCCAAAATCATCTTCATGCATCCGTGCTGACATTAAAACAAGTTCTAAGCAAGAAGGGTACAGTTTGGTGTATTTATCCAATAAGTTCCTACTACATTCTAAGCCTTCAAGCACTGCTATACACCTAATGTGGTTGAGAGCAAACATGTGTGCTGTCTTAAGAGTACTTTCACTGTCAAGTGATCTGCTGTCTATATACAAAGCTAGAGAATCTACTGCCATTTCCATCAGTGTAACTGGTTGCTGCTTCTCGTCAACTGTTAAATTTGCATAAGGCCAGTCTATCTCAGAAAGTTCTTTCTCATGTTCAAACCGCTGCACTATAGCATCAGGCAGTTTCCTGTAGACTATGAAGTACACACAGCAAAGCCAGAAGATGCATTTGTCATAAAGGGTTAAGCATGGAAGGATGTCTGAAAGCAACAGAGGACGGGGCTCATCAGAATTCTTTGTAGAGGGAAAAAGTCCATAGATTTTCTCAATGGCCTTGCCAACATTCCCAGAAATGCACAAACAATTCACCAACTGCAAAAAAAGGTCCAAGATGCATGCACTTGCATGCACTGCATCACTGTCAGTGGCAGATGCATGGCGGCAGAGAGCCAATAGTGCAGTATCATATGCAACCAACCGATCCTCAAGTTGTGTCCGACTATTAATGAACATTAGCCAGAGTTCGTAAGATCCTTCATTGTGTTCAACCTGGAGAACAAAATGAGAGTGTTGATAGACGGTTCACATTTCAATTCTCAAAGAAAACATGAAGTTACAGTAATCTAGACTAATGAGTGCTCTGACTGCTTAAACACTGAGAACATAAACAATTGCATCACAAGGACAATGATGGCAAAAAGTAGCCCAATGCAAGTGGCATGCTGTTGCTTGTTTTTATGTTCATGTATTACATCAGAGATGCAATGTAAGAGCTCCCTCAAACAGTGGTGGACCCAGGATTTTGGTTGAGGGGGGGGGCCAAGGCAAAAAAAATTTGTTGAAAGTAGGGCTAAGGTAAAATTTCTTGAGTTTTGGGGGGCCAATACACTATATTTTATCCTAAACATCCAAAAATCTATAGAGATTAGAGGCTAAAGAGAATATTACAAACTTTGGGAGGGGCCACGGCCCCTGCCCACCCTGCATGTGGGTCCGCCAATGCCCTCAAAGACTTGTAAATGAAGAGGCAGTCCTTGAAGCCTATTCATCACTCAATGAAATCAAATCAAGCATAACTTATATGAATATCTGACAAATGAAGGGAAGTCAAACAAGCAATATTCAATGAAGCTAGTAAATATGTCTTCACGCAGAGCTTTATCAACTTTTGTGGACAACTAAAACTTTCTGAAATCACTTTTGGGAGGCTCTGATTCAATAAAGCCTCACTATGTACAGCATCCTACAAGTGCTCTAGAGACAAATCTTTCCCTTTTATGTCATCCAAATCATATGTCAATATCACTTATCAGAACCAACACGAAAATCAATATTCAGGTTCCGGCTTGTTATCAATTTCAAGCCTAGCTGAAAGGAGCCCAAGCTGTCTCATTTCATGACAGTTTTGTCTTGCACATTTCTTAACAATAGACCTCAAAGGAGGGGAGCCCAACTTTGTCATTGATGTAAGGCAGCAAACATTCCAAACAGCATAAAACAATTAAAAATTGCAAAGGACAGAAGCTAAGACACACAAAAGAGAGAATTCTGTAATACCCATCTCCAGCATTTTTGCACTGCCAGCAAGTAGGTTTGGTGCAACACAGCAATTTTGATAGATTATGAAAAGCTACATTGAGGCAAAAATTGTGGATGTGATACAACGCTCACAACCTCCTTGCATTGGATGATAATCATTGATGTCAAATATTTTATCACTAATATCTCTTCAGAGAAAGTAACGACACTGTGTTTGTCCTTATCAGAACTCTTTCAGAGAACTAACTTTGAATATGAGGAGACCATAAATACTCATGTCTCCAACTTAATAACAACACTCACAACCAAGTTCACATATACTTCTAGTTATTGCAGTCTTATACAAATGTCCAGTGCTGTTAATGAAAAAAATTTCAACCACCAAAGAAACAAAGCACTAAGACTACTTATCCAAAAAAAAAAAGGTTCAAAATATCAGAAGTCCATTAGTGTGCATACTACATATGTCAAAGACCATTACTCTCAAATAAAACAGCCACAATTAGAATCAGGGAGTTTCAACTGGTGCAGAGAACTCAATGTCCACAATGAAACTAGACCATAATGCAGCTAGGGGTCTCCAGATGGTGCTAGAGTCCAGATGGGACTCAAAACAGACTTATAAGAGTCTCCACCCTTGTTGAAACTCCCTCCTTCCTCAGAAAAAAAAAAGATATATGGCAACGTACCGCACACTGGAACATGTCATCCTTCCCAATTGACTTCTCACTACTATAGTAAATATGCAAATAAACCACCCAGAGAATGGCAGATGATGAATTGACTTCAAGAGCTCGAGCAAGCATTTTAAGAGCCTGCATATTTCAGAAATACAAAAACATGACATGAGCAAAAAATTTTGAAATAATTACAACCCTGCAGTTTGATATCCTCTGTGCGAATGAGAAAATTACCTCTATCCTACCCTTTCTCTTATTAACCTCCTGGTTGAGATAAAGAAGAGCCATTTCCAATGTTTGGTCATTATCAGCAAAATGTTGATCAAGCTGACTCTGAGTAAAAACCGTGGGGGTAAAAGAAATGAGAAACAAATTGTAGCCCATAAAAGACTAACACAGTTATACATTGTATGTTTGATATGAAACACAATGACACGATAGAAAGACACATCAGAGTAAGGGAAATATAAAAATGCATCAGATCAGAGACCAAAAACAAAAAAATAATGGTATCATGGCAATATCTTGGAAGAAAAGAATTAACTTTTTTTTTTTGGATAGATAAAAAATCCACTAAAGACGCCAAAAGGGTGCAACCTCTGTACACTAAGCATACACAATTCAAGATAAATAGCTATCAACCAAAACTTCCAATTGAACCCAAAATGAAAATAATGCAGCAATGACATCTTTAAACTAAGTACATCTGCATATCTTCAAAAGCGCGCAATCTCTCTCCCTTTACACACGCCACTGAAGCACATATGCACCCACCACCCATGATTATTCACCAACTCTCACCCAACTCTTATGTGACACCCTCCCATCCAACTCTTGTATTAATGGAGGACTTATCTCAGCATAGCCCACTGTACCCAAAAACATAGAAAAAAGCATACTCCATAAATCCCTAACCACCTCACAATGAAGGAGTTAATGTTCCAGTGATTCCTTGGTTTTCTTACACTTACACCACCAATTATGAAGTAAAAATCCCTCTTCCCCAAATTATCAATTGTCAGGGTAGATTAGACTCTAATATTGCAGTCCAAACAAGGAAAGTCACCTTAGTAGGAACCCCTATTTTTCCAAATGCTCTTCCATGCATACGAAGTCTCCCTACTACCTAAAAGTAAAGAATGGAAGAACTTAACTAAGAATCTTCAGTTACCTTCTTTTCACTCCATCAAATCCTCCCTTCTCTATTGATCTCCATCCCATACAAGAGTTCAAAGAATTCATTCACTACCTCGAATTCCCAATCCCCATAACACTTTAATGAATCTAGGTTCCAACATTATTCTAAATTCAGTTGTCCTCAAACAATCCAGAACAAATGCATTCTTATCCATAGAATCCGATAAATATCTAGAAAGATCTCAAGAAAAGGGACATCCCCAAACCACACATTTTGCCAAATTATTACTCTATGACCATCGCCAATGCCAAAGCTCAAATATCTAATAAATCTGCCAATCCTTTCACTATCCCTTTCCAAAGCCCAGCTCCATAAGATCCCTCAACCTCTTTAGCGGTCCAACAACCAACTTCCATTCCAAGTTTGCAAACAATCACTCTCCACAATAAGCACCTTATTTTAGCATATACCTCCATCTCAAAACTTTGATTAAACAATTTAAATGGCGAATGCCCAAACCTCCTTCATCAATTGAATAGTACATAAATACATCACCTTCCCCCCCCCCCCCCCCCCCCCCCCTCTCCCCTCTTCTCTGCCGCGGGTGCTCCGCCCCCCTCTTTCTCTTTCCCCACTAAGAACCAAGCACAAATGGTAAAAAACAACATGAAGTAGGTAGGAAAGCTAGCAAGAGTACATTGATAAAGGTTGAGTTTACCAATCACCACCCTTCTAAGATCCCAAAGGTAGTCCAAGATATCCCATGGAGAGGGATCCCACTCTAAAACCCAATCACATTGCCAACTCTTGCATCTCCTACACCTCCCTCATTGGAATCACCATAGGGAGCGATCCCATACTAAAACCCAATCACATTGCCAACTCTTGTATCTCCTACACCTCCCTCATTGGAATTACCATAGGGAGCAATCCCACACTAAATTCCAACAACATTGCCAACGAAGCAGATTGTCAAATATGTGTCCTTCATGTCTCTGATATGTTTCCCTCCATATCTGTAGCATGTCCTGTGCATGTCCATTGAAAACTAAATATATAAAAATTCAGGACGCGCTAATTAGCGTGTCCGACACGTGTCCCGATGTCTCCTATGAGTATCTATGTCCGACACGCAAACAATACCCAAAATGGAGCGCCCGTAGTTCCTAAGATACAACTGAAGCCAATCTCTATATGAGGCTGAATGGAGATCAATTATTCATCTAGCATATGTTACATGGAATGGGTATGTTGTTGGGTGCAAGATTGCATTCAAAAATTGCATTCAAAGAGTTAGATTCATCCAATTCCCCATTGCAAAGACACCGGACATGGCTGACATATTCATGTTTCTTAGATTCTTCTTTAAGTTCCTAGGGTAAAATAGCATTTTTGGATCATGTAGAACATTACGAATTGGCACTTTAGTCATTTTGATGCAACCATGTGAGAAAAGTTTTGTTTTGATTAGTATTCATAAAAGTGAATTATAATGGAGCTCGATGTACAATTGTATAGTGAACTTGAACTACCAGACACACTTGCTGGGCAAATGTCCAACTAAACTTGTTGGACTCATATCTCATACCTTTACCCACGTGTCGCGTGTCCAATATGAATACTTGACTCATTTAGAAGAGTTCACCTAACAAAGCATATAGCCAACACCTAACTATTGGGATTAAAGCAATGTTAAGTAGAGTTTTATAAAGAGAAAATCAAACAAAAAAACTACAAAATTATCCAATATTTCACATCAAAGAATATTCAAACCTTCACATCATCAAGTTTTGCACCATTGCCTGCAGCCGTATCCTTGCTTAATCAAGTAGGAACACAACATGCCTAGTAGTCAGCTTTAGAATACTAAATTCAACCAAGGAATCCCAAGAATTACAATATTAACTACAGGTTAAGGTGTAGTTACAAAGTATTTGAAGTTATTTTGGTAACTATCGTCTGAAATAGCGCAGAGAGAGAGAGAGAGAGAGAGAGAGGTTTAAAAAAAGAAAAAGGGGAAAACAAAAACAAAAACAAAAGAAAGTAGATATATAGAACATTACAGTAATGGATCAAGAGAAGAAAAGAGTGCTTTGACAAACCACTGTGCCATTTCTACTGTGAAAATATGAGGATTGACTACTCCAACTCCCATGGACCTCAATACGAGCTGCAGTGCCATGCAAGAATGGTTCATCTGTAGGCGAATCTGAAGGAAGCATTCTTGAAAGAACCAAGGAAGTGCTGAAACACTTTTGCCAGCACCGTCCAACACTTCGCGCAAGAACAGATCCATAGGGATGCAAATCAGCTTTCAGCATATCTAAGCACACTAGATAAGTTGGTGGTGCCATATCAAGACAATCAAGACCCCTCGAAGGATTTATTGCATCATATAACTTTCCTCTGTGGGTTGACGATCCAACCTGACAATCTGCAGAAGAAAATGACTTCAAAGTTACTTTAAAGCAAGGGAAATCAGGATTCCAATTTTCATTTAGATTTTATATGTGTTCATACCAGCACTATCAGAATTCTCAAGGTTAAGATTTCTGTAAGAATAATCTTTAACATGTTGCCATGAACACTCTTCATTGTTGCATTTTCCTCGGAGTTCAAACATGCAAAGCGGCCAAAATGGATCAATTGCAAGATTGCAGGTGTAACAGCCAACTTTCCCACCACACACATTCATTGAAGTCTCGTCCATTGAGTTTGAATTCAAAATGCTTGGCTGGATTTCAGAAGAGCCAACACTATTTCCTGCTTCATTGTAAATATCATAATTGCATCTCTGTTCATTTCTACTCCGTAATCCAACTAAACTGATTGGCTCCGCAACCTTCAGGTGACCAAATGTACTCCTTAGAATGGGAGATAACAAGGTAACGGATCTTGACAATTGGTTACCTTCAGTGGAAAAACAGCTGTCCAAAGGATCAGCAGTAGGAGATGCATAATTAGAAGAAAAGTTCTCATTTTGAATCTGAACAGGAAGCTCAGATATACTCTTTTGTGCCCCATCAGTACCTAAATTTTTTAAACAAAATGAATAAGACGCAAATACAAAATAAAGGACAAGAAAATGTTGAGCATCAAATAATCAAATGAGGATATTCTAGTAGCGATAAAAGTTGCAATTATCTTTCATCACAAAATGGATGCAATGTACAGTTCACCATACCAGAGTAAACCCAGCACCAAATAGAATGTTAGGATCACATTAAAGTGTTAGTCACCTTAGCAGCTGATTACACGAGCATTTCACCATGTAGTAACAGTTCATAAGCCATCCATTCCAATTACAAAACATCATGGCAGGATCACAGATCTAATGGTTAGAGTCACACTCCAAAAATATGGGAATTAGGAAGCACTAACAAGCACAGGCTCTCCAAACTCCCATCTACCACCAACCCCCCCTCCCCCCCCCCCCCCCCCCCCCCCCCCCCCAAAAAAACAAAAACAAAAAAAAAAGTGCAGTTGCAAAAGCCATGCCACATGCCTGAAAAAAGAAAAGGAAAAAAAAGAGAAAAAATGACTATTGAAATCTAATGCAACTAAAACAATAAATGTTAGATCCATGACTAGCTTCCCGCAAATATGTAGTATTTTGAGAGCTTAAGCCGCATAAAATAGTTAGCAGAATTCCCCCAAAATAGTAAAGAGGTTATGAAAGAAACAGAGATTTAGAAAGTTTGTGGAGTCCAGCACACATGAAGCAATAAATTTTATATTCACAGCTTCATCGTCTCTTTCAGTCAGGTATGCGAAGAGTAAACTATACTAAATACAAACTTATTTTGATGCAAGTTGCAAAGAAGATTTCCTACAATGTAAGAACAGAAATGGGGAAGTGAAAGGATTGTGAGCAAACAAGATACGATTCTCATATAACCTTTTTCTTCTTTGAGAAGTATACAATTCTAAAATGTCTAACATTACTACTTAGGCTCTATATACCAAGAGACTGGCTCAAAGGAAACTTCAAAAGAAAGCTACCTCCAAAAGCAGAATGTTGGTTTTGCTCTACCATAGAGAATGGTACATCCTCAACACTCATCTCTGCTTGCCCTGCAGCACCACCATGTTCAGCCCCAATTACAACAGCAGGTTCCATCATGTGAGTTGGACCCCTCTTCTTTGGCACTGTTTTTGTTCCTAGCCTTGCAAACAGTTGAGACCTTAAGGTTGCTTCAAGAAGTAAAGAATCTTGAGAGTTGTCAAAAGAAAACTTTCTTTTTTCCTTAACATTTATATCCTTTTCCCTTTCTCCATAATCTTCCTCCTTTCTCTGACAATTGAGGTCAGAGTGGACAGATTTATGGTCAAATGGAAATGTCTCTTCCTTTTCATCTGCTGATACATTTAAATTACTGGATGGAGAGCAGACTCCATCTGCCACCCCGTCATCTTTATGAGGCTCTGATGTACTAGCATCAGGCTCACTGGAAGGATCAGAAGCCAAACCTTGCCCATCAGCATGCTGATCTGACACAATTTGAAGAGCACCGTTGGCAGTTTGGATGTTTGAATGATGGCCTTGCTGATTATGAACATTGAGTTCATCATGAATTTGATGGCTAGAAGTGGGTAATGTATGCACATTATATTCGGACATGTCATTTGAGGAATTCAGCCCGGCTCCAGTACAATTATGCAGTCCAGAGGACCAGAACAAACTTGAATTCTCCATCATTAGCGATCGGTAGTGGGCTGAGTAGAGTTCCCTTTTCCGATAGAGATAAGAGCATCTAGCATTAGCCTCAATCAAAGCCCTTTGGGCATTACGATAAGCTTTAAGAGCATTTCTTTCCTCAATTTCACACTTACGCCGGTGCTCCTGGGCCTCCTCCAGTTCCTTGTCTTGCAATTCCTCGATGTCAAGTAATGACTGCATATCCATGTTATCCTGTGAGAGGCTTACCGTACCCAAACAATTGCGGAGGCTTGCGCTGTTGAGGGATACCTTCCATTAAGGAAATAAAAAAGAAATCAATCATAATCAGAAACTAATGTTCATGAACAATTCAACAATACAACAATACTCCATCAAAGACTGTCTAAAACATACATCAGAGGTCTCTAAGTTGCTATCTGGAACACAGGGAGAGCATGCCTGCTGTGTATCATTCGATGTAGGCTTAAATGCCTTCTCACCAGATCTAACTTCATGAAGCTCGCTGCCTACTGTTAGATTATGTCCGCAGGTTGCTTTGTTTGAGATTCGTGAATGATGACAATTATGCTCACTAGAATGCTTCAACTCCACAGTGCTCTGTAAAGGAAGAAGCACAAAGTGGCAAAACATGAGTACCCTAAAATGTTGAAAAACTTAAACCATTTGATTGAAAGTTTATCCAAAGTCAAGCTATGCAGGAACAGATTTAGGTGTATACAGTGTCATAGAGACCCCTGAGCTGATAAATTTCAAAACTAGGAGATCTAAGGCATTCATCAAGTTAGTAAACGATTCTACAATACCCATTGTGTTGCAAGCACAAAGCATAAGAGCTCATTCTCATAAGCAAATACTAAGAAAAAGTCTCTTCCCATATACCAAAGAACAGCGTATGATTCTTAGATGGTAGACGGTTATTTCAGGCTAGTGTCACTAGAAAATGCTAACACCCTAGCGATTTACAGCCTGTTTGGAACTTGGGGGAGGGAAGGGAAGGGAAGGGAAGGGAAATGAAAGGAAAGAGAAAATGAAGGAAAAGAAGTTTCCCTTCCTTATTTGGTTTTGCAAAGAAAATTGAAGGAAAATGGAGGGAAAGAAGAGAGAGAAAGAGAGAGATTGATTTAAAATTTTCCCTCCCTTTTCTCTTTCCTTTCCCTCATTTTCCCTTCCCTTTCCTTCCTAGGTAGAATCAAACAGAGAAGGGTAAGCAAATAGTGATTTTCCCTTCCTTTCCTTTCCCTTCCCCAAGTTCCAAACAGGCTGTTACGTATTTGGAACGGCGCATCAAAATATGGTTCCCTTTCGTTCAAAAATCGTGAATTTAGTGATCCAATGTGATCCCAAAACTTTTCCTATTTATTTCCTTAAAGGTTACCTTGAGGAGGGGTTAAAAAACAAATATAATAAACTAAAATTAGGAGAGAATGAAGTTTCAGCATAACAATATGCCAAAAAAAATGCTCCTAGAAAAATTATATCTTATTGGATATAGATTTGTTAAAAGAAAATTGTTATAGAAGTATCTTAAGTTCTAGTTGTGTAAATTATACAAATCTAACCCTATCGTGCCACATTTTAGAGCATGTGGCGCATCACGTTTCCGTACCTATTCTACGTACCGAAACAATCCGTGTTCTAGGTAACATAGTTTCAAGCATCCAGTAGACATTATACCAAAATGTACCATCGCCACCGCCAACTTTGTATGAATTCAAAACTGAGAGTCATTGCTTCCATGTAGAGTTCTCTAGTTTCCAAAATCACAAGTATACCAATTTTCAACATTAGAACAAAAAGAAAATTAGTCCCTTATTTAATTTTTAGCTTCCAGAGATAGAAAACATGAGAAATTTAAATTCTTGACTATTCGTAACCCAAATTATAAAAACTAGAACAACATGTAGAATTTAATTTTTTTATTTCTCTGATCAAAATTAATTGAATCCCACAGTAATCCCAAATCTACAACTTAACCCACATGAAATTCAGTCCCACAAGAATCCACAAATCTAAAACTTAATCCTCACGAAATGGTAGCCTTTGCCAATGCCAATGACTAAAACAAGGAAAAAATCAACCAGAAACCAGAATTCCATGAAACTTACAATAAAGATTAGATCCACATGAATTCCAGCAAAAGGTTCATGTTTTAACGCAGATCTGAGATAGTATGAGACTTTGCATGTTTTAAAGCAATGGATCCACACACTAACCTGCTTGGATCAAGTGATAGGCTCAAGACAAAACAAGATTGCACACACACAGCAAAAAGGAGGAGAGAGTGTTTTCTTGATACTAAGTTAAGCTAGAAGAACCTCAGACAGGATGCTTCCTACAGCTATATGGTTCAGAAAATAACTACAGCATCAATTAGGTAAAGTGCAAAAAATTAACAAAAAAGGGGAGTCCGTGAGATTACAACCCAGATGGACGATGTGGGTTATTTATGGAAGCACATGAACATGTGCTACTAATTACTTTTCTTTAGTTAAAAGGAACAAAACCTTTCACAACAGTTTTATAAATGGGGGGCTAATAGCAATTTTAAGTTTTAATATAAGCTCTGATGTTTAAACACAAGACACGGGTTCTGTATTTTACAAGGGCAACCCCCAGCATCTACCTATGTTGATCGCATCTGTGCATTTATGGCATTAAACATATATATAGATAAATATTTAAGTATGCCATGCAGAAAAACCCTAAATCTGTCCAACAAATTTCTAGCCAAAAAAGCAGGTACCCCTGCAATAATGCACTTTCTTAAAAAATAAAGGAAAATTTTTCAAAAATTGTCTAGATGACCATGGGACATGGTTCAGTCCTCAGGGATCTGACAGAACCAATTTTCAGATAAATGTGCCGCACATAAGAAAAGTAAGCTTAGTGGATGTTTTTGCAACTTACTGATCTCTTCGGAAAAGTTTTAGCAGTGCTATTTCCTAGCCTTTCAGTTTGCTCTAATGAAATAGAATGATCCACCTGCTTACTATTCCTGTCACATTGACTGTCATTAATGATGATGTCAACACCTGCACAGCCGTAAGCACCCCAATGGTAAGACACCTCAGAGTCACGTAAAAATTGTAGGATAGAATAAGCAGAAATAGGCATCATCTTCACCATCTTTCACACCAGTAGATCGATTTCCTGAAGAAACATGACCACGACTACCATCTTGCTTTTTCTGTTGAGCAGTTCCTATGTGCATTGTTCCCAGAGGAGTTTCTCTGTATTGACGGATATGATCATTAATGCTCTGCTGACCACCACTCTCCGGCACAGTCTTTTCGGATGGGAACACTGACTTTACAGGAGGCATTTGTTGCCGAAAATCCGAAATTAGCTGACTTGGATGTAGTTCACTGAGTTTTAGACGCTTCTTATCTGGCTCTGACGGTTCAAATGGCACAAAGTCAGCAGAAGCCGCTCTGGATCTCCTTGCTGCATCATTGTCCGAGTCCATGCCGTTATAATCCCTAGATGAACCGGAAACTGTTTCCTTGTTTTGCTGGGCAGCCTTAAGCTTCAATTCCTTTTCCCGAATTGCAATTTGATGGCGAAGGTCTTGAAGTTTACTACTGTTCAAATGCATATTTTGGTTACTTCCATGTTCCCGGCTAGCTAATTTTTTGTTGTGAGTATTAAAATTCCTAACATGAGATCTTTGATTGACCAATGAGCGTCCCCCATTCCTGGAATTTGCTCCATTGATTTTGGTCATTGATGAGACAAATGTGCGGCTCGAAGACACTTTCCTGGGCATCACTTTGGCTTCGTTTCTTGTAGTCCGTCGTAGTATTTGCAATTTCGGCACTGAAGAAGCTGGTGGTCTTCGATTCCCATCAATTCGTAGTGCATTGCCTTTAGTTTCTGAGGCTTTCGATTGTCTAAACTCTTCAGAGTCACTGCCACTGTCATCATCCGAGAAGCTTATCACAAATGGCACAAATGGTGCTCGATTCTTCTCAGTGCTCTTTTGGTAGTTCAGCTGTGCAGAAGTTCTGGAAGGCATATCAACAAAGCTTTTAGGATTATTGGTAGAAACAGACCTTCCTGCGAAGTAGGGAGGAAACATCCAAGATAAGTTTTGTGACAGCTTAACTGCTCAATTGTTGTACAACTACAGAAACCAACTGTTGCTAACGAATCAGAACAATAGCAACAAATATAATATAGCGCATAAGGTAGCTGAGTAGCTTTCTGAATCAAAATGAGAATGAGATAACAAATTAGTGGGGAATTGTTCATACTACAGTCTCAAATCTCACCAAGTCAACTCTTATCAACAGAAACTATGCACCTAGATTGCAGAGCCGGCACTGGGTATTGTGTTGTCAAATTAACAGCAGATATCAGGGAGTGGTTAATAAGCATTTCTATATAAAGAAGAATAGTAGATGTATATTTACATATATGTATGTATGTAAAACTTTAATAGTAAAGCAAAAGGTATTATGGTATCATCATGATTTTCATTCCAATATCTGCAAAATATATTTGTGCATTAATAATTTTATGCGTTAAATCATTATCTCAACTCAGTTAGGGCAACAAAAATCTAACTGTCAACATGTTGTAGCATAGCTCTGGGAGAATGAGAAATGGAACCATAGAGAAGGATCCACCACTAAAAGAATGAAGAAATTCAAAAAACAATAATACCAACAAAATAAAGTATTCCAGCGTAACGGCTAACGGCACCTACCAGCCTTTCCACCTTTGGCACTTTTGCTTAGTGAAGCAACTCGAACTGCCTCCTCTTGAGCAGCAGTGGTAGCATTGAACTGAGAAGCGGAAGCATCAGGAAGTTCCTGTTGGATAGAATTCACCCATTTAGGACTGTGAATCACCTTCAACAACCTTTCGAGAAATAAAAAGGAAAGTGAAATTATCCCAAGAAGGATTCCATACTAGAACAGCAATTTAATATGAATGGCGTACAAGCGCATTCAAATCTACATAAACCACCTAGGAAAGAAACTGAACAAGCAACACTGAGAAGTATAACAGAGAAGAGTATTACCAAGCAAGGACAACAAAATTAAACACAAAACAATATATATATATATCAGAAGCCTTGAAAATCAGCAAAATTGAAAAGGAAACGGAAATTTGAAAGAATGACCTAACATGAGTTTCATGTAAGAACTATTCAATACATTGAAATGGCTTCGAATACATTAAAATACATAAACACCGGATTTAAATCGGACCATAAATACACCTTTATCACCCCCCCCCCCCCCCCCCCCCCCCCCCCCCCCCCCCCCCCCCAAAAAAAAAAAAAAAAACTCCCAGATGGAGAAAAACATGGAAAATATCATGAGGTGAAGAAACCCTTTAACATCAATAGGTACAGTCATACGGCTAACAACGAAACAACATCTACACATATATGCAGACGTTTGCGTACGATCAACCTTATCAAGTAACGACGTGTATTCGCAGTAAAGCATAAAGGAACCGAATCGGTAAATGAAGAGAATTACAGTTTGGGCGACAATGGTGAACTAATAAGGGTTTCAGAAGGAAATTACATCAGCGTCCGACGAGGATAGCTCGCCTTCCTCTCTGATTTTCAACGAATTGTTCCCAACCTCACGATTAGGGTTTTCTGTGGCGTCCACGGAAGGTTCAGTTCTTCTCAGCTCATCACTCTCCTCCATTCTCTCTCTCTCTCTCTCTCCTCTGTTTGTCTGTCTAAATGGCGGTTAAGACTGCCTGGCTGAGAAAACGCAGAAAACGCGGATGGATTCAAGAAGAAGATGACGAAAGTACAAAAATGCCCTAGGTTTCGTCATCAAACTACGGACACTCTTCCCCTATTGGCGTCGCTGTTTTATAGAATTCTCCCACAATGAACAGGCCAGAGAAAAGTCGACTACAGAGTCGGAGAAACAGGCTGGTTATGGTCCGAGCCATGACGCATGCACGTGTATACGTGTATTTACAAAGGCAAAATAGACGAGAATAAGGACTTGTTTGGCATATTTTTCATTATTTTTTTATAAGAAATAAATGGGCAGATAGACTACTTCAAGAAAAAACAAAAGTTCAGTAGTCAGATAGTACGAGATTTTTCAATACTCACGCATATCAGATTTTGTCATGTGTTATTTATGGTATTAAAAGTCTCTTTATTAAATATAAATTCATGTTGTTGATTTAATAAAACACCTTATATCCCAATTTAATAAAGATGAGGACTAAGTAGTTAGTATTACATTAACTATTAGACTTTTTTCTCTACTTCACACATTCAGCAGGGAGTAGCCATATAAAGCGCTATGTAAAACACTGTTTGCAACGAAAAAAAGTCTAATGGTCAAATAGTACTAAATACACAGTGGTAATCTCTATTAAATGGTGAAAGATGATGGATGAATATATTAGCAACCTGAGTTAGTGGAATAGTAAAGAGATTTTTGAAAAAAAATACCACTTGATAATATCTAATAGGATATTTTTTTAAAAGTCTCTCTACTAAGCCTTAATCTCAAGTTACTAATGTATTCACCCACTACATATCACAATGTGATAAGAATTACTACTGATTACTCAATACTATTTGACTACTGAACTATTTTTCGTTAGCAACAATGCTTTTTATATGTATTTTTTATGTGTAGCAATAACGCTTTACATAAAACACTTAAATAAGTTAAAAAATCATTTATGATTGAGGGTCATGTGTTCAACCCATCATTTCCCTTTTCAAGTGCTTTTAAGCCTTCTAATGTACCCAGGTTCAAATACCACGAGAGGCCATGGCCTCTCTTAATATTCAAAAAATTTCATGAGATGTAATACAATTAAGGCTCAAAATTTTTATTATGGTAAAGTGCCCCCTAATTTTAAAAATATCATATTTACCATCTTGTACACATTTTTGTTGCTATTCGGACTTTTTAATTTTAGTTGTTTGTGATTTGTTTTGTTTGTGGCCCAAATTTTATACTTACTTATGGCTAATTAATTGAAATTTAGGATAAAATTTAGTAAAAAAAAATAGGTTTCTATTTCTTTTATAGGTTGATTAGACTTTTTCACCCTTTTGATTTTTATTGTGACTATAAAACATGCATTTTCAGTTATAACATTACCAAAACAAAATTTTAGAACAAGATGGAAGATAATTTTTTCACAAATGCTTTGATTGTATACATTAAAAAAGAAGTTATTGAAATATTTAGTGATGATTTAATCCTAAATAGATTTCATGGTAATCGAGTGTCGCTGTGATGATAACGCACTTGATATATATTAAAAAATTATTTTTTTATAATACCTTACGTCATATCTAAGTTAAATTGCTGTTATTTTTTATTTTTGTAAATTAAGTATAGCTTGCATTATTACTTTTAAATTTTTTCATAGAGTTATTCTTGATCCCCTGAGATAAATTCCTAGCTTTGTCCCTGAATGTACCCAAAAAAATCTGACATAATATTTCCTCCACTTACAAAATACATAAACTCTCTAAGCTTGGTTGAAGAAAAGAGAGAATAAAAAAAAAATACAGAGAAAATAAAAAAAATATTTTCCATATTACTTTTTGCTGATAAAAAAAATGTTTACTCGACTTCTCACGCTGGTATGATACCGGCCTGAAAAGTTCTAATAATTAGTAGCTCTTTTCAATGATGATAAGAGTGACAATAGTATAATCTTTAGAGCTTAATCTTCTTACCTAATTTTTCGAGATTCTTTTCTTTATGTAGTAAACCTTTATGAGTCGATCAGGGGTTCCTGAATTCCCTTTACTGTTGTTTACATGCTTACTCAAGGGTTGACATTGTAGAACCATGGGCCGAGGAGCTGAATTGTGATGTGCAATGTGGGCTCATCACGTTTCATCCATTTTCTCCCTTGTTTTATTGTCAATAGTTATTATATTGTTTTCTTTTTCTCTTCTCTTTGAATATCAAATGAGGAAAGTTATTTTTCTTTTATATTTTTTTTATTTTCTATACAAAATTAAACAGAGAAATATAATTAATTTTCATAAAATTTATTTGTTACTCTATTTTCTTTCCTTTTTCTTTTCCTTTTGCAAGTTTCAAACATGTCCAAGTGATTTGGACGAGAGAGAGAGAGAGAGAGAGAGTGAGAGAGGAATTGGCTGCAATTCACTTCCTCTTTTTTTTGACCAATGTTACGTTACCTCGTCCTTTTATTTATATTGTATTTTTCTTGTCGATTACATTACCTCGTCCTTTTATTTATAATTGAGTGATTTTGTCCAAGTTATTGAGTGTTCTCGTTGACCATGCTCCAACTTTTCACAATATGGATGAGCCTATCGTATTAAGGGTCTATTTGATAAAACTTATTTTAAGATTTTTTTTTTATTTGACTTTTTTGGCTTATAAGTCAAAAAAAAAATTTTGTTTTACTTTTTTACTTTTATATGCTAAAGTTAGGCAAAAAAAATTAAAAAACTAATAATTATTTCGCTTATAAACTAAAAAAAAAACAACTAAGCCAAAAGACCTTACCAAACAGGTCGTAACTGCATCTCCACCTAATCCAAGACCCTAATGCATCATAGGATATGACGTGGAGGGGATATAAATAGGAGCAATATGGATGTCAAAGGATCAATTTTGTTGTAAGTAACTAAAAATTCTTAACATGAATTAAAGTTGAGAGTTGAGACAATTATAAAGCCACATCAAGGAATGATTAATGTATAATTTACAAAAAGCATCACCATGTTACCATTACAGGGGTCCTTGGCCATTTTAAACTTTGATCAATTTATATTTGTTCACTAATCAAAGTAGAACCTTAATATTGTGTTTAGAATAAAGAGAACTTCATGAAAATTGATACTTTTAGAATGACAGAATTTCACCACATTGCTATTTTTAAAATGGAAATTTCATATTTCAAATACTCTAAATGAAGAGAACTTAAAATAGGATTTGATTTGGATGGATTTGGAAAAAATAAATAAGTCATTTTTGAACCTCTTTAAAAATAGCCGAATTTCAACGGAATTGAAATTACTTAAAATAAAATGTTATCTTTTAAATTCCAATTAGTTCCAAACACACACAACCAAAAAAAAAAAAATTTCCTTTGAAAACATCACTCTATAAGCGACTTAGGAGCTCAAATCCTAACGTCATAGGATCAAGTTTGTTATAAACAGCCACAAATCCTATAGATGAATTAAAGTTGAGACAATACCGAAGCTAAATTCATGTTTTCGTACTTGCAAAAAAATATCTCGCCATATCTATAAAGACCTGTTTGATAACGTTTTTTGTTTTCATTTTTTGTTATGTATTTTTTGTAGTTTAGTAGTGGGCATTTATAGGTTATTATTATGTCAATAGTATTAAATCAATATTTTGGTAAGAGAGAACATACTCATTTTAATGTTTTTAATTTTTTTTTAAATTTTATAAAAAATAAAAAAATTTTAAACAGATGCTGTTTTTTGTTTTTTTTTTAAAAAACTAAAAAAAACAAAAATAATTTAGCCTAAATATTTAAATCACAATGCATATGATGATGTAACGATTGAGTTGAGACAATGATGTAACGATTACACTTGATAATTTTCTCACTGACTCCTTTTTCTCTCCACGCGTAATGTCACCAGTTAGGTTTAACCAAACGTGTGTGCTCCCGTAAACCACCCTCCGTCCCTTCGGCTGTGTCTCCCACTGTCTCCAAAAACCCTGGTCTCTCTACACTCGAATTCAAGAACCCTAACCTCCAATCACTGAGTTCAGCGAAAATGTCCGAAGCTCTGGACATGTCCCTGGATGATATCATCAGAAATAACAAGAAATCTGGAGGATTCAATGGTAATTTCAGAGGCAGAGGTCGAGGTCGAGGCCGAGACCGAGGACGTGGCAGAGGCTTTGGCTCTGGCCCAGGTCCAGTTCGTCGGTTTCCCAACCGCGCTTCGACTACTACGACGCCATATTTGACCCCACAGGTGAGCTAGGGCTTCGTTCTTCTTCTCTCGTTTTTCGACGTTAGGGTTTATGCCTCTATTTGATTCTTGCATTTTCTGCTTGATTGGTTCCCATGATCTTCTCTGTATGTACACGCACACACAAGCATGTGTATGTACGTGTATGTATATGTTTGCCTACATACAGGTATGTATATGAATGCATTCAGCGTGTATATACTAGTGTATTTGTAGAACACTTAGAGCAGTGTGATGTGCAATTCAGATGGCTCAAGCGCAGCAAATGTTGGCGATTGGAGGGGCGACGAGTGAATCAGGAACGAAGCTGTACATTTCCAACTTGGATTATGGCGTGTCTAACGAGGATCTAAAGGTATTTACATTTTTGTTATATGTTATATACAACATCCATAGACATATATCTCTGATGTAAAATCTCTATCTCTCTCTGTCAATCTATGTGCGTGTACTATAGTGGAATTTTGGCACATATTTGTTTCATGATTTTTCCATTTTTTTAAAATTTTTATTTCATACCTTCTATTCCGTGACATTCATGCATACACTTTCACATGCACGAGTAGCTTTGCTTAGTAAAGGGATCCATGTGAAGGCCAACAGGCAAATAAAAAAATATTGGTAGAGCAGAACTTTGATTTATATTTTAGATAAAAGAATTATAACATGTAACTTGTCATTTTTAAAGAATCAGGACATATTAAGTGGCCGATGGCAATTAATTCAGGTGGCGTAGAATGCCAAAGGCATTTTTTTGCAGTTTTATGGGCAAAAATGAGTGGATTATAGGAACTATAGTAGAAAGAAGAGCGTGTCATGTAGAGGAAAGATTCCTTGTCAGTGTGTATCATTTGCTATGTTTAATCAAGTGTATTTGCATTTAAATGTTAAACTTTTTCTCTAGGGTTCCAAGAATTGAGGTCCGTGACTGAATACCTCGGGTTTATTTAATGAGGGTAATGAATGTTTGGGATGGTTTGGACTGCGAGCTTTGGTCTATTGTAGCTAAGGTGGGAATTAATTTTACGTCATTTGTCACTTGTTTTGCCCAATAATTGAAGGATTCATGGTTGCTTTGTAGGATTACTGTTGGTACTTTTAAGTTCGTTGAACATGTAAATCCTCACATTTTTTTAGGATGGAAATTAATTTCTTTTGCATATTTTATTTATTGGATTGGTCTATTTTTTCTATGAAAATGCTGGTGCTTTTTAGGCGTGCGGTTTTTGGGGCAGATTAGTGTCAAAGTTTCTCATTTTCTGTATGATTAATGTATCTCATACATAAGAAATTTTTTACATTTTTCCAATTGGAGGAAATTTGTGGCTCTTGTGGTTCCCTAATGTTCTCTTAGGATGGTTCTGCCTTGATTTCTCATATCAGTTTGATCCATCGGACTGTTTTGATTTTTCTACTCTAAACTCTGCTTTTGTTGTACCATTCACAACGCATTAACATTCATATAGCTCCTTGCAGGTGCTATTCTCAGAGGCTGGTGAGCTGAAGCGACACTCAATCCACTATGATCGGAGCGGAAGATCTAAGGTATCTTGACAGGTTTGGGCTAGTCAGGTCCTTTTGAAGAACTTTTTTTTTGTGCTAGTGGCTTAGGAGGAATGTTTGTCTTAGGGAACTGCGGAAGTTGTTTTTGCACATCGATCAGGTGCTTTAAAGGCCATTGAGAGATACAATAATGTACAGCTTGATGGGAAAGCAATGAAAATTGAATTGGTAGGAGTCAATATTGTTATTCCTGCTGGTATGCCCCCAACTACCAATTGCATATTAGGAAATCCAAGCGGCGCTTTTAGAAGGTATGGACTTTCTGGTCTTTCTTTTTGTGAAACAAGATAAGATGCAAAATTGGGAGTACCTACCTGTATGCTTATTGGTACCTAAAAATGCATCATGTGCCTTCCCACCTTGTTAAGATTCCTCTCTACAGGGGAAAATCTGTGGTTTGTTCAGAATGAAGACTTTTAAGTAATTTTTGTGTTTGTAATTCAGGCTTGGGTCAAGGATTTTTTGCAGCACCCTATGTGTATCATTCTTTTTGTGTTGCACTCACCAGCATATATTATAGCAATTGATAGGTGCCTATTTGTGGTCTCATGCTTCATCCACTATAGCTCATTCTATTGCCCCAATTAGCTTTGTTCTTGATTGTGTTGTCGGACTGTAGGCAAGAAAGGGTTGCGGCTAGGGGATGCGATCGTGGTGGTGGCAGTGGCCGAGGATTTGGAAGGGGCCGCGGTAGAGGCAGAAGCAATATTGAGAAGATATCTGCTGAAGATCTTGATGCTGATTTGCAGAAGTATCATCTAGAAGCTATGCAAATAAAGTGAAAATCACGTCTAATGTTCAATCCTGCCATTTTTGGGTTTTCTGTGATATTATTACTTGATGATGTCTCCTATGCAAAGCATGCTTGTCATTATTCCCATAATGCTACTTGAAGCATCACTAATTGGATACAGGTAGATTGATATATGGAGCATGGTGTTTTGCTTTTGACTGCTCTGCTATTTTGATGCTATAGTTTAGATGCATGGCTATTGCTGTCCTCCATGGATGCCTGCGCTGAGCTGATCCTGTGTGTTACCTTATTGGTGGTGTGTCAGCTAAAAGATCTTTTTGATAAGCATTTACTGAGATACATATGCATTCAGCATTGCCTTACTGGTGAACTTTTGGTAGTTTCGTGCTGTATTAGTTCCAAGGAACTCATGTTTCTACAATGGAAGATCTGTGTTAAAAGATCACTGTTTTATGTTCAATTCTAGATGTGACTGCATTACTGCTATAGTTGATGTTGGGCACTCGGCTAGTAATTTCATGGATTGTAAATTATGGTACAAGGACGCTCTCCTCTCTCTTCTCAGGAATAATTTTTTTTCAGCTGATGCTCATTGTTATAGAGAGAGAGAGAGAGAGAGAGAGAGAGAGAGAGAGTCCGGGTCCCATAATTTACAAGGACTTTTTTATTGTCTCATTCTTACTGTACCCATTGGTGTCAACCATCAAGATATAACATGGCCCTCAATGACATCATTGTTCTAACTGTAAAATCCAATCGATCACTTCCAAGATAATTTTTAAAAGTGAGATGTAATCTTAAAAATTCAAGGGTTATATAATTAGTGAGGCATATAAATTGATCATTATTTCTATCATACTCGCCAAATTTAAAGTAATTTAAGATTAACTTGTACTGATACTTCTCAAATCAGAATTAGGGAAACATTCGTGAAGTCCAAGCATGAAGCTTCTCACCTACATTCATAAACTTAACCAAATAATATCCTCAGAAGAGTTGCACAGCCCAAACTTCAAATTTGCATCTCAAAGCGAAAGGAAAAAATTTCAAGAAGGTCAAGATCCATAACCCCGATCTCATGGATAAAAAATTTCAAAACAGCATGCTACACGAACTTGCAAAAAAGAGTGCCTATATGTGCCTCCAATCGATTCAAATTTAAAAAGAAAAAAAAAAAAAAAACACACCACCATTAAGTCAGAGCATCACAACTCAAATAAGTAGTTCCAATAATAAAAATCCTAACAACCAGGTGATCAATACCTACGAAGGCTGCGGTCAATCATACGGACAGAAGGGCACTCATTAGCTTGATGTCCCCTCCCACCACAGTTGTTGCAGATGACAATCGATACACAGTCATGACTGATATGGCCTGGATGACCACAATTACGGCAAATTATGTCACGGAAAGGGCCCCCTACCATTTCCGGTGGTGGCAAGCTTGACTTGGGGCATTGACGGGCCACGTGACCGGATAAACTGCAGATGTTACAGACAGGATCATTCAGGCAGTCACGGGCAAGGTGACCGGTTTTACGGCAGTTATTGCACGCCTTCTCGTTGGTGCAATCAGCGGCAATGTGGCCTGGCTTGTAACAATTGTTGCAGAGCCTTGCATCATGGGAGGGCAGACTTGGGTTAAAGCAATCACGAGCCAGGTGACCCATCCTACCGCACATATTGCAGACTGGATCATTGTTGCATTGGCTCGCAAGATGGCCTGGCTCCTTACAGTTCCAACACATTGTGGTTGATGTGCACTCAGCAGCAATGTGACTAAAAACAAAGACAACAGTATTGAAAAGGTCAGATTTTGCAGCAGAGTGAAACAATGGGTTAATCAGTTCCTCCGAGAAACCACAAAAGCCCATTCTTTTAGCCGTAGGAATTCTACCGTGTGTGCAAATTCTCCATTTTGAATAAAGTTCATTTCCTAGCAATGGGCACCCAGGAGAACCCTAGAATATCCAAAACATATGTTTCCCACCAACAGGCCGGAGATGAACCTCTGGAATATCCAAAATAAATTTCATGCTACTAATATGACCTAGAATCAAACCATTTCAAAGCAGGGAGGTCATAATTACCCTTGAAGGGTCAGATTTCATTGCAATTCTCTCAAGGGTTGTATGAAGTTTCAGAAAAGGACAACAAAGAGAATAAAACACCATGATTCTGTAGAGCGTCAGAATATAACCACATTACTAGGATGCTTTTATATGGTAAGACAAGAAAGGTAATTTAAGAATGAAGAGATATTCATCTTACCCAGGAAGTCCACAGTTGTTGCACACAGTCACATTTGGGCAATCTCTGGCGAAATGACCAGGTCGTTTACATTTATTACACAGATAATCTTGCCTGCAAAAATAACAGTAAGGTCATGTGTAAAAACTCATATCCAAAGATAACTTCATGGTAGGAACTTTTAATTTTGACCACAATACATTAAAAATGGGGACCAAGGATCAAGAAAAACATATGAGGAATCACAATTTTGAATATAAGTAATACGTTCAATTAGTTGTATTCAGTTAAACAAGGATGCTGCTACCCAAGCACAGAAACAATAAAAGATGAGCCCAAATTGTTATCAACATGGAGAGGTCAACTGAATAATTCTTCAGACCATGATTCATGACTAGAATAAAGATATCATAAAGCATATCACATACATGTTTTTCCATGTAAGCAAACACAAAGTGGCCTCTAGGCTTCCTTTTACTTTTTGAATTTCCTATGACAGTGAAGTATGGTAGAATCATTTCTGGGAAGATCAGTATATACTTCTTAAAAAGTGCAATGATGCAGTCTAAGCATAAATAACAAGGAAAACTAATGAACTGAAATGCTATCAACAGAGGCAAGTCAACCTGCATAACTCTTCAGATTGGAACTATGATAAAGATATCATGATCTATATTGCCTACATGTTTTTCCATGTAATACATAATAGCAGTAGCTTCCTTTGGTCCCAACTATTGCATTTAGTTAAGTTTGTACAGAAACTAGTTCCTTTTTTTTGTGGGTCGTAAACTTGTTCAGTTTTTACACACACACACACACACAAAGAGAGGAAGAATTTCCTAGAAGCAGTGTTTGAAATTATTTTTTTAAAACAACTCATATGTTTATCATGCAGACCTACCGCAGCATGGAGTGAGGAGCAACAATTTCTAAAATACTAAAATGACCAGCATCTCCAAAGTGTCAATGGTGATATGCATATAGTCATGTATAAGTAATATGCCATATAACTAACATAGAAAAGCTTAGTCACATAATAAGTAAGATAGAATGTTCATCAATAATTATATGGATTTATTCACTTAACAGTTAGACTTGAAGTTCAGTAAATTTTAGCTTAAAGAGCTAACATGAAGTATTGAGTTCTATTTCATAGCAGGGTGGAGCTAAAGATTTTCATTCCAAACAATCCAGTTGTAGCATCCAATCCAGTCAAATCTGAAATCTAGAATATCAAACTCCCAGAATTAGCCGAACTCCTTAGTAATAATTCAAACCTGCAGTGTAAAGGAAGGTGATTAACATCATCCCCTGTCCTTTAGAACATATAACAGCACTCAACCAAGAACTTGCCTTATTTCTTAAATTGTCATTTATGAGTATAGCCCAACATGGTACCTTGAGGTTGTTCCGCCCAAATCTTTGTAGTGTATTCGTATAAATAAAAACAAGACAATGCATGATAAGCTAGAAACTGACGTGTTTGCAGCTAGAACATTATAGCAAACGATGTAATGCAAATGAACATCGTAGTGATCCTATTATAAAATAGTTTCCTCTGAAACCAACAGGATAGGGATCCAGCAGAGACAAGTCAACTCTCATTTTGCAGCATGAAACCGACGTAATGCAAGATGCCAACAAAGCAAGCCAAAAGAAAAGGGAAGATCAGTAAAAAAAATAAATGTGAAAGAAGCTCAGGCAAATAAACTGATATAACAGCAAATAATCATAGCTAAGAAGCACGGATATGAACACGGGTACAGATACGGACACAGGACACGACATTTTCAAAAAATCAGAACACAGATACTGTTGGGACACAGCCAAAAAACATATTTTATATATTTTTTATTTGTTATGTATGTAAATGTAAAATTCATAAGTTACTAAAAACAAGATGAAAACAACTAAATAAGTTCACAATTTGAAGAATTGAATTTAAGTATTTTATGTTTTGGTGTTTAAAGTCTTGAAATTTATAAATTAGACTCTATTTAATACTTTTAACAATAACATTTTAGCCCCACTGTGTCCCAAAATGTGTCTATGATGTGTCCGATAAGTGTCCACTTAAAAATCCCAGCGTGTCTGAGGAGTATGTGTGTCTGACACGGATACGCCACCCTAAATGGAGTGTCCGTGCTTTTTAGAACCAGAGCATTGACTTTCTCGAAATAGAGAACCATACATACCGGTACACGCGGCGATCCCTCTGGTAAGGTGCATCACGGAAAGATGCACGTTCGTTGTTACGAAACCTAATGGCTCGGGGAGGGCTTCTACTTCTATCGGGTCTCATATTGAACACTGCCTTGTAAATTTCTCAAATATATGGAAGTAAACAAACATCCAAAACACTACAAGAAGCAGCTCCAAAAATCAAGGATCGAACATTACCAAAAGAATCTCCTCCCTGCCCACAACCACAAAACCCAAACCGTCAAAACATGAAACCACATTGCTCTCCAATATCACACAGAACTTAGAAACAATCCAATATGTCCTTAAATGCATCATTATAAAATCAAAAGAAAATAAGTAGAGTGAAAAAGACAATGTGAATGAGAACAAAACAATTCCATGCAATTACAGTTATACATTTTTGTTAACCAAGAAAATCCGCGATTTAAAGGCCAAAAAAAAATAAACACCTAAACTCTTAAATACAGAATCATCATCTGTAGACAGTTAACCCTCTAATGAATAATAGTATTGAGAGATCCAAAATTTTTAATTAATAGGACTATTATGATTCTCTGTGATTTTGATCTATGAAAATGTTGCGCACTTTTTTTTGTTAAGTACAAAGAAATTTGCTCACATGTATATAACTTTCAAGTTTCAACATAAAAATAAACATGCATCTGTATTTTCTAGAACATTGAATTTGTTTCACAAAAGATATGCAATATAGAATATATCTTACAAGAATGCTGAATATCCATATGGTCATTTCTCTATAATAAAAATAAATGTTAGAGATGGATCTTCCAAAAATGTTTTAATTTCTAAATACAAACATTATCAGTCATTCACCATGAAAGGAAGTTGGTTCCTCAAATCAGTCGATCATTATCAACTAACTATAATATTTTTTTGTCCATGCGGATCCCACCAAAGCACTTTCTACTTCTAATAAGCCATGAAATAGATCGAAATCATTCTCACCAAGTCCGTAAAAGTGATTCCATTTTTTCCATCAGCATCTTGCTCTCAAGGGGGTGTTGTCCTGGGGCAAAGTATCCATTGCTATGTCACCCCAACCCAAGGAAGGGCATTTGGCAAGAGCATTTTTTTACTAAAAGAGGGAAAGCGTGTCAGCCACGTACAGGGAAATTCTTACGTGTGGTTCTAGACGGACCATTATTAATAAACAAATACTAAAACTTTCCTATTCAAGGGTCAACTAAACTCAGTTTATCACCCCAAAAAAATCCACTATAAACTAATTATCCATATTCTATATCTATAGATCATAGTACTACAAATGTCTCCAGAATTAGAGGTGTAAAGCATTTCTAGGACATAATTAACCCTACTGAAGTAATTAATGACAATATTATCCTCGATAGCTCCAATAGATTGCTATAAATGAAGATTAAACATTCCTACTAACAGTTATTATCAATCCTAATGCCACATTATCATGAAGGCTATAATTTAATTCAATCTCATATCATTAACTCCACAATCCGTCTAATCTGTTTGGCATTCCCTACTTTCACTTTCTATTGAAACAATTTCATGTAAGAGTGCTCATGAATATTATAGTGTTAGTTTCTCAAAATCTATGGTCTGTTCAAATGTTTTAAAAGATGGACAGTTCAACAAACTGAGAAGAAACCGGGCTAAGGTTCAATGGTTCAGCTCTCTGATCAACCGAAACCAAACCACGATCTCATACTTGAATCATGAATATATTAAATGACACCAACAAAAATGGAAATAAAATAGAACATAACCAATAAATTTTTTTTCTTTTCTTCAAATTTAATGTATGGTAATTTCCATTGGGTTTGCTACCACGCTCTTAAATTGTTCATAAACTTTGTATTATAGTGGAGACATAAAGTGTTCCTAAGATAAACTTTTTTGTTCCTAAGAAAAAAATGTTCCCAAAGTAAATTTCTTTGTTCATTTCTTCGAATTCGGAGCATGAAAAATTCCATTAGCTCGCCACTGACCATCTTAAATTGTTCATCAACTTTGTTATGTTATACTAAAGACCGAAAAAATTATTTTGATTACTAGCTACATAACGGGGTTAACAAAAACAAATGTAAATTGAAGAACCCAACACTTTATAGTAAATAAATTAAGCCACAAACACTATTTTCTCCTTCATTTTTCACAAAGCTGTAAAAAATACAACGAAGTCATAAGTTATCCTTACGGCTAGCTAATTCTTATACCATGGACAAATTTTATAAAAACCCCAAAACTATGCTCTCTCAAATAGCACAGAGTGTAAATGGAGATGCTGGGACAGAACAATGAAACACAGAATCTGAAAAGACAAACAGATTGTGATTCCGCGAATGCAATATATCGAAATATACACAAATGCATCGCAGAAAGCCTAGAGAGAGAGAGCGAAACCTGGGGAAGGGAGAGTACTCGTCGAACAATTGAAACTTAAATTTTTTAACCCTAGAAATTCTGTCTTTAAGCTAGCTCAATGGCTAGTATTCCGTTCTAAGGGATCTTGAAAATCAAGCCTGGGCCGTTTGACGGTCCAAACCGGCGAGATCCGGTCTAAATTTTTAAAACGGTGATTTCACTTTTTTTTTTTTTTGCAAATTCAATTTGTTATTATTAATAATGAATTTTAACTTTGGACAATTCCAGCATCAATTACCGTCGGTGTCCATCACTTACTAGGTGATGCCAACCATTTCAATTGAAACCCGTCAGATATTAGTAATTTTTCTTATAAAATAAAAAAAAAACCTCCACACGCAAAATAATATAACATAATGATGATGACACTCATCGTTTCTCTTTATAATTCAACAATAATACAAAATAATTATAGTTGTTGGTAATAATGAGGTTACATTTTTTTTTTTTTTAGATAGGAAAATAACCGGTTTATTTAATTACTCTGCCAACTTAGGATAAGAATATTTGTAAGCCAATTGAGATTGGTATTAGGATGGATAGGAAGACCCAGAATAAGTAAATTACTGAGTTATATCATTAGCAATCCAAGGAAGATCAACATGACATATCAGTTATTCAATCCCAATACTGCTTGAGGCCACAGCCTCTACATAGACCAACAACAACCAGCTTCTCATTAGCAATCTGAAGAAGATCACTGGGATTTCAGTTATTCCAACTCCAATATCCACAGATTTGCAATGACCCCAAGACTCGGGTTCTTCTCAATGGCAAGCTGGACATGATAATCAGCTGAGGGTGTCAGATTCAGCTAACCGGAATTAAGGCAGCAATCTTTTGAGACAAGAAATTCTTTCCTCTTGATTTGGCTCACCAGCCCATAAGTGTTCTTCTCACTCTGTCCACAATCTCACTTCTAGCTCGACTGCTTGCTAATGGAAATTCCCGGCTCTCATCCAAGAGGAATCTATACACTTCCCACTCGCGATCTGATGTTGAATGCCTTCCAATTTCAGCCTATAGACCACCAGAAAGGAGATTTGATTCACGCATCAACATGATAGAGACTTAAAGGGAGAGAGATTTATTCAACTATCTTAGTTCTTACCGAAAAGACACATATACCAAGCATCTTTAATGCCAAAGTAACATCATAGAAAACACGCGGCCTTCCTTTTCCGGATAACTCAACTGGATTAGCAACCAAGAGTTCAGTATCGGGGCCACGGTTGGCAATTGTGACTCGCAATGGGTGAAGCATCTCCTCCTTTAAACGAGAACATAGAGCAATCTGATTGTCGGGCTCTACAATCTTTTTCCCATCTGTTTTCTGGATAAATAGATCCACATTCCTGCAGCCTTCAGAACTTGGTGATATTCTCCCATAAGCAATCTGAATTAGGAAAAACCAGACCATAAATTAGTCTAAAAAACAAAAGAAGTATTTATAAAATATGAAAACTAGCGGTGTCCTGGTGTCCTTGGAGATGAGAATTGGAAGAATTCAATACTTAGACACATATCCGCACCCGACACTTGTTCCCAAGTCTATGTAAGATTGATCATTTCCTCTTCAATAGGGACAGAATTCATCTGTTAAGGAATTACAACAAACTTTTTGTTGTGGTACCTGAATATTGCAGTCCTTTGAAGTCCTCAAAATGTCATAGACGAGGCTCTTTTGGTCTATGCACTGTATTTGAAGCAAGGTATGAGCCGGGCTCATTAAATTATCTACTGTGATACTCGTTGCCTCAACCTTTTTCATGTCAGGGCTTAGAGCTTGCGAACGTGCTTCCTTATTAGACAGCTCAGAACTGAATAATTCTTCGGCAACTGATTCTGAAAGAGATGAGAACCCTTGCTGACTTTCATATTCAGGCCCTGCCGGCTGAAGTTCACAGCTGATATAATGCTGTCCTAAAACAACACTGAGATGTTCACACGTGTCATCTCGTCTCTTTCTTGTATCTAATAGGTCCCTGAAACAATACATTGTCAAGTAATAAAAATTAATCACTACCAACAACATATGACCAACAGTTTCAAGAAATCTCACTGCTTGAACTGTTGTGTATATTACAAGAACCCCCCGTTTATCAGTCAATCAAGTAAAAAGCATATTCAAAAAAAATGAAGCCATTCCAAAACATGTTTTATTTGCAGGAATAGAACTTCCAGAATAACAAACAGGAAAGAACAGAATCAGGTTAACTCGGAAAGAAATGTTTCTTCTTAAATTACATAATCAGTCTTCTAGAAAAGAACCTTGCACATTAATCCTGTGTTTGGAATCCGAATTTATTAAGGGAAAAGCAAACGAAAAGGAAATGAAAAAGGTGAAGGAAAAGAGAACAACATGACTGAGGATTTTTTGTTCTATTTTCTCTCACCTTTTCTTTTACATCACAAAATCCTTGATCTAAATACAACGTAAATCAGTCAAAAGCAAGTTCATCTTTTTAGGATTACATCTGTTTTTCTCTTCTAAATCAGAATCACATGGGCTCGTTTTGTTGCATGAATTGCCTTATTTCATAAATTGTCCCATTTTTTGAATTAACTAGTTCAGAATCTGTCTTTTTTATATTTTAATTCAAATTTGTGCAAAACTGAATAGAACAAATTTTGAATCACCAATTCCAGACATTGAACAGAATAAATATGTGAATTTCACCCCAGTCAATAAAAAAAGGCCAAGCTAATTGTACTGAGTCAATCCTTGAATAAGAAAGAGCAATAATTCGAGAAAAATAGTAGAAGTAACAAAACGGCAAAGAGAATGCAATCGAGCACCTGGACTGACAGAAATTACCACAACACGAAATTTTATTTTCTGGGTGTTAGGTAATAAATCAAAATGGACACGACTGGCCTTTAGAAACTTGGTAACAACCTAAGCCAATTCATTTCATACATTATCATACTCTGAGAAAATAGGACTCGGTACATTCAAAAAGAAAGGAGTCGGGTCATGGAGAATGATATGTAAAACACCACACATGCAATTTAATCACATAAATCTTTCAAATACCCGAACATTAAACTCACATGCTATCCGTGATGAAGAAGAGTTGCAACACTTTGCCATCTGGAGTTGTCATCACTTTCACTCTTTGAATTGTAAGCTCAAGCTGACAGAGGGCCTTAGTAACATCTACACAAAGTGCACGAACATATCAAGCCATTCTAGAGGACGGCATAAAACAAATGAACGACAAGTAACGACACTTGTACTCACCATGTAGCAATCCTTTCCGGTCCATGCAAAAGACCTTCAACATGTATATTGGTGAAATTCGGGAAGCATTGGACGGTTGATCGAAATAAAAAGACATCAAACATGAAGGGCAAGCAGAAAGTAGCTTGTTTTTCAAGCTCTCCCAATCAACTCTCAATGTGCTTGGTTGTGGAACAGTCCACAATACTATGTAACACCAGTTACCATCAGTACAAAAATCTGCAATCAGAAATTATTCAAACATTGATTTGATTTCCAATTATCACGCAAATAAAGAGAACCAAATAAACCAATGATGTCTTCTAATATGGACAAGAGGCAAAATCAAGCACAAGAAAACAGAGGAAAATTAATATCTATTGGGCTTTGTTTGAATCAAGGATTTGAGGAGAGAAAAAGAAAGAGAAGAGGATATGAAATTATATTATATATTTGATTGTTAAAGAAAGTGAAGGTAAAAGAACATAAAAAGAAAAGAAGTAAGAATTTGGAATCACCCATTTTGTTCTTTTTTCTAATCATTTTGTTCTCTTTTCCTTCACATTTTCCTTTTCCTTTTTTGATTCTATAAATTTGAGTTCCAAACACAGCATTAATGTGTCAATATCTCTAGTTAATGGTAAAGCCTCAGCTTCATTAGAAGATATACAATTAATCTCCAGAAACTAGGTTAATCTTGTAACGGAATTAACTCTACTCTTCATTGAAATCTATAGGAAAAATTTTGTATCTCGATATCATTGCAGATAGATCACATTTTATTACCTCATAACTCTTCTAATAAATTTTTAACTTAACTGCATAACAGATAAGAAGAGAATTGCACAAACAATTTGGTGACTCAATCAAAAAAATTAGCATTTGGATACCAATAAATAGATACTAGCCTCTGGGAACATGCGGTGCTAGTGAAAGAAATGAAGAAAAAAATATATATATATATATATATATGTATGTATGTATGTATACCGCCTAATTTTGGAACTTTTGTATATTTTAAAATTTTTGTTATTTTTTCCATTCTTTTTTTATCCATGAACATTTTGTGAGGAACGAGTTCTACATGAATATGCCCACTTGTAGATTAGTATAGATATTGATAAAATAAGAATGAATATCTATCCAAAACCCTGATATGAAATGACACCAAAACTGAAAGAATTTAGTTATTTATTGAATCTGGAGATTGAATGAGAATTGCAGACCTCCTTTGGTAATGCAGAGTCCGAATTGAACTACGATTCGGCAGAGATCGCACCCAAGTCCGGCCTTGTCGGGGCAGTTGACCGTGATGACGGAGGGGTCGCCGGGTTTCTTCCCTTGCTCGATCAGCACGACGTCGTCCCAAGAAATGCCCATATCCGAAACCGCACGATTGTTTTCTAGCGACAACAGGAATATGTCTCGCGGTACTCCGATTCAATCAGGCTTCGTCGGTTCGATTCTCCGGCCAAGTCACCGGTGAAAAGTAGTAGAAAAAAACCACTCTCTCCCTTTCTCTCTATCAAGTATATAAGAAGGGTTGGTTTTAACATTTAAACAGGCTGGTCGCCGCATCGGGTTAAGTTGGAGGCTGTCAGGTTGCTTTTTCGTGGGGGCCACCGCCATCATTTGTCTACGCAAGCTGCGTTAGAGGCCCGGAAAATAAGCACGTGTCTGCAGACAAAATTAAATAGAAAACTTACTCTGACCTACCCTAACTTTTATTGAAATGTGAAAGAGGTCCCCTCCTGTTCTGAAAATTACACTGACTGCTTCTACTTTTAAATTTTTAATAGAGTCCCCTACCTATTGTTAGACTAATAAATTCTGATGTTATATGAGAGTATAATACTAATACATAAGGGTCGTCAATGGATCGGGTCGGGACGGGTTGGACCAACTCGTTTTTTTTTTTTGCTAGGTCGGGCCATAGGCTAAAAAAATGAAATCCAAGACGATGAAGAAGATGAAGAATAAAAGTATCAAAGATAAAGAAAAAAACTTTATTTATAAAATTAATGCTTACTTCCATGAAATCATCCATAGATTTCGATTCTTTAAATATAAATATTGTAAACAATTAAAATTTGGGAGAAGGACCGTATCACGGCAGTATAAGTTTATCCCAACTAGGTTGGCACATACACATCTGCCAATCATTTGCACAACTCTCCCAAAAAAAAATAGTTACTAATTTCTTAAGATACCAAAAAGGACGATGAAGAAGATGTAGAACCCCTTACAGGAGTAGATGCAAATGGTCGATTCTAACCAATAATATTTTTATAATATTTGTACAAGTCAAATAAAGTTTTTCTTAGCAATGATATCCATTCTCTAATTTTGTCCCTCTTATTTACATAAATAACTTCTAAACAATTATCTACAATTTCAAATTTATACCTAGAATCCATTACAACAGCCATACTAAAAATAAGTGATACATTGTTCCAATATTTATCATATTTTAGTGTCATTACATGTAATACATTATCAAATGCTTCTAGAGCTTTATAATGATTAAATAACAAACAAATATTAATCAATTGAACAAGTATTTTACAAGAGGTTGGATAATAAATACCACAAAAAATTTTAGTTAAAATGTCAAAAACTTCTAAAAAAATCTTTTACAACATCAGCAACAATCCAATTATAGTCAGAAGGGGGTTGTACAGAATAATGGCAAATATTTTGCAATAATTCCACACAATATGAATCCAAAGCTCGTCTTTGTCTTAATGCTAATTTCAAAAGTATATAAGTAGCATTCCATCTAAGAGGTATATTAATATTAATATTTTTTCTTTTCAAATTTACAGTTGTTCAACATTTTCTATAAAATTTATATTTAACAGGAGAATAATTCATATTACGTACAATAGTTTTTATCTTTTCAATTGATTCATATAAAATATATAAACCGTCTTGTACAATTAAATTTAAAACATGTGCACAACAACACACTCGAAATAATTTTTCAAAAATAGATAAATTGAAATAATGTTTAAGATATTCTTCAACCACATTATTATTTAAAACATTATCAAATGTGATAGAAAATATTTTATCTTTTAAACCCCATCTTTAAAGTTCATCAACAATAACACTACATATTGTGATACTAGTATACGGACTTTCAACTATTTTAAAAGTAAGTATTTTTTTACTTAAATTCCAAACACTATCAATATAATGTACAGTTAATGACAAATAACTCATATGTTGCCCTGATATCCATATATCAGACGTTAAAAGAGAATTTTCCTTCATAATTTTCAAAAAAGGTTTTCAAGTCGTTGCATTTTTTAAAAAAAATTTCATTATGTCTCTTTTTGCTGTTGATGATGAAAACCCTTTAAATAGAGGATTAAATGCTCTTTGTATCATTCCAGAAAAATCATATTTTTCAACATATGTAAAAGGAAATTTGGCTCTAACTCGCGAGCACGTAAGTCATCGTAAATAAACAAACCTAAATTTTTACTTATATTTGTATTTAGCTAAATTTGTGTTCTAATATCTACTTGAGTATTATTTTCATGTTTCCTTTTGTAATATCTTATCAAATGACTAGTTCCATGTGATGCATCACCACTAAGTAATTTTAAACAAATTTTATATTTTGCTTTTATATCATCTGTTTTGTTTGGTTTTTTAAATACTACGTTATCAAAATAAATCCAAACAATAGAAGTTGTATTACATGTTTTAGATGATAGTCCTGCTTCAGTATTAATAGGTTCATTACCTAGTGACTCTTGTTGAATTTATTCTATTAATTCATTTTCTTCATCAGTGGTAATTAAAAAATTTACACTTGTCATTTTTAAAAATGAAATATAAATAAATAATGCAGATAATTAAACAATCAAGTAATAAATTAAATTAAACAAATATCGGATATGTATGCAGAATAGAAGAAATTAAATTAAAAGATAATACTTGAATCCTTCAATTACAACATGTAGAATTGTTGGAGGCTTCAAGCGACTAATACGATGAGTGGACGATAAAGAGCTCCAAATTATACTTTCTCAACGCCTCAAGTTGTTACCACGTAGCCACCAAAATTATAATTTTTATACAAAAATGTAACAATAAAGGAAATATGAAATTGGATCTTTAGAAAAGTTTTGACTCTGCGTGTGTGTGAAAGAGATAGAGAGAGAGAGAGATTTTGAGATTTGATGGAAAATGAATTCACTTTAGTTGATAAAATTTAATTGACAGTCATGCCAGTGGCAAGTCACTGGCAACAGTAAAAAAATTTAACTAGCAGCCATGCCAATCAAGTTGGCATTGGGAACAGTCAAAAAAACCTTTAAAGCCATGGCAAGCTATACAGAGAGAGAGAGCCAAGGAGAATCATCATTCATCAATTGGCGCATGACTGGAGTTGATGGGAAATGGCATACATGTCATTGCCATGCAAAGGTTAAATCAACAAAAGGTTAAATCAACACGTAACGGTCAAAAAATTTTCAAAGGCAAAATCCAAACTTTAGCTACCAAAGCAAACAATGGACGGGCCAATGGGCCATGGGTATGGTTTTCGGGCAGGCCTATGGGCTGCCCACAGGCCACAAAATTAGACCCAAGCCCAGCCTATACTACCCAAGACTTAGGTCGGGCTTGGGCTTTTCGCGCCATGGGTGGGGCCAAAGCCCGCTGGGCCTAACTAAGCCATGGGCCGCAAGCTTTTTGATGACCCTTACTAAAACATGATGTTAGATGTGGCAAAAATATCAAAATAGCCTTTTAGATAACAATTAAATTACTGCATTACCCTTCACTATGATTTTGTCATGTGTCACCACATGGTACTTTATATCTTTTTCATTTTTTCTCTTCCCCTTCCCCACTCTTCCCTTTACCAATAACAATCACCACCCTCTTTCTCACCCATCCATTTGCCTTTCCTTCTCTATTCCCCTTAAGAAGGTGCCCTTTTCCTTCTAACTCATCCTTCTTGTTTATCTCTCAACCCAACCACTATTGCTGTTGCATAAGCAGCCTCCTATTTCTCCTCTTCCTTAATTTGCTACCTCTTGGCCTAATCAACTCCACCATCCCATAGGCAACCCCATCCCTCGTTCTCATCCCTCTTTATCTGTCGACCCAACTACCACCACTACACCCAACTCCTTTATCCTCCTCCATCTCTATCTCTTAGCCTAACCATCTTCATCTTTGTTTCACAACCCACCCCTCTTCATTTGTTCTCCTTATATCCCCCTCTCGTTACATTAACATTATATGCATATCTCCTTTTCCTTTAAGCCAATTACAACAACCACCAATCTTTTCTTGTCTTAATACGGCTCTACCAATTGCAACCATCATCAACCTTTATTAAACCCTTTATTTGTGATGAACTAGCCATCACCACATCTCAAGAATAAACCGCATTAGATTGGGTTTAATTGATTTAGTTAATAGCCTCTCACCCAACCCCTCTTTGTGCCATTGTAGCTGTTTTTATTTCCCATCAACACCACAAATCTAAATGCAATGAAATTATACATATACATGCATACAAATAATCAAATCCCGAACTTGCACGCACGTACGTATACACACACGCATACACATACACATATATACTTAAACCCTAAAAATTTTATATGGGTATAGAGAGCGGAAGATGGAGGTGGTGGTTGCCACAAGAAGAGAGAGGAAAGAGATTTAAGAGTTTATGTATACGTATACAGTGAGACAGTGCTTTTTTATGAATATAAATTGAAGAGAATGGAGGGAGATATAGTTATATTAGAAGAGAGAAAATGTATGTGTGAGAGATGAAGAGATAAGTGATGCCACATGGCACCTTAAATGAGGTGATGATAATTAAGGGCAATGTGTCAAAAAATTATAATAGCAATTTAACTTGTAGCTTTAAAAGTGAGGGGTAAAATTGTAATTCAACAGCTTCAGTTAGTACCATCAGCGTATAAACTCCAATAGCGAAAGCTAGTGTAAATTGTAGAACGCTGAGGGAACTATTTCACATTTCAATGAACCTCAAGGGAAGTCAAGGTAATTTTCCGAAATTAAATTCAATTAGGTTAACCTTTTGGGAGTTGAACACTGATTAGTTCAGGACCACTGGACCAATCATTCACGAGGAGTCATGCTTGGGGTTACACGAAGTGAATCTGAATCAGCAGCATCCTAGCAAACACCAAATGGGCAAAAAAAAAAAAAAATTGTGCTGCGAAAATGACAGAAACACTTTATAATGTGAGACTGCTCACTGCGTTCAAGTCCGTCCATAATTTCAATTGGGTGGTCATGGCAATAGGCAAGTCTCTGTCTTTTGTCCTCTCCACATATATGCTAATCAATTAATAAAGGTGTTAAAAGGTTTTTAATAAGTTAAGGTCTTTGTTAACTCACAGTAAATTGATACATATGTGGTCGATGTGTGTTGAATTCACACCCGAAGTTTGAGCATTTGGTCGAGGACTTAGAATATTTTTGCAATATTTAAGTTTAAGATTTTATAATTTTTAGTGGAGTTAAATATACTTTTTAACGGTCAATGTATACGATAAAATTTAAGTTTTGATTATAATATAATTGTGGTAAAGTCTTTCAAAAATGGCTCTGTGGTGCCAAAACACAGTAGTATCTAATAAATGTATGAAGTAGCCTATTTATATATTCAGTATAGTAAAAAAAAAACAAAACAACAATAAAATCACATAACATTTTGTGGCTAGCCTCTTTGAATAACTTCACGTGATTATTATTTGTGGTATAAAAGTTAGCTCATACATGACAGTACGGACTCGGCCTGTTTGGTATGGTTATTTGTGGTTAGCTTTTTTGGTTTTTAAGTAAAAAAATATTTTTTGGGCTTTTGTGATTTTTTACCCTTATCTTACAAAAACAAGAAATTGATCTTTTGCTTATAAGTTAAAAAAGTTAACTTAAAAAAAAGCTCCAAATAAACTTTCACCAAATTGAATATCAAAAATCAAGATATTATAGCCATCCTTGTAATTAGTTCCTGTGGTATTGTTATGGAATATTATTTTCAGTTTAAAAAAAGTACGAATTAACATAAAGATTTTGAACTTTATTTTAAATTTTAATATTTCAAAAAATAAAACAAATATCATAAACGAATACCAAACAAGCCCTAAGCTAATTATTCACTTCTTCAATTTTGAATTGAATATTTGATCTACATTAAAAATTAAGATTAAATAATCTGTTGAATTCACACATAACTTCTTACTTTTAACTGATCTTTGACTCTAAGAAATTTAAGGATTAATTTTTATATTTATTGCTAGTGGTTATGAGTTTATTGAGCCAAAATTCAAACTCGGGTGAACAAATTACTGAGTATAAAACATATCCAGGTCCAACTCGTTCATCTCTTGTAGGATCATGGCCGATAAGTAGATTACTATGTTTAGACTTTACAACCCTATTGAAATGCTAAATACAAAATTATCTTATGCAACAATTATATTGAAGTGACTTCCCATACTACTGTTGAAATCCTTACCACTTCTTCCCTTTGTTTTTTTTGTCTAACAATCACTCCCTGACATAAGAAGTGCCAACCATATTAGCAATCGAACAAACTTGCTTGGAATTGAGGCCATAAAACAAGCCTAACTTATTCAAACTCGATTTGTGTTTAGTTGGTTAAAAATTCGTTTAAAATTAACTCTCGTTATGTAAATAATTTAAAATTTAAACACATCTTAAAGTTTGTTAAGTTTATGAATTTAGTTTGAATTCGGCACGATAAACTTATATATATTATAAAATTAGAACTACTCTATCTCAATTCGTGTTCAGTTCAATTAAAATTTATTTAAAATAAATTAAAATTTTAAATATATTTTTAAAATCGTTAAAATTTTTAAATTAATATTAAACAACGCGCAACTATTTGTGATAATATTTCCCCCTCGATTTGTACAATCAGCATCAAGGTGATGTGCCCTTTTTTTATGTTTTTGTTTTGCCTTTTTAGCGGACAAAGCATATTGCCCTCTTGGGCCCCCAATCAAATGGTTGGTGGGCGATCACAATCTGCCATTGAAAGTTGAAGTTGACTACCATGACGAGGAAATAGTTGGACGGTAGCACCAACTTGCAATTTCTACTACCACAGAACCACAAGAGAAATCTCACAGCCGCCGCAAGACGATAAAAACATCAATTAGCTTGCTAGATATTTGTTTTTAATAGTAAGTAAACTAATCATTAAACAATATTATTTTTGAGAAAGTATTACCAAGCTTTGTAGGTTGGATATATTAAACAATGGTCAAGTGGGCAACCTCATCCGATGGCTGGTTAGGCTTTTTTTTAAAGTTTTTTTAACTTAATTTTTTTATTAATAAGCAAAAAAAAGTTTAAAATTTTAAAGTTTTTTTTTATTTTTTTTACTTTTTTACTCCTCTTATCTTATTAAAAGTCAAAAACAAAAAATTTAATTATTTTACTTATAAATCCAAAAACAAAAAAAAAAAACTTAAAAAAATTGTACCAAAGCCAGCCCTCAATTGTTTTGGTTTGGTTGATTGATTTTCTTTTTCATTTTTTGGCGTACTGTGCAGAGGGAAGAGATTGCAGACGAAAGAGTTGGATAAGTAACTTTTCTGGCTATTGTCAAAGCAAAAAGAGGTTTGACAAAAGTTGTGCATTGGTCAGTTGTACAGTTCAGACACTCAATGCACTGCCTTGTTTTCCATTTTTTTTTGTGGCTAAAACTACACTTTCTTTTTTTTAAGGCTATAACACTCTTCTGTGCACCAGCAAAAGCACCAAAGATAAATAAATAAATGAATAAATAAATTCCATTTTATCACATTGGGTTTGGATACATAGTTATAATAATCAAATTAAACATCAAATAGGTAAAGGCTCCGGTTCATGGATCACTGGTACATTAGATTATTGGTGTTAAAAAATTAAATATCCTTTTATTCATAGTTGACAACAGCGCTACTTCAAGATACTGGAATCAAGTTTTTGTAGAGGCTCATCTCTTCACAAAACACTTGAGCCGGTTTACTAATAATCCGATCCTATTTAGATTCTCAGTTCAACCGACCTATCCGGTCCACTTCATACCTATAGTTGGATATCAATAAGAGCAATGCTAGCGTCAAGCGCCTTGGTAGGACCCAACTGGTGTAAGGGTCCTTGATGCTAGCATTGCTCTTACAACAAATCTCTAATCTTAACATTCACTGGCAGCACATATTTTGTGACTCGTGTCGTTACTTTGCCAATACAAAACACCAACTAGGAGTTCTTCAGCATCTACTAAGTCCAACTGAGTTAAAAATATTGCAAGCTAGCCTTCTTATAATTTCATATGTTCTTTATCTACCCACTTTATTTTTTTCGTGCACAATATGTAATGAGTTTCACTAGGAATTAGGAAGCAATCCCATATTTTCATTCCTTTCACTGCATTTAAGTCTGAAGGGTTTGTGAATTTTCCTTCCACAGATCAATAAACTGCCTAACAGTGACTTGAGAGTAAAAATGTATGACAAACATTTCAAATTAGGTAACAGATAGTTTGCAGATAACAAAGAGAGGAAAATAAACTTCATTTCTAATTTGCAGGATATGCCTTGTGCCACCCAAAAAGTCACTCAAGCATTGCTTCAACGGGATGACATTAAAGTATCCACTTTTGTAAGGAGGTTCTGCTGAAAGAAATTTACTACAATTCCTGGCAAGCCTAAGCTAAAAGTGACAGACATTTGAAGATATACAAATATAAACATTTTCAACCAGCTTTCCAAGAAAAGTTATTGGGTCTGGGTAAAGATCAAATATCGATCGTTAATTTCTTCCTGCCCATTCCAATTGTCTTATAAAACACCAAAACACTTTCTGCACATTGATACTCATTGCTTTCCTAAGCTAAAAAAAGTGAACAAGAAATTTGTACATAATCCTTACACCATTCAACAGTTGCATTTGGCATGTGAGAAAACTACTCCATTTCCTCAGGGACAAGCAAATTGGGATGGAGGAGGGAGTAACCAAAAAACTTAACATAGACCGGAGCAAAAACCAATGGAAATTTTAGAACACTTCTCAACAATTTATTTCATATAGCTGTCCCTTATGATTCCTCATCTTCACATTCTTTGCTTTGCCACGATCAAGTTTATTCTAGAAATAGTCATGGATTAAAATTCTTGAAATTTTCATATCTAGCCCTTCAATTGAAAGACTGCATATTAGTAATTGGTACCAATCACTATATAATATTTCATTCCAAAACTTACCATCACAACTAAAACCAGTTATGCATTCAATGCAGATTACCTTGGCTGCTTGGCATAAACCATCAGACATGCATTCTACATAAGTAGCAGTGATGGAAATCATCAAATCAATTGCCAAAACCCTAGCTGATCCCCAACAAAACAAAGCAATGCCTAAAACTCGACCTGTAGACCTATACAGGAATTCAAAAACATTTCAATTAAAACAGAATTCAATGCTTCTATTTTAACAGAACCATTCTACCAATTTAACACAGCAGATAATCAGAAGGCAACATCTAGAAACAATATTAAAGATCCTCCTAAACTCCAATAAAACAAGACTAGACCAAATCTTAATTCTAGAAATTTAGGATTGATCTCGATTTAGTCACTTGCTAAACCGTGCCTTAAATTCAAACTAAGTTGGATATAAAGGCCAGAAAAAACTAGACAACATAGACTGGACAATCTCAATTCAGCACACAAGTAGGAGAGAGGTTTAGAAACAAAAACCAGAAATGCTTTGTATTGAAAGGAAATCAATCAATTACATCAGCAGATACCCAATGATCACCCAAAGGCAACATCTACATTCTCCCATCGATTCCCCCAACAAAAACAGAATCCAAAAAACCAAGATTTAACCACCAAATCCGTACAGAGTCCTTCCCTGCCTCTTCAGGGCATACACAACATCCATGGCCGTCACCGTCTTCCTCCTGGCGTGCTCGGTGTAGGTCACGGCGTCACGAATCACATTCTCCAAGAAGATCTTCAGTACCCCTCGGGTCTCCTCGTAGATCAACCCACTGATCCTCTTAACCCCTCCTCTCCTCGCCAGCCTCCGAATCGCCGGCTTCGTGATTCCCTGAATGTTGTCTCGGAGGACCTTGCGGTGGCGCTTTGCTCCGCCCTTGCCCAAACCTTTGCCTCCCTTTCCACGACCGGACATTTTCGAAGAGAACGAAAGATATCTGAGAGATAAGAAGAGACTGAGAATTGCTTCCGATGCGAAAGTGAGGGAGTGACTGAAGGTTTATAAAGGGAAGGTCTGAGGAATTTGAATTTGAGCGGGGGTTATTGGCGGTCGTTTGAGTTTGGGGTTTTGATCGATGATCCGTGTGCTGTGTGCCGGTTGATTTTGGTACGTTGATACTTTGAAAATCGACGGTGAGAGTTGTTTTGGAAATGGATCGGTGACGTGGATTGCGTTGCTTTTTGTGTTTTTTTTTGAAATAATTATTGAAGTTGACTGTTATACTACGTTAACATGATGACGTAGTGTGATATTATATTTAAATTGTAATATATGTATAATTTTTTACATGACGGAGATTTTATATTTAAAATGTTGCTATACATCTAAGATAATGCTTATAATATCTCAAAAAGTGACGTTTCTCTCCACATATTGCATTACATAAATAAATCGTCACACCACACAGTCATAATGACACGGTGTGATGGTCACATTAGATAAATTTTCGTGTTTTTGGATTTTTATGGGGGGCCAGTTAAAATATAATTATCAATACCGTACCGGCCAGTATACCGTTTTTACTATTGGTACAGTACATATTATACCAATGCAATACTAGGTATCATCTCGAATATATCGTTATAAATATTATACTTATAAAAAATATATTTATTTATAAAATATTCACTTATAAAATTTAATATTACACTTAATAAATATTATTCAACTTGAAATCATTTCAACATAACATAAACATATTATTCAACCCAAATATATATTTAAAAATACTTAAAAGACATATTATTGTCTAGTATATGTCCAATATAAGTTTTAATAGACATTTATCATCAAAATATAATAAAATTAAATTATTTTAAAATAAATTACACAAAATCTAGTACCATTCAGTAAATTCGAAACTAGTCAATACTGTCCGGTACCACCGGTATTGACCGGTATTGACCAATATAGAATTCACCTTCATTGATACCATTTTATGACCGATACTATACTAAATTGATAACTATGAGTTTAAATAACAAGGAACCGCATTTGTCCTTATGCTAATCACAGGATTTTAAGTTGGATTTTTTGCGAAAGAAAAAAAAGAAAAAAAGGCAACTTGCCCTTTGATTAATTTTTAAAGTCATGTCAACTTTTATTATTCTCAAATTGAACTTAAATTGATTACTAAATATTTTTATCTTACACCAATTATAGTTTAAGAATAAAATAGTAAGTTAGTTTTTACTAACCAAAAATGAAAAAAAGTATGTTAATTTTTAAAAAATTTTGAAATAATACATAATTGAAATTAAAAAAAAGAAATAATGAGTTAGTGGAGTTACTGAGACTCTCAGAGTTATAATCACAGCTGTCTCTCCACTACTAATGTGATTTAACTGTTATTTCACTTTGGGTTGGCCAAAAGTATGAAAATCGTATAGTTTGCCATAGTATTTTGGATTTGAGGTGCACCTTTTGAAATTTTTTCATGACATCCGTTCAAATATTATGAACAACAACTAATTTGAAATCATAATATTTTTAAAAAGATTAATTGAAATATAAGTAGACTAGGTATAACCTGTGCCTACGACACTCCTCTACAAAATTTAAACATATATAAATTTTGTAGTGAGTCTCTTTATGTCGTAAAGAGTAAAAAAAATATGCTAATTATAGCCGCGACTGATAATTGTCAGTTTAATTGACAATAATTGGTACAATCCAATAAATATGTATAAAACAAATTGACCTTTTGCTCTCTTTCCCGGCGCAGCCAAAGAAATGGAAAGAATTTCTTTTGTTTTCTTTATTCTTTTAAAAAAATCACCCCATTCCATAGTGTAAGCACTCCATTTTTGCCCACTCGGCAGTCTTCAGTCCGTCCAAACTTGTATTCAAGTCAATATGAATATATTCTAAGTCAGCTCAATTTTTCAAGTCTAATCTAGTCAATCCATCGCTTCGCGGGCCCGTCAGGCCTAAATAGAAGCAAAATGACCAAAATGCCCTTGGGGGCATTGTTCGGTCCAATTCCAATGGGTACGTCTTCTCGAATATGATAAGTCCCCTTTTCAAATCCAATTCCAATCAAATTTCGAGTCCAATTCCAAATCCCAATCCATCCCTCGAGAAAGTTGATTCCTCAAGGCGGTAAGTCCATCCTATCCGGCATGTTTTCTGAAAAAAGTTCTTCAAAACGGTAAGTCCCTTTAAATCCGTCGACGGGGACGAGACCCTAAGTCCCCGAGATGGTAGAACGGTCCACCTTTGGCGCCTACTAGCTCGTCAATGCAGAAATGTCCGTTTTGGCACGCCTTTCGAGAAAGTTGATTCCTCAGGCGCTAAGTCCATCTAGCAGCTTCTCGAGATCAGACAATCTCGGGAATGATCACGAACCATCAAAGTAGTGGAAGTACTCGTAAACATCATACAGAGTGGCGGAAACACTCGTAAACAGGTGGATATAGGGAATTGCCAACAAACCCCGGTATCACAGGACCGCCGTCAGAGTGGCGGAAACACTCAAAACCTAGTTCAATACCGATGTTTGCTAGCTCACTTTGGTGAAAAATGACCAAACTGCCCCTAAGGCCATTTTCGGCACGTTTCTTGAGAAAGTACCTAAGTCCTCAGAACGGTAAATCCACTTTTCCAAGATTATCTTCAAGGCAATCTGGCATGATTAGGTGCCTTCTAGTTAATTTCGGGCCAATTCCAAGACTTTCCAATCAAGATGACCATTTTACCCCTAGGTATCTGAACGCCCCAGGAACCATACTGGCTCTTGGTATCAAATCGGTAACCTCCCGAGAATGCTTTTTATAGTATTCCCGACCTTTCATTATATCTCCGGATCATTCCGAGTCAATTCCGGCAAACTCGGTGCAAAATGATCGTTTTGCCCCTAGTGAGTCAGTTGCCTTTTCCGACCACACCAGCTCTGAGTATCAAACCAATAACCTCCTGGGACATTCTAAATAATGTTTCTAAACCTTAAGTCTTCTTTCGGGACATTTTGAGTCCGTCCCAACAACTTTTCGGCCCGGTTAACCGTTTTACCCTTAATGGCCTAGTCAACATTTCCAACACATCTTGACATCATTTTTCAAGTCCATTACTTCCGGGACCCTATTCTAAGGGTTCTTGTCCCTTTTCGGCCTTCCGGGTCATTCCCGGCCCCTTCAAATTATTCTCGGACCTTCTAAAGCCACTCTTAGTGCAGCCAGGCTAAAAATTGTATGGTAGTCACTAGTACAGGCGCCCAAATCTTTTGAAGATACGTTGTTTGCCAACTTAAAAGCTTTCCTAAGTGGCTAGGCCCACTAGCAGTGGCGCCAAGCCAAAAATTAGCCTAGAGTGGTGCTAATGTGTTCTTTGGCCTAGCGCCACTGCAACAAGCGCCGGGTTGTTCTTCTTTCTATAAATACAGAGTCTCTTCTAGCGTGAAAGGGGCCTGCAAACTCAGTCCAAAAACCCTATTCTTCGATGCACAGAGCTCGTAGCCTCTCCGAACCCTAGTCTTCTTTAGGTTCTCCAAACCCTAGCCCCCATACACAAACCCTAACTCACATATACTCCTATGCACTCCTACACTAGCCTCCAAAACCTCCATTGAAGACCTGAAGTGCTGCAACCCGAAGCTCTCGAAGATCAAGATAAGCCCTTGAACATTGACGCAAAGCGAAGCGAGGATCGAAGCAAAGCAAGAAGAACAGAGCACATAAAGCAAAGTAAATAAAGAAGACGCAAGGTAAGCTTCCTATTTATGTTTACGCAACTCCCTCCCTTTCTCTTCTCTCTCCGAACCCATTTGGGTTTTATTTTATTTTAATCCCCCATCTTCTTCCCCCCCCCCTTTCTTGCATGCTTGAAATAAGGGATTTCCCGGTCCATGTGTAGGATTAGGCTATTAAAGATCACCGTGTCAGACGCTTTCTTTTAGTCTAACCGGAGACCACGTGGGTTCGGTCCCCTTGATTATGTGGTGAAGCCTTAACCTTGTATGTTCACGGCCCCAACTTACATTGTGCATATCATGATCTTGCATCTCTCCAAAATCCATTTTCAAAACTTGCATTAAAATCATTTTTAAAATTTGTGTTGAAATATTCTTTTTCAAAACTTGTTTTCAAAATCACAATTCTAAGGTGATTTTAACCATTCCATGGTTAGAGTTACTTTAGAAAAGTGTTACGTTTAAAGTGGCTAATATGGTCCATATTTTAAAATCCTTGTTGTTTTCAAAACCACTATCTTAGAGTGGTTCTAGCCTTCTCATGGTTAGAGTCGTTTTAGGAAAATGAAATATTTTTATGGACTTTCCAAAAAACTCTCTTCTCAATCTCTCTTTCTAAAAATCCTTTTTTTCCAATACATGTTTTGAAAACTCTCTCCAATCTCCTTTCCAAAATTGTTTTTAAAAACTGCATTCAAAAATCTATTTTTCAAAACTCTTTTCCAAAAAAACTTCCTTTAACATTCATTTTCTAGAAACATTCCTTAAATCTCTTTCCTAAAAACTCTTTTCAAAACTCCTTTCCAAAACTTTTGCCAAAAATTCCTTTCCAAAAACTTTCTTTTCAAAATTCGCTTTCCAAAAATTCCTTTTTAAGATCTCCTTCCAAAAACCTTTCTTTCCAAAAACTCTCTCAAAGTTTTACTTTTCAAAATCCTTCTCGAAAAACTCTCCTTTCAAGTTTACTTTCTAAAAACTTCTCTCTAGGATTTCATTAAAAAAATCTCCCTTTCTAAAAACTCACTTTCCAAAAAACTCTTTCCTTAGAACCTAAGTCAAGCCCTAGAGCCAACGATTAGGAAACTCTAATTTTCTTTCTTAAAATATGATTTTCAATCTTACCTTAAAACCTAGGTTTTCAAAATCTCCCTTTTTACATCAAAATCATAAGTTTCCAAAACCTATTTTCTACATCAAAACTATAGTCTTCCAAATCTAGGATTTTCAAAACTTCACCTTCCAAATCCAATCTTTTCTTTACGAAACCAAATCCAATCTTCCCATTTAGGAAACTAAATCCAATCCTCCGTTTTTTGAAACAAAATCAAAACACTTCTTCTTAGACGCAAAATCCAAATATTTCCTAATTCAAATCCTTCCTAATCTTGTACTTTCCTAAACCTTAAGTTTGCAAAACTTAAACTTTCAAATATTTCCTTAAACTTTAAGCTTCCAACCTTTCCCAACTCTACACCTTTCCAAATTTCAACTTTGCAAATCTAAATTTTTCAAATCTTTCTTAAACTCAAACCTTTCCTAATCTCAAGAATTTCTAAAACTCGAACTTTGAATCTTTCTAAATTTTCAAATTTTTCTAAATTTCCAATCTTTCAAAATCTAAAACTTTCTTAAGTCAAAACTTTCTAAATTTCAGACTTTCTTAAGTTAGAGCTTTCTAAATTCTAGACTTTTTTAAAACGAAACCTTTCTTAATTCGAAACTTTCATATTCCAAAACATTCCAATTTCAAAACTTTCTAATCTTGATTCTTTCATAATTCAAAACTTTCCTAAATCGAAACTTTCCTAAAATGAAATTTTCCTAAAACGGAACTTTCCTAATTTGAACCTTTCCTAAATCTAATCTTTCCCCAATCTTCAAAGTCCAACATTCGAGTAAAGTCTTTCTTAAATCTCAAGGCCTTCCTAAATCCTATCTTCCTAAGTTTGGGTTTCCTAAACCTCAATCTTTCCAAATCAAAGTTCAATTCTTTCAATTCCAAATTCCAATTTCCAATCCTCTATCCTAAGTTCAAATGAAATTTTTTTTCAAATCTTCTGTTCTGAGCTCAAATCAAACCTTCTATTTTCTATCGGACTTTTGTCCGAACTACGGCTGACCTGATTCCTCAAAAAGAATATGTAGGCAACCCTCATAGGTGCGGTCATAACTTTTTTCAAATTTCCAATTTCAAATTTCTATTTTCAAATCTCTATTTCCAATCTCCAAAACTTTCTTTCGAAATCAAATCTATCTTTTCAAATATCTTTTCAAATCAAATCAAGTTCCTTTCAAATCTATTTTCAAACTCTCTTATCTTGCAATTGCATATCATGCATCATTCTTTTAAAAATTATTTTTCTAAAGTGGATAGTATTGGACGTGCATTAGTTAAGGACTCTAATGAGTGAATTTAGGATGAATAGACATATAGGTACTGCAAGGGCGAGGTAGGGTGATGGCTTAGTGCGTCTTCCCTATACGTAACCAACCTCCGAACTTAGATCACTGTTTTTGAAAGACCAAAATGAAGTTTTTTTTTAAAAAAGAGCTTAAAAGTTTTTCAAATGTTGCCAAACAACATGTTTTCTTAAAAACCCTCTCTTGAAGAAGTATTTTCAAAATCGTTTTCAAAAACCCTAAGTGAAGCCTTCGGATTATGTATAGTTTTTAGGTGACCTAACTCATCTCAATCAAGTTAGGTGGCGACTCCGAATTGTTTTTCAAAAGCCCTTTATTCAAATCAATTTTTAATTCAAATCTAGTCGCACTCATTCTTCTAGGAAGGTGAGTTCTAACGAGAGAGTACAATATTTTTTCCACTTGTGTGTGTATTCCTCGAGTACGAAAAATCTGGGCCCGACATATAAGTGTATCACTATTAAAAATACCCCTACAAAACTACTTGAAAATTTTATTAAAAAAGCAAAAAGCAACAATATCTCTACAACACTCTCAAAGACTTCACGTATTATTTCTCTAAAAAGAAGCCACTATTAAATAAATTCCATCTCTTTTTGTTCTTTGTACTTCATCAAATAAACTAATAAACAATAAGCAACATTGGCCCAATAAATAATAACCATATTAACCATACACAAAACAAAATACAAAACTCAAACAGTATAATTAAGACCGAAACATTTGCCCACCACCTCATCATTTTTTTTTGTTTGACATCTGAACAGATCCCAAACCCCTCCAACCTTAATTTAATCTATCCTATAACAATTGCCGGCCAACTATATTGCAACAGTCAAAATTGAAAATTGACCGGTGCCTTTGCCTGTAGCTTGCCACGCCCACATCCCCTATCAATGCAGTCGCTCTGCTCTGAAAAACGTGACCCTTCACGCCCCCCTCAGCTGTATCCCATGCACCACCATCTTCCCCAGCAAGCCCATCGGCTCTACAACTAATATGATGTCTATGTATGAAGCAAACAATAGTGAGTAAAAAACAATGCAGGAAAAAACACTTACCTTCTTTCTATCTTTTACTCGAACACCAGAAAAAAATATATACATATATCTATATAATAAAACACAACTTATTTTGAAAATGTCTCTCTCACAATTTGTATCTGACGGCTCACATTCTGTTTTGTATTACATTTAATGGTTGAGATCAGTTCAACCTTTTATCCCAAACTCAAATCCTGCTTAAACCCAAAACCAAATCCCGCTCAACAGAAAATTTTTGAAAAATTCAAATTTCAAATGGAGTATTGATTCGTGTGTGAATGGGTGTGCCAGCAAAGCATTAAATGCTTCTTTGTGAAGCTCTCTCTCTCTATCTCCCATTGAAGCGCTCACTTCTCCCTAAGCCATTAAATGACTAAACTTCGTCCTTTCTTTCATCTACTTTTCTCTCTCTAAACTCCTCCCTTTCTCTTTCTAAAAACAGACCTAAATCCACTTTTTTTCTTTCTTCGTCTCTTCCCCTGTACCTAGATGGGTTATACATAGCCAGACCACCATCCGCACAGCTCACTTTTCATAGTATATTTCCTTAAAATTTTGAATGCTCACAAGCTAGAGGTGAGATTTTGATGGTTAGATTTAGTGAACTTCACCACTTTATTTACTCAACCCGTCACTTTAATTTGTTTTCAAATTTTAGATTTTAGTTTAACTGCGTTTTGATATCTCCCTCCCTCTCTCTATGCGCGCTACCCCTGTCTATATTTCTAAGGGTGGGCAGGATTCAAGGGTTGACAAGTCATGGTGGAGAAGGAGAATACTTAAGCTTTGCTTTGCATTTGAGTTGTGTTTATGTTTGTTTAGGATTTTTATATGTGTTTGATGGAGAGCATTAAATGCTTTGACCAAGGGTTTTCTTACTCCTCTCCCTTGCTCCACCTCTTAGGACATGACTTGGCTCACTGGTTTTTCAACAAAATATATATATATATATATATATATATTTTCTGGTGTTCGAGTAAAAAAGGGGAAGAAGGTAAGTGCTTTTTCCTATATTGTTTTTTGCTCACTATTGTATGCTTCATACATAGACATCATGTTGACTCAAGATTGATTCTCATGTTGATTTTGATGATAACTAAACCTTGTGTTATTTTTCTAATACATTTACTTAGTGTGCAAATTAATAAATGTTATAATTTAGACTTAAAAGTTTTGACTTAAAGTCTAATACATGTCAAAGTGGATGCACAACTAGCCAAGTCAAGAAATGCACTCTAAGAGTCAAGCAATGCACCAAAACTGAGCAATGACACCTATTCAAACTTCAATCAAATGATTTGCATTCGAAGAGATTGAAGGTGTTAAAAAAAAATTTCATCAAGTGTGCATAGACTCAATGAAGTTAATTTGATTTTGAAGAGATTGAAGGTGTTCGAAAAGATAATCTATCATAATTGCAAAATTTTTACAAAGAATTCAAGTGAAGACTTTATTTGGGATGTAAAAAGTCAATGAAGATGATATGTGTTCGAAGAAATTGAAGATGTTCAAGAGTAGACTTCATCAAGCTTATAAAAGACTCATTGAAGTGATCCTAAAGAAGAAAGAAGGATTAGTAGTAAAAAGAAGAGCTCGGCAATGAGGCATCATGAATATGAAGCTCTACATGGATGAAAAAGTCATTAGCAGCCGATGGAAAGAACTTGACAATCAAGCAGAAGAGCTCGACTATAAGAGAAAGGAGTTCTAGCAGCTTGGCAAAAAAGAAGATATGACTATCAAGAAGGAAATTCAATCTAAATTGAATGGAAGACAGCTTTGATGGATTAAAGATCTTAAACTATTATAATACCTCAAAGAGAAGACTCCTTGAAGATCTTATAATATTCTTGAAGTTGAATTTGATCAAAGGAAGGATGAATGAAGATTTTTGGGTAATGTGCCGACACGTGAAAATGAAGAGTCGATACATGAGGACAGAGGCCAAAAGTTTAAAGACAGCATGATCCAGTGTCAACACATGGAGTTGATGTGTCGACACATGGAGACAGTGGACAACATCTGAAAAATGCAAGCTAAATGTGTCAACACATGAAACCAAGTGTCGACACCTGGTGACTAATGGCTAGATTTTCTAATGTTATAACGGATTGAACTTACATTAAATGAACCCCCAACAACCATCAATGGACGAAATTACTACATGGGTTTATATACAAGCTTCCAACTGCATTTATAGAAGAAGAGAGATAAGAAAAATAACATCCACTGACTGATCAATTTGAGAAAAATCTGAACATTCCTTTTGTCTTCATTTTGGCATTAAGTGAGCTATTATTTTCCTATTTACTCTTGATAAAAAGTTTGTATTTCAGTTGTATATCTTTTATACACTTGTAAGGGGAGTTTGAGAGTTCTCTTATAAAAGAAAAACTCTTTTAATTTGAAGTGAATTTTAGACAAAACCACTTGGTAACTAGAAGAACTTGAGAAGAAGTTCTTGTATAAAAGTGAAATGAGCACTTGGTAAATCAGCACCTACTTTGTAATTGGAGATTGCATAGTGGAAGAAAATTTCAAGGAGGTCTTGGGGTGAGGACGTAGACTACAAATTGTGGTTGAACCTCGGTAATTCTTAGTATGCTTTTTCTTGCTCTATTTTCAACTCTTTATTGATTACATTGCATTTCATCTATCTTGAAACACTATTCTATTGATTAGATTAGTTTTAATTAATCTTAATTGTATTAAATTTTAAAAAATCCAATTCACTCTCCCTCTTGGGTTGCCTTTTGAGCTAACACATCATATTAGTTGCAGAGTCGATGAACTTGCTGGGGAAGATGGTGGCACATGACATACAGCTGCCCGGGGGCAGGGGGGGTCACATTTTTCAGAGTAGAGCTGCTACATTAATGGGGGATGTGGGCGTGGCAAGCTACAGGCAAAGGCACCGGTCAATTTTCAATTTTGACCGCTGCAATATAGTTGGCCGACAATTGTTATAAGATAGATTAGATGAAGGTTGGAGGGGTTTGGGATCTATTCGGATGTCAAACAAAAAAAAAATAATGAGGTGGTGGGTGAATGTTTGGGTTTTAATTGTACTGTTTGAGTTTTGTATTTTGTTTTGTGTATGGTTAATTTGGTTATTATATATTGGGCCAATGTTGCTTATTGTTTATTAGTTTATTTGATGAAGTGCAAAGAACAAAAAAAGAAGGAACTTATTTAATAGTGGCTTCTTTTTAGAGAAATAATACATAAAGTCTTTGAGAGTGTTGCATAGATATTGTTGCTTTTTTTTTTTATAAAATTTTCAAGTAGTTTTGTACAGATATTTTTAATTGTGATACACCTATGGAAGGGGGTGATTTTTTTTAAAGAATAAAGAAAACAAAAGGAATTCTTTCCATTTCTTTGGCTGCGCTAGGAAGGAGAGCAAAAGGCCTATTTGTTTTATACATATTTGTTGGATTGTACCAATTATTGTCAATTAAGCTGGCAATTATCAATCGTGGCTATAGTTAGCATATTTTTTTTACTATTTATGACATAAAGAGACTCACTACCAAATTTATACATGTTTAAATTTTGTAGAGGAGTGTCATAGGCATGGGTTATACTTAGTGTATATATATATTTTTTCTTTTTTTTTTAAAAACCAGTGAGCCAATTCATCTCCTAAGAGGTGGCGCAAAGGAGAGGAGTAAGAAAACCCTTGCTCAAAGCATTTAATGCTCTCCATCAAACACATATACAAATCCTATACAAACATAAACATAACTGAAATGCAAAGCAAAGCTCAAGTATTCTCCTTCTCCATCATGACTTGTCAACCCTCGAATCCTGCCTACCCTTAGAAATATGGATAGGGATAGTGCGCATAGAGAGAGGGAGGGAGATATCAAAACGCAGTTAAACTAAAATCTAAAATCTAAAAACAAATTAAAGTGAGGGGCTGAGTAAATAAAATGGTAAAGTTCACTAAATCTGACCATCAAAATCTCATCTCTAGCTTGTGAGCATTCAAAATTTTAAGGAAATATACTATGAAAAGTGGGCTCTGTAGATGGTGGTCTGGCTATGTATAACCCATCTAGGTATATGTGAGGAGACGAAGAAAGAAAAAGAGTGGATTTGGGTCTGTTTTTAGAGAGAGAAATGGAGGAGTTTAGAGAGAGGAAAGTGGGTGAAGGAAAGGGTGGAGTTTAGTCATTTAATGGCTTAGGGAGAAGTGAGCGCTTCAAAGAGAGAGAGAGAGAGAGAGAGAGCTTCATAAAGAAGTATTTAATGCTTTGCTAGCACACCCATTCACACACGAATCAATACTCTATTTAAAATTTGAATTTTTCAAAATTTTTCTGCTAAGCGGGATTTGGGTTTGGGTTTAGGCGGGATTTGAGTTTAGAATAAAAGGTTGAATTGATCTCAACCATTAAATGTAATACAAAACAGAATACGAGCCGTCGAATACAAATTGTGAGAGAGACATTTTCAAAATAAGTTGTGTTTTATTATATAGATGTTCATTTTATTTTACATGTTACAACTTAGAAACACTAGGAAGGGAGAAAGTTATTATCAAAATTAGTATTAGTTTTATTTTGGTGTAATTACAATCCTCAATTTGTTAATATTTCTTATTGATGGCATGCGTGTATTCATGGTATTTATTTATGTTAACGACCTTGTTTTTTTTATTTTAGATTCATTACACTTTGCAGCTCTACAAATTTTACATCTTGTCATGTGCGAATTTTACTTATATTTCTTAAATGAAAGTTAACAGAAGGTTAATAATAAATTAAAAGTGTAAGAGTTTGTTGGTACTAAAATAAAATTTGGTGTAAAGTATAATGATGCCAAATAGAATTTCCCATTATTTCTACTTTTTTTTTTTTCTCAAAAGGAACTATGTTAGTGCAAGATCACGTTGAATCTACTTTTGCAATGTTTTCTTTGAATACATGTAGTCACTTGCAAAATCATAAATATCAAGTGAGTTCCAAAGACAATAACAAGGATGACAACAAATCCAGTACGGGACAAGTTTGCTTAGACTCTATCCCAACCTTAATGGAAAAACCTTCATTCACCCCAACTCCGTTATGGTTGAACTCTCAAATCCCATCTCCATTTTTTGTTCAAGTTACCTCATGTTAAATTACCCTACATTTATTTTATTTTATTTAGTATAAAGACAATATTTCTTTAATACATACTTTTGAAAGATAATAATTAATTACCTAATAAGAGGTAGTCATTACTTTTTTATACATTAAAATACTCTACTCCCTGCATATACTAAGATATTTACGTATTAATACAATATAATATGAACATTCTAGTCATTTTTTAATATGATTAGGTTGAGGTCCGGTGAAAATCACCTAAACCCAAACCCTCTTCGTATTTTATTATTGGAGTAAATACATTTTACCCTGGTTTGATCCAACAACATATTGCCATTCAAAACTCTACACTTAACCTCCTTATGTGTTGGAGTAAAATGTAAAACTAATAGACGGAACGTTTTTATGCAAATTGTCTTAATTACCCCCACCATTTTCTCTAATTTCTCGAATGCTAGTCTCTCTTTATCTATTATGTAAATAAATCCAAAATACCAATGGGGTGACTAATCGATTGTTCAAGCTTTGTCAAATTCCTTAAGGGATGCGTAGACCAGTGTCATGAAATTCCATTTACATACAGAGAACATAGTCATGAATAACCCAACAAACACAAATGGGTATTACAGAATAAAATACAAGAAGGTGACCATGCAATCATCTTAAAAAACCCATTCAAATAAACCAAAGATCAAAGGCTTGACAAATCTCTTGGTCCATCTCCCCTCAATGAAGTGAACCAAAACTAGAAAGATCACAATTATTAATTTATTCAACCGGTTCTTTGATATGATGACAGAGGAAAAACAATGGATATTCATGAATTATTTTAAATGTTTTTTTTAAGGGAAGCAATGGAACACAAACCAACGCCTTGGTTTTTGGTTGGGTTTTCTTTTCTTTTCTTTTTTCCAGAGTAAAATAAACATCAAGGAACAGCAGACAAGAAAAGAAAAGAACATCAGGAAGAAAGCCAGCCCAGCACCCTCAGCCGGAGCTATCCAACCTTAAAGCCTACTGCACAGAAAGCAGAAGCTCAGATGCATAAAGAGATCCTGAGAAATAGCTTCTGAACGCCCAGCAAGCCATCTTGTGCGCAACTCCATTACCACTTCTAGGAACAATAGCAATTGACCACCCAGGCTTCTGAGTCAAAGAGTCTTAATATCCATCACTAGAGGAATAATCGACTAATGGAGGTGCTTAATGATGCCCAGACAGGAATGGACTACAACTTGAGAATCTCCTTCAATAACAACAGAAGACTAGCCTTCCCCATCAACCCATAGACACGCCATTCTAGTTGCCTCTGATTCTGTAGCAAGGGCCGAATAGGAAACACCCGAACTAGCATTAGCCACCACCACAAAACCATGAAGATTTCTACCAATGCAAGCAATAGACACACATGAATGATCTTTAGAGGTAAATCGAAGGGATGGATGAAAGCTCTTCGTTGAAGCTCTAATGCCGGATGAGGCATGCCTTCAACATGTAACCCATGTTGTAGCTATATTAGACTATATTTGCATATTGTACACAGAGAGAGAGAGAGAGAGAGAGAGAGAGAGAGAGAATGAATTGGTGGAAGGCCATAGGGGTTTTGGCCATGGTGGTTTTGATGTCTTGAAGAGAGAAAGAAAGAGGATGAGGGAGAAAAAGATAAGTGGGCGAAGAAGAAGAAGAAGGAGAGAGACCAAAAAAGAGTAAAAATAATTGAAAAAGGGTAATAGAGTAATTTTGTCACCCCTGAGTTAGTTCCAACACAACAATAGATGCAAAAAAAACATGTGTGAAATACACACACTATTATTAATAATAGAATAAAAATAACGGTTTTTGTTAAGTTTTGTATTTTAATTCAAATGATAATAGGGTTAAGTGTCGACTTTTAAACCACAGGAAGACAATATGCTTTTAGGTTAAACTATAGGAGGATAACGTATAATTACTCATTTATTATTTTTTCATAATCCGTTCCAACCCATTTATTAAACTCTGAAAACCATTCCTACTACAAGCGAATCAGGTCAAAACCCATTTTTTCTGATCAAGTTGTTAACCCGCGAATTGCGAATGCTGGACTACGTGTGAGTTTTATTAGTCAGGCCTCCTGGACTCCCTTAGTTGGCCAAGCCCTTGAAATTTCTTTAGGAGATCAAGAATTTAACTTTTGCTAAGTGCAAGAGCTAGCTACAAGAGATTAATCTATTGTGATTACTCTAGTTTTGGCATAAATAGTTTGTCTTTGATTGAATTGTAGAGAGATTAGTTGAAATACACGCAAATTAACTTATACAACCTGACTGTTGAACCATAAACATAAAAAATAAAAAAATAAAAACAATTCACATCCCTGAAACCTATACAAACATGATCAAATTTTGCTATCTTATTATCACAAATTTTTTTTAATAGCAATTCCATAATAACCTACAGAAGAATCTAACATTTGTAAGTACTCTAAAACTATTAAATATTTACTCACACGCTCTCTCAATATAAGAAGCCAACTCAAAGAACAAATTCAATCCTTAAACGTGAATTGTAAAGCCGCACACTGGCAGCCACACCCCGTATTTCACATATTCACAACCCCAAATTCGATTGCTTTCTTTGTCCGAAATACCCAAGCTTCCAACCTTGATGACGAGGACATTTTAGTCTTTCCACGTGAACGATATTGGGTTCTTTAAACCAGGTTATTCTTCTCCATCCTCGATCTAACACGTCTGTAGTCTGCGCAAATCGCAACAGTAGCCCCAAATGAGGAAATTCGATCCATGGCCCATTTTCTTCAAGCGAGAATGGAATCGCAACTGGCCATTCCTGGTCGGCTTCGCCATCACTGGCACGGTCATCACCAAAATGTCTCTTGGCCTCACTGGTTCGTATCCCCTTCTCTCTCCTCTGTTGTATAGAAAAACATGTCTTGTCATCAGTTATGATTTTATCTGATTGTTTTGCAGAGGAAGACGCGAAGAACTCTCCCTTCGTACAGAGGCACAAGAAGTACGTCTCCTGTTTTCCCTATTCCCGATTAATACCAAACCCTAGATTATTAGTTTGATTACTTGTTTTATTTTTTTAGGATATCGGTAATAGTTCAAAGTGTCTACACATAGAGCCTATGTGATACTATAGGTGAATCTAGCTTCTTTCAGTGGATTAACCTTAATGTTTATACAGGTTAATTCTCTAATTAATTTAAAAGTGCTTTCTTTTGTAAAATTCTAGGTTTTGATTAATCCTATTAGCGATATTATATAGCAGCTAGTAAAGTGGTGGTGTGTGCTTATCGGATGTTCATGCATTGTGTTGAATTCAGCCTGGCAAGGGATTTATTTGATTGTTTGTTCAAGGAGGGCGCCGAGGCAAAAGGTTTCGAGAATATTAAATATATTGGACAATAGGACATGTGATGGATGCTTATGTTTATTATGCTGAATAATATGTGCATGCACAAATCTTGCTTAGCTGAGATTGTTTAATTCACATGGTGCTGTGAGTTTGAATGGCGTTCATTTTGCAGTGATCAAATTAAGAAAAAGGGATTTAAGCATGAGGCGGGTATCATTACTCTCATTATAAACGGAATGCACGTGTGCAAGTGTATGTGTTTTTATTCCAGTCATGTTGTTAGTTCAATGGCCACAATTTTGCTGTGATTAAATTAAGGAAATTTTGAATGTGTCAACTAATCCAGGATGGGTAGCACTTCTTACAAAAGAAATGTCAACTGCTCTTTAAGTTTAGTTTAGGGACAAAGGTAAGAATTTTTCTCTAGGGGCCTTATAGTGTACTTAATAAGATTGAGAGGCCATTGCAAGAATTTAGAGAACCTTGGAGGGGATCCCACATACCCCGACTATGTTCATCCCTTGTTAGTTTATGAATTGTGGTGAATACAAACGGTCTAGTTCTTTGATTGAGTCAAGCTTAATAACTGAAGTTGATTAATAAGTTAATGGAGCTTCTCTCAACCATGACAACTGTATGCACATTTCCCTTAGTTTGTAATTGTTCTTAGGTAAGATATTTTCATTGCCAGATTCGATCCTTTTCTACTTGTTTAGGCAAAATATCTAAATGTGGTTGACTTCATACAAGTTGTATACCGTGAAGTAGATAGTCTATCTGCTATAGGACTCTATTATCTATAGTATAAAAGAATATTTGGTGGGTGTCAATAGGTGTAATTATTTGTTTGTCGTATATAGTGTGGATCATTGATGTGCTTATCCGTTTCTGGTATAGGGATGTGGTTCTGGTGTGAAGTCAAAGGCCCTAGTTGAGCTTTTATGTGCCTTATTTGATCTCTATATATTGTCCAGTCATTTTCTCTTTGTATGTGTAGGCGATGTTAATGGAAAAATTAATTGTTTAGAGAATTGATCAACTGGATTTTTCAACAAAGTATGTAGTGTTACATTTGTTTCTGCTGTGGTGGTGTCTCATACACACATGCACTTTATGGATCTGGGAATATTTGTGATAATAGTTTGAAGAAAAAAAAGAGATGAATTGTTGAGGTAAAGGTGATGGTTGTGGATTGCTTACAATCTAAATCTCTTATGTATTATGTTGCCAGTCAGGAATGGTCATATGTGACATGGCCCAAAATTTGTGTTTTAATGTTCTTTAATATTTGTTGCTTCCTTTAGTCTATGTTCCACCATAACATCATCTTCTTCTTTTTGAATATTTTAATTGTCAGCTAATATATATACATATATATGTCACCATCTATAATATACATGCTGATGAGGATTTTCTTTGTCTATATTTTCTTTTGTTCCATCTTTTATTTATTTTTTCCCCTTAAAATTTTTTGACCCTTCTGGCTGATTCTGGATAAAGGAATTAAAACTATTTTTTTTTTTTTTGGAAAACAGCAATAGAATAAAGGAATTAAAACCTTGAATGCTTCAGATTGCACAGCTGTCACACCTTATGTTTATGTGCAAATTGACAGGCACACCAGGGTTTTTGTCGTGTGCAAAATTTGTGACCTGAAAAATTTCTGTACATGCTGACCTATTATTAATTGCAACCTAAATTATGATAAGTTGTACTGGACTTATTCATTCAAAATCTGAAGCAATGCTTCCATCATGGTGTTGGAGGACTTACTTTGATTGAGCTGTATATTAGCAACTAGCAAGCTCTTATGCTTGGAAGCATGTGTCTTGGCATTATTCTTGTGGAATGCAGATCATAATGTCATAACCATTTCTTGCTTGGAGAAGACGCATACTCTCTGGAAACCCAAGATAAAGATTTAGACCCATGGTATTAAGTGGTCTTTTTGGTATCAGAGAATGCCTAGCATTTTCGGCAACTATTGTATTGATTATAACCATACTTGTTGGACTTCATTTATTTATTTTTAATATTTACGTCTAATAGGGAAAATCCAAGTTATCATGCTGCTAGTAGGTGCTGTTCACTCTTTACACCTTAGTAATGTGTTACGGACTGACAGTTACACTTTACAGGGCATAGCATGATATAGTACTATCATGCTATGAATTAGCAAAAGAATTAAGTGTTTGTTGTGTCATTTCGTTCACTTTTTTAATGGTTGGTTTACTTTCGTTAAAGGGATATGGTTTGTTGTGAGTGGGGTTTTTAGTTGATAAAAGGATTGTAAATTGTAATAGTAATATCTTCTGAAGTTGAACAATACTTTCTTAAGAAGTCGTCCTTTTGGTTGACTAGACCCTTTGTTTCTGTACTATATTTAGCCCATTCAGACAGCTTTATAAGCTCTACATTCTATACTTCTTTTTTGATTAGTATAGACCATTTAGGCATTTACATTCTTTGCTCTTTACAAATTCAACAACCACCTTTTGCCAAGCTATATCTGTCTCTAAACAATTCTAAACCAGTACTTTACCAGAACCATTCTGGAACAACATTAGATTATTTTGCTTTTGTGATATTTGTAGACTCGTCTCCACTAGGAGACTTCCAAACTGGCCTGTTCTTGCAGACAGGCATCTCTGTTCCGAGACTTAATATTGGTCTCCTTTGTTTGCACCCGTTTTTGTATTTTGCTTGGGAATCTCGTAGGATTTATTTGTAAGGTATCATGACAGTACATGTAGAGGCGGGTAAGCGAAAAAGGGCTCCCTTGGTGAAAGGAAGGAAGGGAAGGGCTGTTCTGACAAGTACTTGCTGTCAGCGACTTGGGGGTTGGCCATTCCCGGACAGACTTCGTCTGAGGATCTGATGTCCTTTTTCATCCATCCTTGAGAATTTCAGTGTGTTCTCCTTTGAATACATTGCCATGAGGATTCCAAAATGGGTATTCCAAAATGTGTTTGATCGCCAAAGATAATTAAGAGTATTCGGGTATTTGTTTGGAAATACTCTTATCATGATGTTCACAGTAGCAAAATTTTATTATTTTCCTTTCTATTTGAATTCATTAGTTCATTTTTGCTACCTCCATTATATTTAGGATTTGTGTTGCAACTTCCCCTCTTCTTTTCTTGGGTCTTTGTTTTCACAGGGGTAGTGCTATATTAATAAGCTTATTAGCCACATGTTTAAATACGTAATAACATGACAAGTTGATATTCAGTCTTTTGTGAACAAGTTGATATTCAGTGCCAAGTTATTTTGGATTCTTGGTAAATAAACATTCCCTTGCATTTTTGGTTGATGATGCTGGTTGTTACGACTCTGGTCTAATGATACCTGTGCTTTTGCAGGTAAATTCCCAAATGCCTAATGTCTGTGCTGGATCAATCAATTGAAAAGTGGAATTCTTATTTTGCCTTTTGTTTTTTTCCCCACCCTTCCCGTGTTGCAAAAGAATGCTGTTTCTAAACTTACAAGTATGAATTGTATTTTGGGTTCCAGTGATGGTTAGACACTGTTAAATAAGATCTTGTTGAAAACAACCGGCTGGTTTGGTTGCATTCTCTATGTTCTTGCTCCTCCTAGCCTGCCAGGTATATGTTTGGATGAATTCCTTTTTCTTTTCACCCAATGATGTGGTTTAAGAGAAGTGGAGAGAAGACAAACGGGCATGCTGTGTTCTATTTGGTAGGTTGGTGTTAAGCAAGAAAGAAATTCTCTGTTTGCAATGAGGATTCATATATAGCTTGAATCCAAGAAAAAGGGCAGTTACCGGATCATGATGAGAGGACTTGTAAGGATATAATCCTAGCCAGGGTGATGACACTTTTTGTAATGTTTATGCTGCACTCCCTTAATTGTGTTTTTCTTAAGCAAGAGATTTGTATATAGAAAATGCGCAAAGGGGGTGCCATTCCGAGTACAAAAGGGAAAAAGTGAAGTCCTATATCAATCAACAATTCATCCAGTATTACTCGCTGATCTCTACAAAATTCAAATTCAAATTTTGATTTAACGATGGACGGTTGCGATGACTTGCAGGGCTCTTTCTTTTCTCAAGCGTAAGTGGAAAACTTTAGAACATTTAAAGAAAATATATGATGATGTGGTGGAAAACCTTTTTGAATGCTAGAAAAGATAATGTAGAATGGTGTGATTTGTGAGTTAAGGTTTTGGAAAGCGCACCAGTATTTGTACGCACAACAGTTCCCAGAAGCTGTCGTGTTCTCACTCTTGCCAAAATGTCTTTTATCAAAAGCAATTTAATTAATTGTTTTAAATGAAAAATCAAAACTAAATTCTCATCAAATTACTGTTTGATATTATTTCAATTTACTGAGCCAACTTAGTTGAATGGGTGATTACAACCTTATTAAAACAACTCTCTTAACACAAAATTAAGTCACAAATGCAACTAATGCAAACAATACTATCACATGATGGAGTTACTCAGATTTCTTGAAATTGAGAATTAAGAGCCCTTTTTGTATTCGAAAGCTAATAAAAGAGTTATAAGCTTAAACAAACATAAACAATAAGGTGGTAAATAAGCTACTTAAAGGGAAGCTTTTGAAAAGTTGTACATTCAAATAAATTATTAATTTTTTTTAAAGTTAATCGTGTATTTGTTTTTAAAATCAAGGACTAAACCATATCTGTTTTTAAACAAATTAACTCAGGGACATAGCATATTTATTCTTTTACTTTAAATAATAAGGTTCAATAGATTTATGGGGACATCATTAATGGAAAAAATACTTTTACTTTTATTTTTCACAGCCTATTAATAAAAGACTACAAAGTGCAAAGTAATGTTTATTTAGAAAACTAAAGAAAATAAAATTCAAAAAATGTAAAAGGAAAGAAAAAGATGAAGGAACAGTGAACAAAATAAAAAAGAATTTTTATTTTTGTTTTTGTTTTTATTTTTTGTCTTTTTTGTTACCAAATTCGGTCCCATCAACCCTAAGTTGTTCAAAAATTTATTCAACCTGATCAACCCGACTGACCCGATCAAAGCGGATTCAAACCTGAACCTAATCGATTCTCGATTTTTTTTTTGGATGAACATCGATTGAAAATTTTAATATTCAAATATATTCGGTTCCAATATTAAACATTTATTTTTATCAGTTTGACCCGACCCAATCCGATCTGATCATCTACTGAATCAAAATCGACTCTAAACCTTTTTTACCCGATAGTTTCGGACCTTTCGGTCGAGAGTGGCGAGTGACTACCAAAACTCTCTATCCTCGACCTAAAAGTGGAAGTTCAAGCTTTCTATCCTTCAAGTTCCTCTCTCTCTCTCTCTCTCTCTCTCTCTCTCTCTCTCTCTCTCGGGGGAAAGTTGAAGCAGCAATGGCGGGTCGAGTACAGTTCTATATACAGAACAGCCTCTGTTTCTTATCGTTATCATCGTCTCCACTATATTCACTCAATTCCAGAGGAGTTCACAATCTCAAGAATCGACTCCACTTTCGCCACAACTTGTTATCGTCTTCTCCGTCCATAGGAGCTTTGTACTGCACTTGCAGAAGCAGTAATCTCCCGAACGGCGGCGAAGCGAGCACAGAGCCTTTCGTCCTCACAACTCCGCTTTATTACGTGAATGCCCCTCCCCACATGGGAAGTGCCTACACCACCATCGCTGCCGACGCAATTGCTCGTTTTCAGGTTCCTTTTTCCAGAGCTCATCTTGAAGTCCCTCCTTTGATTGTTATTGAATAATTTATTTCCTGGTTCAAAGAATTTTGGGGCAGTCGCAGACTCAATGAAGTAAATTTATGAATATCATCTCTTATGTTGTTGGTTCCGCGCACCTTTACTTTGCCAAATAGTTAATTCTTGAAAATTATGATAAGGCAGTATATCAGGGGAATTGCGAACTTCTTTTTATTTTTTTGCCTTTTCTGGGAAACCAAATAGGCTACATAGATATCTTCATTTTAGCCACTTGGTTTACGATCACAATGATACTAATTTCTTTTTCTCCTAACTATGTGGAGTAAGCTTCATATATTTCTATTTCGTTTTTTGAATATATTCTCATAGAGTCGTAAGTTCCGCGTACGTGGACAAAGACAAAATGAGTACATGTATAATGGGTGAAGAGATAATATTTGGGCGATTGTGATGTGGAAGTGCTTATTCTCATATCTAATTTATCATGGCAGAGGCTGTTAGGAAAGAAAGTTATATTCATTACTGGCACAGATGAGCACGGAGAGAAGATTGCTACCGCTGCTGCTGCTCGTGATTCCTGCCCAACTGAACACTGTGATGTCATTTCACAAGCTTACAAGTCGCTATGGGAAGATGTATAGTCCCCTGCTTAGAGAATTCAGTCTCAATAGTTTCTCTCTTGAACAATTCAATTGTTGGGCTAACTTCAATTGTTTGCAGTTAGACATAGCTTATGACAAGTTCATTCGGACAACTGCTCCCAGGCATGAAATTATCGTGAAGGAATTTTACTCTAGAGTTCTTGCCAATGGCGACATTTACCGGGCAGATTATGAGGGACTTTATTGCGTTAACTGTGAGGAGTACAAGGTGGTACTCTGCACTACAAGAAGCTTTTGGGTGGTGTAGATTAATATTATATTATTGTTTCCCTAATGTTAATAGCATTCCGGTAAGCCTAATTTGCCCTTGGTACTTGTTACACCATTTATTGAATTGGAAGTATGTGAGCACATGCGGGAAAGCACCCAACATCCAAAACATTCACCTTTGAAGTCCATCAGTAAAAACAATAATGAGCCTGGCAAAAAATTTAAGTCTCTGTTCAGTATACTAGTAACGGTGAAGGGCTTTGGGACTATTAGCTCTAGATTAGTCGGTTACACTTACACTCATTATATAGAAATAAAGGGTATCAACTAGGTGAGGTCAATCTAAAATGTGTGATTTACATCCTGGGATCAGTATGTTAACTTAAGTAATAGATTTCCTGATTGTGCTTGAGTTGTTTCACTGTCTTCTGGACCTTTTGGTTTAGATGTGTTACTTGGAGTTGTACATTTACTTTGATGGACTGTTTAACGATTTCAAGAAGTTGGAGTGACAATTTGTTGAATGCAGTATTTTGCTTTTTGTCCCTTCTCTCTTTGGTTTGTGGTTATCTTTAACTTTATAAAATCTGCAGGGTGACTTATCAAAAAAAAAAAAAACTTTGTAAAATCTGCAGGATGAGAAAGAACTGCTGGACGACAACTGTTGTCCCATGCATCTAAAGCCATGTGTCCTGAGGAAAGAGGACAATTACTTTTTTGCCCTTTCAAAGTATCAAAAGAATTTGGAAGAGACTTTAACACAAAATCCGGATTTTGTGCAGCCTTCTTATCGTTTAAACGAGGTGAGACAAGGAAAATTTATTTATTTATTTTTTGAAATTTCCGTAGTGTGAATCTGTTATATGACAATGCTGCTGTTTGAATATCATTATTTAGGTAGAAAGTGTAAAGAAGATTGTCTCTTTCATCATTTACTACGAACCTTAGGAACGCTGGTTTGGTAATTTCACTTTCCCCCTGGATATCATTTATGATATACACCTTTTTCAGGTGCAAAGTTGGATCAAAAGTGGCCTGAAAGATTTTTCTATTTCCCGAGCATCAGTGGATTGGGGTATTCCGGTTCCTAATGACGTTAAGCAAACCATTTATGTTTGGTTTGATGCCTTACTGGGGTAAAGTTATTCCTTCTTTTAGTATTTCAGAATAATTTAGTGCTGTAAAGCTAATGAGCATTCCAGTTATCAGAATTATACGGTTTTAATCTTTTCCTTTATCACATTAATATCCAACCGACTTGCACCAATTTATTGAATTTATGATGTCATTGGGCATTTGTAAGTGTTTCTTTCTTGCTTCCTTTCTTTCTTTCTTTTCTTTGTTTCGTTTTTTCCTTGCACTTGATGCAATAAATGAGTGGTTTTATCTCTGTTTCTCTTGTGGCAAATTGCTTTTGGTTTAACTCAAGTTCACTAGATTATTCTGGGACATCATCAGTATTCTATGTCCACAAGCCGGTATTGCCATCTTTCTGCCACCTTTCTGTTAAATGCATCGTTCACTGGTTCTTGCCGTGAAAAAATGGGTTTGTTTGAGGCTTGGTCTGTCCTTCAAGGTTAATTTTATGTAGATGAAGTTACGTGGTTTCTGCTCTCTTGTTTTGTTTGGCTCAGCCAAGCCTTAGCTCCTCTATGTTTCTAGTTATTGGAAAAATCACTGTACTTAGCAATTCATATCTATGTTTCTAAGTGTGGATTCGCAATGTGTAGCCATGCAATTGTGGTTAATATAACTAAGTTTCTTGTTAAGTACCATTTTGCTGTCTGTGGGATATAATAGTAACAATTAGTATGCTTGTGGTTACTTTTTCTGTTCTTTCTTTTTGGTTGAATTTTTTATATTTCATTCTCTTTTTCTATCTCTCTATGTGAAGCAGTTATATATCTGCGCTTTCGGAGGAAAAGGAGCACGTCAGTTTACAAACTGCAGTTTCTTCAGGTTGGCCTGCTTCACTACACTTGATTGGAAAGGTATCGCATTTCCCTTACTTGCATCTAAGATAGGATGTTGGTTTCATCTATATTGGTCTGTCCTTCAAATGAAACAAGCATTGAATTAGCATCCGTAAATCATTTGCTTTATAAATACTGTTAACTCTTATCAAATTTCTTTCCAGTTTCAAGTTTTCATAAAGTGACCAGCAACTGTATTATCATCTTGAGCTATTTTCTTTCTTTTTTTTTTTCTCTTTTTGAAAAAAGGTTTTACTAAAACTAATTAACTAAAGTTGCCGTGTTGTACTGAAGCTCTACACACAAGATTTGAAAGGAATCAAGCTTGGATTTCTGCTTGAATGATGGGTGAATAAATGATTCACATGTACCTATTTTGTTATGCCTTGTTAGATGACCCCGTGCTTCATCTGGATAACTCTTTCTCTTATGGATATTTAGCTCTTCTTTCCCAATATAATACACTATTAAATAGTTGTGTTGCAAAGGCAGTAAAGAAAATTTAAGTTTCTTGTAATAAGTCCTTGTATGTTGTTACTAAAATGATTTTTCCATATCTAAAAACAGAATCCTATTCTTTGTTTCTTCGTCTTCTGATTAATATTATCCACCATGTCTTATGGATGTCTTTCATTGATGTTGGGAGTATTGATGGTTTTTTGCAAGATTATGGTTATATGGTTTATTTTTCTTTCGTTACGGGTATTATGTATTTAGTTTTGGAATCCTTATTATGCATTATGTGTGTGTGTGTGTGTGCAGTGATCAGCTGAAACAGTTTTAGGTGTTTGCATGTGGACATGCATGCAGTGTGTGTTGGTATGCATATGATTCCATTCATTTAAGCCTTTCTTTGTCTCTGATGAAAAAATGGTATTAGTTGAATTAGAATATAAAGAGATAATATGATTATTATAATGATATAACGATGCAATGATTCCGCTGTCTTGCCTTTGTCATCTCTTTGGTACTTGAATAGTAACTTAATTGTTCATATTTTATATCTTTTTGTTAGGGTTCTAGAAGTACATGGTTGGTTCGAACTTTACCCTTTAAAGTGTGATGCATTTTGTCTTTTACATTTTTCTTCAGGATATATTGCGTTTTCATGCAGTATACTGGCCAGCTATGTTAATGTCAGCCGGACTCAGTCTTCCTAAGATGGTGTTTGGCCATGGATTCTTAACAAAGGTAATTAATCGTAGTTTATGTCTTTATTTTAGACTAATATTATATTTCTGCACTGCATGTGAAATGCATGAAGATTTCCATAACATAAATCACTACAAATCTTCTTAGTTGTCCATTGGGACATGAATATGGTCTTGTTGGGAATAGTTAGCTGGGGGATTCTTTTTCCCTTATAATTTGATGTCTTAAATTAAACAATCAATATAAGTGCTGTCTCAATTCAAGATTTTTGTGAACTTCGAGTCTGATATTTGAGAGATATTTACATTTGACAAATGTAAGTGAGTCTGTTCAACTTAACGAACAATACATATGCAAGTTAGAATGAACTTTCTTATCTTTTATTTTCTCTCATATACCTATTTTCATTTCATGCAGCAATGCGTTTTATTTTAAAATTTTAGGATGGCATGAAGATGGGGAAGTCAATGGGGAATACTCTTGAACCAAATGATTTGGTGCAAAGGTTTGGGTCTGATTCAGTCAGGTACTTCTTCCTTAGGGAGGTGGAATTTGGAAATGACGGGGACTACTCAGAGGACCGTTTCATCAATGTTGTCAATGCACATCTTGCCAATACAATTGGTATTTTTACCTTTACCCTTCACAATAGACTTCGGATATTGCCATGCACTTGTGGCTAATTCCGAAACTTAGACAGATAAAGAAGGTTGACCTTAAAGTTATCAATGCAGGAAATCTCCTTAACCGTACACTTGGGCTTTTGAAAAAGAATTGTCAATCAACTTTGGCAGTTGATTCAACTATTGCAGCTGAAGGAAATGCATTCAGGGTCACTGTGGAGAAGCTGGTAAGGTTTGCCTGGAATATTTGCTTATTTTTGTGCTTTAAGTAGATTGACTTGATAACTTCAATGAGCAGTGGCGGACACCCCCCGGCTGGGGGGGTTGTTGGGGCAATTCACCATGTTGTAAATACTCAAAAATTTATAAGACTACAGAATTTTGAAAACTCGGGGGGCGTGTCCTGTTTTTTTTTTATTTTTTTTAAGCTGTGATCACGCTAGGGACGCGGCTGGGACACACCGAGGACACGGTTGGAACACCTTTAGGACACGGCAGGGGTTGAAGTGTAATTATGAAAATTTTTAAATGGGGTATATTTTTTAATTTTCTTAACTTCAATATAAAATGTACAAAATATCTCAAATCAAAACATTTCTTCTTCTTCTTCTTCTTCACTGTCTAGATCTGCTGCTACTGTATTTCTTCTTTTTTTTTCTTTTTTTTCTTTTCTTTTTTTTCTTATTCACTGCTGCTTATGTTCAATGTGGGTACTGTCCAGCAAAATCAACTAAATAAATTGGTACTGCTTACTTGTCACTGCTGTGTTTGTTTTTTTGGTGGAAGTTGGATGCTTGCTAGTTCATGCTTTAGATAGTAATGAATCTAATGATGTATTGGATGATGATCTTCTTCAACTTGTGTTTTTATTTATGCTTAATGGATGATGAATTGATGGCCTGTTGTCTATTATATTAAGTATTGAATTTTTTAATATTTTTGGTGGTAGGTGAATGTTATATTTATAGACATGAAAAATAAAATATATAAAAATAATAATTTTTTGCCTTGTCCCCACCGAATCTGTGCCCCCTATTTTTTGAAATTGCCGTGTCCCGTGTCCGTGTCTGTATCCGTGCTTCTTAGATGGTAACTGTATATGATTTTCCCTCAACTGGCTATAACTTACATGCGATACCTTTACTAAGAATGAAATATGTTGAACAATCTTATTGTCAATTTTTGACAGCATATAAGTTTGCCTTCCTTGATAAGGGTAGTGGGGAAAAGACTTGGTTGAGGATATAGTTTTGCTGGCCCCTCCGAGTGTAATTCCTGGGTCTGCCACTGTCTACATGTGAAGTCGATTTGGAGACCTATGGTGGATTAACTTCGAATCAATCCACACACATAAATGGGCAGTGACTAGTGAAAGATGAGATGATTCTTCATGGGTCAACAGATTATGTATAGAATTCAGAATTGAATACAAAATTATGAAGCCAACCCTAAGAATTTGGGATTTGAGGCTACTGTTGAATTTTAGTCGGATTTGAGTTGTAGGCGTTGGGATCATACTTGCATTTCACCGCTTATAACCTTTCCTTTTTCACCTTCCCCAGTTGATTGTAAATTTTCTCTCTTTTTCTTTTTGTAGGTTGAGAAGGCTCGTGTTCAGTATGAAAATCTCTCACTATCATCAGCCTGTGAGGCTGTGCTAGAGATTGGGAATGCAGGGAATTTGTACATGGACGAACATGCACCGTGGTCTCTTTTTAAGCAAGGGGGTTTTGCTTCTGAAGCTGCTGCAAAGGTTTACATTTCTTTCTGCTTCTATGAAAACATGTTTACTATTTCAGAGATTAAAAGGGCATCAAAGTTCAGATCTGCTTTCAGAACCTGAATTCAGCTACTGAGTCAATGCAAAAACATGATGTTGCTGCTTATCAAAGTAAAGCAGTCATCTTTTTCTGATGCACCTAAAGAAAAAAAGTAACTCAGTTGTCATCTATCTATATTTGGACCAAAACCTTGGATTCCTTTGAACTCCATGCAGAACTGAACTCAGATTCCTTTTATCATTGATGGCCAGAATTTTGTTGCCGTTGTTATTATAGTTGTGCTTCATGTTGTTCTCTCATTGGTGGTTTTCCAACAGGACCTTGTGATCATTTTGGAAGCAATGAGGATTATAGCAATTGCTTTATCCCCTATTACACCAAGGTTATGCCTGGGAATATATACGCAGCTTGGCCACTCAGAGGACCAGTTCAATGCTGTTACCTGGGTCTCTCTCTGTCTTCTCTTTCTGACACAAACTTACACGTGCAGTAATTACTTATGCTGCTACTAATCATCGACATTTTTACCAACTTGTTTAAATGACCTCTATTTCAGACTGAAACCAAATGGGGTGGGCTGAAGAGTGGTCAGATCATGGCTCAACCAAATCCTGTTTTCGCTAGGATTGAAAGCCAAAAGGAAGAGGAAGACAGTGGTGAAGTGAAAAAGAAAGTCAGTAAAAGCAAGGACAGGATACTTCGAAGTCAGACTCTGGCAGAGGCCTAGAAATCTGGTTTCAGCAACATAGCATAGTCCATCATTCTCATACATTTTTCTGTACAATAAAGGATGGTACAATTTGTATTTGTTTTCTTTTATTCAGGATTTTCAGTTCTGATAAATTACTAATTCAATGAATTGCTGTTCTCCTTTTGATTATGGGAATTCAATCTCCTCTTTAGCTGGAATATATAGCCTTATTCCTAATGTGATTGGTCGCATGAATAAGGGATTCTGATACTGGCTTTTAACCATCAGAAAACACTGGATTGCACCTCAAAACTCAGCTAACTAGAATACTGCAAGAAGTACATCCAAACATGCTCTACAGCAAGGGATTTGCAGGAATCAGATCTTTCCTTCTCCATGAAATTATGAATTAACCAGAAAAAATGGGACAATTAGCATTGAAAACAAGTATGTTTAATAACGAAAGATGAGAAGACCCTAATACCAGAGATATAAACAAATGAGAAGACCCTAATACCAGAGATATAAACAAGACTTGAGATACAGATGATAACTTTCTTTTCCATATATTAATCAAATAAATGACGTAGTTCCTGTCTACATTATAATGAAGGCAGTTGCAAAATTTATTCCAGATAGTAACATCTTAAGAGGGAAAGAAAAAGGAAAACAAACAAAAAAAGAGGCACGGAAAATCCAGATTCAGCTTCACTGGAAATAGAATCGCTCAATAGCCTAGTGTTTCAGACTGTTGCCAAGTTCAGGCCTTCTTTGGGACACCAAGACGCTGGCGGAAATCCTCCTCCATGAAGGGAATACCATCACGCAACTTGATCTTCGGCTCCCAACCCAACAACCCCTTTGCCTTAGTGATGTCTGGCTTTCTCTGGCGTGGATCATCAGGTGTGTTTTCCACAGTAATGATCTTCACCTTAGGATTGATAAGCTGCAAGATCCCACTTCTTTTCGTTTAGTTTTCAATTTTCATAATGTTTAGATACTAACTGGATGAAGACAACGAGTAAGAAATATGGATATTTAACACGTTCCAGTAACTGACAGAAACTAACAAAGCCTTCAAACAGAAAATTTCTTCATTTATCATTATTATTGTTATTATTATTATTAGGCATATTGGAGGGCCAAAGCCCTGAGTGAGAGAAGAGGGTGAGTTGAACCCGTGACCTCAATCATGGGTGGGATGCCACTACACTGGGCTAACCCCTCTCCTCTTCTTCATTTATTTACTTTGTATTGATGGCTGGAAAAGAAGAGAAGAGGTGGGGGGGTGTTTGTTTGAGTAGCCGAACAGAAGTAAGCAAGTTCAGAAACTAACCTCTTTCACAGTCTCAGCGAGTTCAAGCATTGTAAATTCACCTAAAACAAAATATTTTCAGCATTACCCATGATTACAAAGTAACATAATGTGTCTGCATTAATCTGGTCATAAAATTACCTGGATTGCCAATGTTGATTGGCCCCGTATTATCTCCTTCCATAAGTCGAATGAGACCATCAACCTGCAAGTTTGAAACAAAGGGGAAAGCAAGTAATTTTAGAAACAAACTACAGTCAACTTGAATGGTTGAAAAACTACAATGCTCTCGCATACCATGTCAGATACATAACAAAAGCTCCGAGTTTGTGTTCCAGGCAATTGAACGGTCAAAGCCTCATCACTGCATAAATGGACCAGAGTAAGAAATGGACACCGTTTGAAAGTAAAGTGATAGAAATCTCAACTATATCTGCCCCAGTCAACTGATGGAGACGATGGGAATAGGGATGTAACTAGGAACATGTTGAGATTGCTCATAGGAAGAGGAGTGTGGAGAAAAGAGCTTGAGTGCTGGAATATATATGCAAGGTCCATAGAATGCTAGCAGGGTGGTACTAGACATTACCGGATTGCTTGAGCTATGAAATTGCTGACAACGCGCCCATCATCAATGTTCATGCGGGGACCATAAGTATTGAAGATCCTAGCAATCCTTATTTCTGTTATAGGTTCACCATTTTGAGACAGTTAGAACTTGCATCAGACTACACTGTTCAACAGGAACATACATTCCCAAAATCTGGTTCTGAGAGAGAGAGAGAGAGAGAGAGCATATTACCTATTCCATGCTGCCTATGGTAATCAAACATCAAAGTCTCAGCCACTCGCTTTCCCTCGTCATAACAACTCCTTACACCTGTAATATACATTGGCAAAGATCATTGTGTGCGCTGCATATTCTCACTACTACACTAGTTACATACAAGTGTGCTCCAAAAATGTAGATATATCATCTCTATAGCACATATCATAAAATAGTTTGACTACAATATGCAACTAAAATATGGTACTTTAGGAATTACACATACCTGTAAGGATAAACCTATGTCACTATAATAAGTAATGAACTATTCATGGGGTAATATCATCAGCATACAGTAATTATACCAAGTTCTCCACAACTCCTCATTATTAATAAATGCAAATACATCCATTGTTGGAGCCGTTCTCTCAGTTAAAAGGTCTATGGTAAATATACCTATAGGGTTAACATTCCCCCAGTAGCTCTCATCCTGGGGATGCACAAGAGGATCTCCATAAACCTCGGAAGTTGATGTAAGTAAGATCCTGTTGGCCATTATAACATTATTAATAAAATGAGAATTCTATAAATAATAGGAAAAGTGTAGTAGAAAAGTAGCTTCCAACCTTGCTCCAACTCGCTTGGCAAGTCCCAACATGTTCAGAGTCCCCATCACATTTGTTTTTATTGTCTGTCAAGTATCATTTGATTACAAGTCAGACAATCACTGTACTTCACTTATGCATATTTGAGGAAAGCATACTCTTGGCAAGTCAGAGAAGAGAACAATTTCAGTAAATGAAGATGCATCAAAAGCAAATTTTCATGTTACGACATAAGATACTGTCTCTGGGTACTGCCACACTAGTACCGTTTCAGGCTACAAAAGAAGGTCTTCCCTTTAGTGAGATAGATATGGCGCAATACAAAGCAATGCAGCAATGCTTTTAATGTCAAACCATAAGGTTGGTTTTACCCAAGAAAAAGAAATTGATAATGATATTGCTAGTTAGAGAATGCAATGTTGCAATTTATGATGTTGGTTTTAATGGGTTTTACAAGAAGAGGGAAAAAAAAGAAAAGAAAGGCTTCATAGTTGACGGGTTTGACAATAACAGGTAATTGGTGCAAATAAGTAGGTAAGTGTCAGTTGCCATCTTCATGAATTGAAAAACACAAAAGAATTAAAGAAAGCTAAAAGTATATGAAATTGGACCATGCGAGAGAGAGAGAGAGAGAGTGGAGTCCCAACTTGCAGATCTGCTTATGCATAGAATCAAGCCATTCACAATAAACGTATGTTACATTGTTACTATGATATTTCCTCTCAATAGCATACCTTCACAGGGTTGTATTTGTAGAAAATTGGAGAAGCAGGACAAGCAAGATGATATATCTGATCAACTTCAATTACCAATGGCTCTGTGACATCTGCAACAAAAGAAATATCAAATATTATAAGATGAAAACATCACAACAGTCTGAAATATATTGACGATACATAATAAAAAGGGAAAGGGGGTTGCTTTTCAAACTTGATCTGAGGCTTGTGGTTTATCATGACAAGCTGATTACCATGTAGCTTAAATTATATTCATTCTTTTTAAATTCTTTTTCCAACAAATCAAATTAGTTTCTTATAGAAAATAAAACATGTCCTAATGTAAAAGGTTATCCAAATGAGAAAAGAAAACATGCCTAATGCACTCATGGAAACTGTAGTCCCAAATGAGAAAAGAAAAGCAGTGCAATACCAATCTAACATTGAAAATTACACCAACACCTTTAAGCCCCAAAGAACCAAAAAGAAAGTGAATTTGATATGAAGGGGCATCCAACTAGTTGAGATGTTCATTTAGAAGCATATTCAGAAGTCCTGAAGGATATTTGATAATTTACAAGTTCTAAGAAAATGGCATACCATGGCGAATAAACTCAAATCTTGGATGGCCAATCCACTGTTTCAGGTTGTCCTTTGAGCCAGTGAAGTAGTTATCCACAACAATCACCTGAATACAATAAGGACGTGAAGACATGCAAATATCTTGAACATAAATATTACACATGGCTGGCAAATGCGTTGTGGTTTTCCATTTGATCTTACAGCATGCATGTTAACTAGCTGCTCCCTACTGACAAAAACATCCATCTATCTAGGGGACATATATTATTGAGCAACTAACAAACACATAAAAAATAATGCCAAAAGGCACATACCTCATTCTTCTCATTTTGCATCAATCTGTCCACCAGGTGAGAGCCAATGAACCCAGCTCCTCCGGTAATCAATATTCTCATGTTAGCCTGTAATCAACAGTGAGATACTTCAAGATAAAATAATGAGTAATGCATTGAAACTAATTATTGAAAATAAAATCCAACAATAAGTCTCAAGGGGAAAAAGGAAATCTCCACCCAAAAACATTCTTCAAGCCTGAGTTCAAAGACCTATTCATAATCCTTCTCTAAACTGAGAAATGGAAGCTGATGGAGGTAGGTAAAAAAGGCTGAGAAAACAACACAGCTCTCTCTCTCTCTATATATATACATAATATTCCTTCTCTCTTTAGATAAAAACTCATTAGACTTATAGCTACTATATTTTTAGAAGCTAATATTCACCACAAAATTTACCTACTAAATCCCCACCATTTTTATACTTACCTCCAATGGATGGCTATGATCCAGTCATGCATACTGACTGACATACACTAGGATAAATATGGAGGAGTCCCCTGTGTAGCAGTCAAGCATGTACCGATCAAGAGAGTCAAGTGAGTGATGTGTTGTGAGTAAGTGTGGTGTGTCTAGTGAAGTCAAGTGAAGCCGTGTAGTGTGTGCTGTGCACAAGACTAGAGAGTGTGTGGGTTTGTTTAAGTGTAGTGAGTCCTAAAGTTATGTTTGTGTGTGCTCCACTTGTGAGGTGTTCATTGTGTTTAGTGGTCCTTGTATGCAAGGGACATACCTAGTGTGTATTTGGGTGCTTGTGTTTTGTGGGTTGCCACTACGTGTTTGAACTTGAACAAAAATAAAGAAAACTGCACTTCATCTATAGATGCAAACCTTTATAATAATTCATTAAATAAATCATTTCATCTCCAGATTTACATTCATTCATTCAGGGACGGAACCACCTTAAGACAATTGGGGCCCATGACAAAATTCTGTATAGATTTTATGAATTTTGAGTATTTATTATAAGAAATAGTTTATTGGCCCTCAAAATTTGAAATTTTTTATTCTACCCTTCCAAAATACAATTTTTTTCTACTTTGGTCCCCAACCAAATAAAAAAAATTCTGTATTTACCTATCAAAATTTTTTAAAAAAAAATTATCTCGGCCCTCTCTCAACAAGATTCCTTGTTCTATCCCTGCTTTCATTGTTAGTCCACCAAAAAGAGTGGCATTAAGGGTTAAAATTACTGCATGCACAATGATGGTAGAGGTCCAATTTTCATACATGACCAATTAAGGAACTTCCCTCCCTCTTTCTTTATCTCTCTCTCTCTGATCAGTACAAAGAAAGTGAGTTTGCAATACACAACATATAAAACAGAGCCCCCACAAATCTATTTCTCTGTGCAGGATAACAAAATGTCAGGACAACTTCGAAATAACCTTCAGATGAACCAAACTTTTTTAATTTTTTCCCCAAAGAAGACAAATAGTACTACAAATACAAGTGCCTAAATATAGAGGAAAAAATAATTGTTAATAGCAGGAGATCATAACCTAAATACAATGCAGCCTCTCATAACAAACACCACTGCATAATACCTGGAAAAATTTGGCATTTCGCAATGGAGATGGGCTTGGTGGGGGTTTTGTGGTTTGCCCATTTGAAGCCATTGCTGATATCCCTTCCTGAAGTTGAAAACCTAAAATTCACATAAAAAAATAATAATAAAAATAAACACACAAATCAAACAAATCACAATATAAATTCAACCTTCAACTCAAATCTCACAAGCAGTACCCGAAGCACCAAACAACACTAAAATCACAGGGAAAAAAGAAAAAGAAATAATTAAAAAAAAACCTTTTCTGCTAGAAAACAACAAATCAAGTTCGAATCGCCTGATTGCTTAAAATTGTGACTCAAAACCCAGAGTTTGCTTTGATAGAGGCAATTGTAAAGGTCGGAGCTACATATACATATGCATGAAACGGAAGAGATGAACGAAAACAATATATTTATTGCATTCAGCTACCAAACGATACCAACTAGAGAGAGAGAGAGAGAGAGACAGAGAGAGATGGAAGCTTCAAAAACACGAGGAGTAAAGAGTAAGCAAAGCTTCAATGCAACAAAAGTAAACTCTTATACCTAACAGTTTCAGATCTAACTCTCACTCTCAGAGCATTAAATCAGAGTCGAATAAACAACGCGCTTAACAACAGTAATTAAATTAACGCGGTTCTTAATTATTACCTCGGAGATTTCAGAACTGCGAATTGCAAGACCTTTTCGAGGATATACTGTTCGAAAGATTCTGTTGAAATAACAATCTCGGAGTCGGAGAGGTGTTTGTATATAACTCTATATATATATATGTATAAATGCAGACAAACAAGGTTGTCTCTCCCTCTCTCTCTGTGTGATTGTGTGAGTAGGTTTGCTGAAACCGTAACTCTCGGGTGCCCAAAACCAGATCGGATCAAAAACGTCTTGCATTCCGGATAATGTCCTCGTTTCCCTCCGGTTTGTCCTCTTCCAATCGCATGGCGCCACCTCGTAGTTTGAAAATTGTAGTTATTGTAACATACGGGCGTGCCCACCCTAGCTGTGTGGTGGGGCCTCATAGGCATGAATTGGGGTGAATTATTAATACTTTCAATTAGATGAACGAATCGGTGCGAGGCAAGTCAAATACTGGGTTGTTTAAGTTTAATTTTAAAATTTTAGCTTGAAAATATGTTAAAGATTAATTTATTAAATTTTTGAAGTAATTTCAAATGAGTTATAATTGAGTCAGATATGAACCGAGTTCAAATAACTTGATTTTTTAAACTCAGTTTATCAATCTGAGCTTAGAAAATTAACGAGCTTGAAAATGTGTTCAAGTTTAATTAGTTTACAAAATAAGTCGATCTCAAATAAGTTTTTAATAAATCAAATGCAAATTAAGTTCGAGTAGCTTGGTTTGTTTTTACATCCTTATAATCCTAAGTTCTTGAATAAACTAATAGAGGGACAAATTTCTGTTAAATCCGCAAACTCAAATGTCATGAATATTCGGTTGTTACTTGTAGGGATATGTTATTAAGAGATTGCGCAATAACTGTTATAACTAAATTTGTGAATTTTGTGTTTTTATTTATTTTAAATCATATATATATATATATATAAGTTGTGTTTGCCCTTATATTTTGTTCCTATCTTACGTGGCACTCTAAATGCTTTTATAGTTTTAAAATATCATGTCATAGGAGCAATTGGTTAGATAATGTAAGCACCCCATTTTTTACCGCTCGGCAGTCTACACTCCATCCAGACTTGTTTTCAAGTTATTGTGGGCATATTCCAATCAAAACCAACTTTCTAAGTCCAAATCCCGTTTGTCCATCGCCTCGCGGGCCCACTAGGCCCAAATAGAGGCAAAATGACCAAAATGCCCCTAGGGGCATTGTCTTTTCCTTTCCGATTCCAATCCCACTCTCGAGACAGTTTATTCCTCGAGATGCTTCCACTCCAGGCACGTCTCCTTGGAGACGATAAGTCCCCTTTCCAACCTCTCTCTCGAGACGATTCCAATCCAGGCATGTCTTTTTGGAGACGATAAGTCCCCTTTCCAATCCCTCTCTCGGGACAGTTTATTCCTCGAGACTGTTCCAATCCAGGCACGTCTTTTCGAAGACGGTAAGACCCCTTTCCAATCCCACTCTCGAGACAGTTTATTCCTTGAGACGGTTCCAAATCAGGCACATCTTTTCGAAGACGGTAAGTCCCCTTTCCAATCCCTCTCTCGAGATAGTTTATTCCTCGAGACGGTCCGAGTAGCGAAACTACTCACAAAACCATTAGAGTAGCGGAAATACTCACAAATAGGTCGATATAGGGAATTGCCAACAAACCCCTGTGTCACGACGACCACCGTCAGAGTGGTGGAAACACTCAAAACCTAGGTCAACACCAGTGTCTGTTAGCCCACTTCGGTGAAAAATGACCAAATTGCCCTTTGGACCTTTTCCAAAACTTTTTCGGTCAAGATGACCATTTTGCCCCTAGACATCTGAACGCCCCGGGAACCACACCGGCTCTAGGTATCAAACCGGTAACCCTCTGAGATTACTTCTTATAGTATTTTCACCCTTCCTTTACCTTTCTGGATCATTCCGAGTCAGTTCCGGCCAACCCGGTACAAAATGACCGTTTTGCCCCTAGTGGGCCAGTCACCTTTTCTGACCACACCGGCTCTGAGTATCAAACCGGTAATGTCCTGAGACTACTTTTTATAGTGTTCTCAACCTCCCTCTACCTTTTCGGATCATTCGAGTTAGTTCCGGCAAACTCGATACAAAATGACCATTTTACCCTTGGTGGGCTGATCTCCTTTTCCGACCACGCCGGCTCTGGGAATCAAATCGGCAACCTCTGGGAATATTTTGAATAATGTTTCTAGATCCCAAGTCTTCTTCCGGGATAGTCTGAGTTTGTCCCGGCAGTTTCCTGGTCCGATTGACCGTTTTGCCCCTAAAGGCCCGATCAACCCTTCCGACACATCCTATCCTCACTTTTCAAGTCAAATACCTTTAGGACACTATTTTAGGTGTTCCTGCTCTTTTCCGGCCTCCCAGGTCATTCCCGGACTTTTCAGAGTCACTCCTAGTGAAGCTAGGCTAAAAATTGCATGGTAGTCACTAGTACATGCACCCAAATCTAGTCAAAGATACGTTGACTGCCAACCTTAAACATTTCCTAAATGGCTGACGCCACTAATAGTGGCGCCAGTGTAAATTCTGGCCTGGCGCTACTGCAACAGGCGCTAGTGTTGTCTAACTTCTATAAATACAGAGCCTCTTCCAGCGTGAAAAGGGTCTGCAAATTCAATCTAAAAATCATATATTTTGATATACAGAGCTCGAGCACCTCCAAAACCCTAGCTTCCCTAGGTTTTTCAAACCCTAGCCACCATACACTAAACCCTAGCCTCTTATACACTCATACACACCCTCATACATTCATACACTAACCTTCAACCCTCCTTTGAAAACTTGAAGAGCTGCAACCTAAAGCTTAAAGACAACTCTTGAAGATCGAAGACGAAGACCGAAGAAAGCAAGGCACACAAAATAACAAGACATACGGTAGGCTCCTTATTTAAATTTTCGCACTTCCCCCCCCCCTTCTCTTCTCTCTCCTAATCCACTTGGGTTTTCTCTATTTTAATCCCCTATCTCTTTCCCCCCTTTCTTTGCATGCTTAAAATAAGGGGATTTCATGTGTAGGATTGGGCTATTAGAGAGTCACCGTGTCGGGAGCTTTCTTCCAGTCTAACCAGAGACCACGTGGGTCCGGCCCCCTTGATTATGTGGTGAAGCCTTAGCCTTGTATGTTCACGACCCCAAAATTGTATTGTGCATATCATGATCTTGCATCTTCCAAAAACCGTTTTCAAAGTCGTTTTTAAAATTGTTTTCAAACTTGTTTTCAAAATTGCATCAAAATCCTCTTTTTCAAAAACTTGTTTTCAAAATCACAATCCTAGGCTGATTCTAGCTTTTCCATGGCTAGGATTGCTTCAAAAAAGTGTTACACTTAAAGTGACCAATACGGTCCATATTTTCAAATCTTATTGTTTTCCAAAACCACTTTCTTAAAGTGGTTCTAACCTTCTCATGGCTAGAATCGCTTTAGGGAAGTGAGACGTTTTTATACCTTCTAAAAACTTTTTTTTCCAAATCCCTCCTCCTAAAAATCTCTTTTCTAACATACTTTCCTAAAACTCTCCTTTCCAAAATTGCTTTCTAAAAACTCTTTCCAAAAATCTATTTTTCAAAACCTCATTTTTCAACTCCTTTTCAAAATACTCTCTTCAAAGTCCACTTTCCAAAAACGTTCCCTAGGTCTCTTTCCTAGAAAAACACTCTCCAAAAAATCTTTTAAAAAAACTCTCTTTCCAAAATCTTTCCTCTAGAAACTCCTCTCTAGGATTTTCTTCCAAAACCTTCAAAACACACTTTTCAAAAACTCCTTTTCTTTAAAAATCTTTTTCCAAAAACTCCATCTTCAAATTCACTTTCCAAAAACTCTTCCCTAGGATTCCCTTCTAGAAAATCTTCGTTTTCAAAAACGCACTTTGCAAAAACTCTTTCCTTAAAGCCCAAGTCAAGCCCCGAGTTAACCATTAGGAAACCCTAATTTTTTTTCCAAAAACATGATTTTCAAACCTTGCCCCAAACCTAGGTTTCTAAAATCTCTCGTTTTCTACATCCAAACTATACACCTTTCCAAAATTTCTTTTCTACGTCAAAATTCTACGCTTCCAAACCTAGGGTTTCTAGAAATTTCTTTTTTAAATCCTTGTCAAACCAAACTTCCCATTTAGGAAACCAAATCTAATCCTCCGTTTTTGGAAACAAAATCAAACTTTCTCTTTTAGAAACCAAATCCAATCCCTTCCTAATCCAACTCTTTCCTAACTCAAATCTTTCTTAAATTTTCATTTTTCTAAATCTTAAGTTTCCAAAACTTGAACATAAAAATCTTTCCTAAGTTTTAAAACTCAACTTTCAAATCTTTCCTAATTCAACCCTTTCCTAATTCTACCCTCTTTTCAGATCTTAACTTTCCAAATCTAAGTTTTCAAATTTTTCCTAAACTCAAACCTTTCCTAATCTCAAGATTTTCTAAAACTCTAAAACTTTCTAAATCTTAAACTTTCTAAATTTCAAATCTTTCCAAATTCAAAACTTTCTAAATTTGAAACTTTCTCAAGTTAAATCTTTCTAAACCTAAATCTCTCCAAATTCTAAACTTTCCAAAACTTCAACATCTTTCCAAATCTAAGACTTTTCCAAACTCAAAACTTTCTTAATTCAAACTTTCCTAAGTTGAAACTTTCCTAATTCAAAATTTTCCTAAGATGAAACATTCCAAATTCAAAACTTTCTTAAGTTGAAACTCTTCTAATTTAAAAACTTTCCTAATTCAGAACTTTCTTAATTCGAAACTTTCCAAAAATGGAACTTTCCTAATTCAAAGCTTTCTTAATTTGGATTTTTCCTAATTCAAATATTTCCTAAATCCAACCTTTCCTGATTTCCTAAACCTTTCAAGTCGAGTCAAACCTTTCCTAAGTCTAAGTTTCTTCAACCTTCATCTTTCTAAAACAAGTCCAAATCTATCTTTTCAAATCCAAGTCCAATCTTTTCCAAAATTTCAAGTTCCAACCTCCTCTTCTAATCTCAAATCAAATTCAATTTCCAATTCAATCTCTTTTCAAATCAACTCTTCTATTTTCAATCGAACTCTTGTCCGAACTACGACTGACCTGATTCCCTCAAAGGGATACGTAGACAACCTTCATAGGTGCAGTCACAACGCTTTTCAAACTTTCAATTCCACTCTCATGGGTGCAGTCACAACTTTCTTCAAATTTCAAATTCCAAAATCTTTCCAAATCTCCAATCTATTTTCAAATTTCCAATTTCAAATTTCTATTTTCAAATCTCTACTTTCAATTTTCAAAACTTTTCAATTTCAAATCTATCCAATTTCAAATCAAATCAATTTCTTTTCAAATTTATTTTCAAATCTATTCTCCAACTTTATCTTATTTTGCACTTGCATCTCATGCATCATTTCTATTCAAACATTGTTTTTCAAAGTGGATAGGATTGGTCAATAGTTAGTTGAAGACTCTCATAGGTGAATCTAGGGTAGATTGACATGTAGGTACCGAAAGGGCGGGGTAGGGTGATAGCTTAGTGCGTTTTCCCTACACGTAACCAACCTTAGAACTTAGGATCACTGATTTCAAAGACCAAAAGGAGTTATTTTTCAAAAAAGGGCTAAATGTTTTCCAAAGGTTGCCAAACAACCTGTTTTTCTTAAAAACACTCTCTTGAGGAGATATTTTTAAATCGTTTTCCAAAAATCCTAAGTGTAGTCTTCGGATTATGCTTAGTTTTTAGGTGACCTAACTCACCTTAATCAAGTTAGGTGGCGACTCCGAATATTTTTCAAAAGCCCTTTATTCAAACCAACTTTCAATTCAAACTTAGTCACACTCATTCTTCTAGGAGAGTAAGTTCTAACGAGAGAATACAACATTTTTCCCGCTTGTGTGAGTATTCCTCAAGTGCAAAAAATCTGGGCACGATAGATAACTTTTAAAAATTAATTAACATTAAAGGACTTTTTATAGACTTATGATATAGATAACTATATCAGAGTACGGAATAATCCAATTGTTGGAGGTTAATCATAATCATTATACATATAAAAAATTAAAAAAGACAATTGGTTAGATAACTTATGATATAGAAAACTATTAAATCTACATTATTATCAATTCACCACTTAATTCAACATCACACATATAAAAAATCAAAATGGGCAACCATCCGCAAATATAGATAACTTATGTATATGATATAGATAATTATCCACCATCCGCAGATATGATTGGTGTACGTTTGATAAATTCTTCAACACTCAACGGGAGTTTCTGGAGCACAAAAAGAATAATGGCACATTAAGGAATGTTACCGTGGTGTAAATTGACATACTTTAAAATTCAGATCATTTGAACATCAAAAACGAAATTAAGAACATAAAATAAAATAATTAAAAAATTAATTAATGCTCCCACAAAGAAACCAAATAATCTCCATAGGCTCGACTGGAGTAGTTGAGTTGAAATAGTATTCTCTATTGAGACTCTCAGCACTTTCAATATACACCACTTAATTCCCTATAAATTAAAAGATAACTATTCTTTATTGACCCACTTCATGTTAATATTAAAGGGATCTCCATTGTTGGTAAGGTTTAATAATCAATCTCCATTATTGCTAACCTCCATCAACGATAGTTTCATTATTTGTAATCCTATGCCCTTGGTTGATAATTTCATTTTTTTTTTTTTGGATCAGAATTCAGTATATTGTCTATTTTCATAGCAAAGATCATCTCCAATTCAGGTAAACTTTAATTTTTTTAGTGTGCTCTTTAGATATGAATATCTACATGTGTATATGTCCATCTTGATAACCAAATTCATTAAAAAACTAAGAACATAACAAAACTTATAGATTCAAGTATGTGATTTTATTTTAATCTATTTCTTTTACACACATATAATCTATTAAATTTGCATTGAACACATGAAACCTAATCTGCTTTGGGTTTGTCGATCCCGTAAACAGCAAAAAACTCATCATCATCTTCTTCTTTTTGGGCAAGAAACTCATCATCAAAAGACTCATGTTCTTCTTCTTCTTCTTCTTTTTTAGCAAAAAACTCATCATCTTCTTCTTCTTCTTACTCTTTTTCAACGAAAGTAGTGGATGATGTTGGATAGGACCAATATTTATAGTAAATGACCCAACCGCAATGTCAACTTTGCGATTGAGGCAAATATTTCGTACTCTCTCTGATAAACCCCTATAATTTGCATGAAAGCTTCAAAGAACATGTCGGAGAAACTAACGTCAGAATAACCATATTGCAGTGGCATGTAAGCACGAAATGCAGGGGCAAACATAATAAACACATGTTAATTTTTTGAAACTATGCACTCCACCATATATCCATGATGCATGTGAGGTCATATGTCCATTAAAGTGGCCGTGTGTGCAGTGATGCATGTGAAGCCATATGTGCATGATTGCTCGTCACAGAGGCTTTTAATTTTTTTTAAAAATTCTTTAGTGTGCTTTTTAGATATGAATATCTACATGTGTATATGTTTATCTTGATGGCCAAATCCATTAAAAAAACTAAGAACATAATAAAAACTTATAGATTCAAGTATGTGATTTTATTTTAATCTATTTCTTTTTCACACTTTAATGTGGCAAATTATGTTTTTCAGGAAAAAAAAATGTTTAGGTCATTATTTCCAAGCTCACAATTGCAGCATGAAAGTTGAATGATCCTTCATATAATTCAATTTTGTTTTTGTTTTTATGACAATGATGACCATTGGGTTCTGTGTATTAGGCCCTGCCTTCCAATGCCGTCACTCCAGATATAGTCTCATAGAAATTGAAATAAACTGATTTCATATGCAGCAATTTTGTAGTGAAATTTCATAGCCATATATTGGATTTGAATTAGTAACACATCTCTCATAATTTATTAACTGTGATGATCAAATTTTGCATTGATCAGAGGTCAATAATTAGTTAATTAGTTACCTTGCTTGAAAAGAAAATGTACATTTGACCAGGATGGTACTGACACTGACTTCACCTCCCATTACGACCAGAATTCAAGAGGAATTGATCTATTCACGTAGGTGAATTCAAGAACCCAAGTCTTCGTTCTCTCTCTCTCTCTCTCTCTCTATATAGCACCACATTTATACACATAGATTTAAGTATGTGATTTTATTTTAATCTATTTTTTTTACGCATTTTATTTTAATCTATTTCTTTTACGCACACTCATAATCTGTTAAATTTTTGCACTTTAATTGCATGCATATGCATCTAGATATCATTTTTTTTATATTATATACTGATTAGTGTTATTTCCAACATATAATTAAAAAATTATACATATTTTTTTTGCAGCATAATGGAAAGGTATACAACAGTCATCAAAAACTTAAACTCTGAAATGACTGTGGCAAAAATATTCCCATTGAATTATGAGCTTGAGAGTAAATATTATCTCCATCTAATTCAGAAGATAATACTTCTATCAACTTTAATTCTTAACTTACTACGATAAATATTAAATCTATTTTCATAATAATATTTATTTTGTTATAGACCATCTTACCAAATAACGAAGATGCACCAGAGTTTCAAGTCAACAATCTCAATGGAAAACACTCAAATACAGATATCACACAATCTACTCCAACTAAGAAGCAATGCCTTAATTCCATACATCAGGTTTGATATATTATGTTATTATTATTATATAAAAACTATGTGTATTATCTACATATTTGCTATAACTATATTTATATTTTGATTATTTATTTCATGCAGAGTATTGAAAATGATCCGTGTGCAAAAGCTTATAGTGCCTAACTCCCCAAAGTTTTTACAAGTTCTTTTATTTGGTCAAAGAATTGTTTAACTATAAGGTTATGACAAATTAGAATTGTTACTTTTGAATAGTATTCTTAATTATTGTACATTTTTTAATTAATTATTTATTACATTTTATTGTGAATATGAAGAACTATTACTGTCCTGTGCATTGCACGAGTTGACACCTAATAATATTAATTTTAGTATTTTTGGAAGAAATTGATACATAGAAAAATTTTAAAAAATGGTAGCCTACAAAATAAAACTATTGTCATTGTAGCTTTGGGAAGGATGCGATTATAAACCTTATTTTGTGGACAAATAGACTATTTTTGTGTTTCAAATTTATAATTTTTAGATTGCAATGGAATGACATTACTACTTTGCAAAGACGAATCACAAATTACCTATTTTGCAAAGTTACTTTGACGTTGTATTTAGATTAAATATTTGGTGATAGGAAATAAAAAAATAAAAAAAATAAAAAAAAAGAGAGCAAAATGAAAGATGATTTTCATTATCTTTTTTCTCACTTTTTATTCTTTCTTTATTTTTTCTTAATAAATTCTTATTCCAAACACAACATTAATTTTTATTTTTCTTTGTTTCATTTCATTTATGTCATTTGCAAAAACCTTTCAACATCTGTTTGGAACTTGAGAAAAGAAAAAAAACAAAAAAAGGAGAAGAAGAAGCATTTTCCTTCTTTCATCCGTTGATTTCTAGTTTTCGAAGGAAGGAGGAAAAGGCAAGGAAAAAATAAATTTCCTTCTTAATTTTCTTTTACTTTATCTATCTAGTCTTTCGACTCTTTCCCTTTTAATGGTCAACATGTTATTTTCTTTTGATATTCTCTCTTAATTTCAAAACCAAACATAAGAAAATAATTACTTTTCCACAAAATTCTCTCACACTTCATTTCCCATTCTTTTCTCTCTCTTTAGCTTCACGAAACAGGCCATATTAAACCCTGAAAAACGCTACTCCGTTGGATCTAAACACGAAGCAAATAGTTTCGGTCACCAATCCGAAACAACATTCATTCTCTCTCTTGGACCGCTCATCTTCACTGATCTGGTTACCACTTCATATCCGACATTTGATCTGCGAAAAGGTACTTAACCACCTCTCTCTCTCTCTCCCTCTCTCTGTATATACATATATATTGCTTATATATAGATATACATGTATGAGCCCATACACATTCGAGATTAGAGATAGAAGCATTGACTTGAAGGAGCAAATTTAGATCATATCAATCTTTGTCTTTGTTTCGATCGCTATGATTGGTATTGCACTGCGTCCTGGATCCAAACAAGAGATCGTTGTCATTTTGTTCTCTCCTCCTCTCTGTTTTTCTCTGGCTTAAATGATGAATGATATCTGAAAAAGCTAGCACAATGATCGCATAGCGGAGTGGATATCGCGTTAGACTCCGAATCTAAAGGTCGTGGGTTCGAATCCCACTGCGATCGCAACAACCCCCCTGAAATCTCCTTTTCATTCTTCAAATTTTTTGTTATTTTGTTTTGTTTTGTTGCTTTCTTAGTTTGTGACTTCCGCATTTATGGAATGGGACTAAGATGAAGTTTGTCAGTGAAGTGTTTTTCTTATGTTGTGGGTTTTTGTTTGATAATACTACATGTGAAGTGTACTAAATTTGGTTAATATGTCATTATATGATCTAGAAAACAGACATTGAAATAAAAAAAAGGGGAATTGGAGGAGAAGATTTGGTTGCATAAGTCACCCTGATAGATTCGGATTTTTGCCTAAACAAAAGAACAAAATTTTAATACTACGTTGGATTCAAGTTGTTTCAGTAGGGCCAGTGTTTGCGAGGAACGTTGTTTTTAGTCCGCTTTTGCATATGGGTAATCTAGTGCTTGTAGGATTACTCCAGCTCTATCAAACTTAAAAGGGAAATAAGAACTATTTGAGACCAATGCAATCACAGGTTTTGTACTTTTTCAATTGCTACATGATGGTGGAGGAGGTCATTCAGTCAAGAATTGAAACACTTCGAAACTTGGTTTTTTTGGTGATTGATTCATCTGTTTTTTTTTTTTTTTGGCTACTGCCTTTACTTTGATCTTGTGAAACTGTTACGAGAACTTGGATGTCTTAGGAAACAAAACGCATGGGGTGAGAATTAGAAAATACGATAAGCTGGTACCTAGGAGGAAGATATTATGCACTGACTGTCCAACTATGTCTATACCGGTCGAATATGTATCCTATAGCTTTGAGCAACAGAGATAGAACTGCTTATGACATTATCAATCCTAGATATTGAGGGTTTTTTGAGGTGGGGAAAACTTAATTATAAGGTGAAGAGTAGAATTGAAATTGGTCAGCTTTAAGGGTTACTTCTGCTATAGGGGAGAGCATTCAAAATTTTGTGATGTTGCAAAATTGGCTACCTTGTGTCATCTACCAGCATTTGTTTGTGGATAAACTGAATGCCAAGATCGCCATTTTCCTACTTATTGGAAAATTCATAGACATAGCAAGTGTTGAGGGATTAAAACATAACACGTGTGCATTTGGTTGCTGATTCTTTATATCCGGACAGGCCCCTCATGTCCAGTTTCACAGTAGGTAAGGGATACTACGGTCACACCCAGGCAGGGTTGTCATGCACTGGTTCCCCCTCCTACCCTTTTTGCCCTGCCAAAAAGAAATTTATGAGAGATGAAATAAGTAATCCGTAATACGATGCCAATATATTCTTATGTAAAATTTCCTAATGGTACATTAATCTCGTAGGGGGGTAGAATTGAGCTCTTTATATCCTATGTTGTTAGGTGTGGTGAGTACAATTCCTGCAACTCATTGTTTTGGAAGATTCATTTTCTGTCTTTGTTACTGTAAAATTTAGCTAATCGGATAATTTTTCTTTTTAGTATTTGACAGAATTATTGTGGACCATTGTACTCAATATGGGGACTATTTTTGAATTTTAGGAGATGTTTGATGATCAAGACTTGGGATTCTTTGCCAACTTTCTCGGCATTTTCATATTTGTCTTGGTGATTGCTTACCACTATGTGATGGCTGACCCCGAATATGAATGAAGGGAACAACTGAAAAGGGCGTGGACAGATTTGATATTCGCAGCGCAGTTTTCCAAGTGTTTTCTTCTTCTTGTTGATGACATTGTTATTATGGATGATTGATACAGTGAAGACCTCTGATTTATAGAATTTCTCCCCTTTTCTTACTCCCAAGTAGGCCAGAAAACAGCAGCAAACTCCTTTTCTAGTACTGACTTATATTATCAAGCTGAATTGGTTAGTCTTAGAGCCATCTTGTGGGGAGTTTGCCTTTCTTGATAAAGAGTTGATGGAGTTGGGATGATGAAGAATTGAAGTCGAATTTTGATGTTGCTTCAATTCAAAATTTGGCATTAAAAATTGGAGGTTAACTTTCACATTTTTTTTTTATGCGTTGGTAATTGCACTTTAGAGGTTCAAAGTGAACCCATTAAGCCTGTGGTTGATCATGTCATAGGGGCATATTTGTCATTTCATTTCTTCAAAATGGACAATTTAAAAGACAATTTTGCCTTTTTTATGTCAAAATTTAAACCTAATCTCTCATGGTTCTATTCGTTTCACAAGTAAATCAAATCACATGAAGTTATGTATTATGTATTCACTTTTGAATCATAAAGAGATTATGTGATTTTCTTTCACAAAGAGGTTATGTGATTTTCTTCCAAACCATATAGACTCAAGTCTACTTACCAATTTCTTTTTACACATCCAAGGATCAAAATTGGGAGAGGGGAGTTGAGCCTATGATCTCATGGCATGGGTTAAGGCTCCACTATTACTGGGCTATCCCAGCTCCCCAAAATTTGAGGTTATGGGTTAACTCTTACTTGACATACCATTTTCTGCGGCTCACACAAACTCCACTTATCTATGTCAAGGAACAAAGGCCGAGACTGGATGGGAATGAAGAATTCTTATTCCAGCCCTGTTTTCCCACACAAACTAATGTTGCCTAAGTATCAACAAGCATAAAAAATAAAAAAAAGGTCCTCAAAAGATAACCTTTTACACTGGCAGATTATACGCAAGCTTGGAATTATCCCAACGTAGAGTTCAGGACCAACCCAGCAAAATTAAGGCTAAATGGAGATAGCATCAGCTGTGTTTTGAGTTATGAAAAAGACTATAAATACTTACAGTTATCCTTCATACAGATGAAGGATGAGCCCACAGAAACAAAGTGAGCTTGCTCATGCACCACCTTGCCAATACAACAAAGAGAGACAGTCTGGATAATGCCTTGCCAAAACAAAAGCAATAAACATCCACGTCATGAGGATGCCGATAATAGCAATCCTCATTACTTGATCACCGTTCTGATTTGCCCTGGAGTTAGTAAGATGATGTGATACTGATGAGGGAACATTCTCATTATTAACAAGACATCTGCTTGGTCTCGTTAGAACGATCTCTTCATTCCTATTGTGGTGCATGTCAACTTGGCCTGAGCATTTACAGCACGAACACTTACCACCAAGAAAAGAAGGGAGTGTCTGAAGGTACTCTGAGAGAAACTTTAGGTAGTTTTCTCCAACAATCCGAAGTTTTTGCTGTGTGGCAGGTCGCATAACCTGCATGATCCATATTTGAAAAAGTGCAATGCTATAAGTCACTACAAACTCTCATACATCCTTTAAAAATTATCATTAACTAGAGAGGATTCTCAAATTTTACAATGCTGGAATATCTGTTCTAGTCTTCTCCTTTTCTCCCCTTTTTTTTGCAATTTTGTAGTTTCTTCTCAAGATCAAAAGGGAAGAACAATACCTCTTGCTCTCAATACAAAGAAAGATGGGCCAGATTGTTGAACCTAATCACAGTTTAATAGTAATCCTAAAAACACTATAAAGAGGAGTGATATTCATCTATTTCTAGAGCCGGTAACGTGTTGGCTAAAGCTGCTAAAAATCAAATACGATGACAATTTGTTCATACAACAATCACCTTTTTAACATCAAGTTGCAGCAGGAACTTGAAAGTCACAAGAAGTAACAAGTCATTTAAAAACCGTGAAGAGATGAACAAGCTTACTTGAAACAAAGTTTGTGTAATCACTCGGGCAACTGGAGGAAGCCGTATAACTATCAAATAGCCAAGACGGTTTGGGTAATGATCTTGCATAAGGATAGCGCAAGATCTCATCATTTGCATGGGGAATCCAAAGGGAGATAATCCCACACAATCCATCAAAACTGTAATTTGAGGATTTTCAATATCAACCAAGTGCATTACCCCGTGCTCTATCTGGGAAACTGAATAAGCAACAAATAGTGATGTCAATAAATGCATCAGAACTCAAACAATGAAAGTGAGAGGCAAGTTGACTAATTACAGAGGATAGGCATTATCATAAAGTATGAATGCAACTGGGTTTATATAAGCATACATGTACTAGTGTATTTACTGAGCTCAGTTTACACACACATTTTCTCGCAAGATGCTTAAGAGCCATCCAGGCAATAAATCTTTCCTGGGCGAGATGATATATCCTTGGCAGCCCAAGCGATAAAGGACCAAAAATCACACTTCATTAGTTTTCTAGAAAATGCATGACATCTTTTACTAGTCTTTTAACATATGTTAAGGATAAGAACCCCAGAGTCGGTGCAATTCAAATTTCTAAGAGCCGCCTCAACTAAATGAGAGAGTGAAAATCTAAAGGCAAAAGTTAATAGCATAACTCAAAATTGTCATATACATACTCTTAATGTGCTGCATCCAGTGGCAGTTCTAGGATTTTGGTTGAGGGGGGAAAGGTAAAAAAAATTTTGTTGAAAAGAGGGCTAAGGTAAAATTTGAGTTTTTTTCTTTTTTATTTGGGGGGGGGGGGGGGCGGGGGGAAATACACTATATTTTATCCTAAATATTAAAAAATCTACAGGGGCTAAAGAGAATTTTAGAAACTTCGGGGGGGCTGCCTGCCCACCATGTGGGGTCTGCCAATGGCTGCATTGAACGAATCTCTCTCTCTCTCTCTCTCTCTCTCTCTCTCTCATACAAGTAATTGTGAGAAACCTGCCATAATACTTCATTTTTAGTTTATTTTATACCCCTTAGATTTAACTTTTTTGCTTGCCTTGCTCTCAAAATTAAGTCCCTTTCTTAAATATAAACAAATGTTATTTACTGTGAGAGAGTATTTTAAGAAATAAAAAATATTATATTTGAACAGAAGAAATTAAATAGAACAAATATGTACTTGACAATTTGACACAATAACTGTCTCTCAGCACAATTCATGGCCTTGATGAACACGTAACTCAGCTTATAACTTCCCTTTAGGAATATTCAGTTCTCTTGGAGCACCACGTCACCCTTGCTCCATCTCTTACAAAGCAATATGTATCCCCTGCTACGTGGGTGCCAAACACACCCATCGGACCCACCTCAAGACCCATGCTCCAAGAGCAGCAAGTAATTTATCCTAGGAATCAGGCAGTTTGTCTGTGGCTCTGTCTGCTAAGTGCTTTCAAGTGATACTTCCACCTGCACAAACTCACTCTTCTAGCTTTCTCTTTGCTGGACATGCCCTCTTGATGGATATGGTGGAGGAGGCAACAACTGAGAGTTTGTTTATTTAGGAGTGTCAGTTTAATTAGGACTTTATTATGAGTTTTCTTAAACTGATGATTTATTTTCTTAATTTCCTGTATTTCCTTTTTTGGACAAGCCTATATATCTAAGACTTTGGTGTGTTGAATTATTAGAGATTTTTTGGCATACTGTTGAATTTTCAGACCTCAGCATACCCTCTCTCTCTCTCTCTCTCTCTCTCTCTCTCTCACAGCAGAATCTCTCCCTTCTTTCTATTCTTCTTCTACCTATTCTCCTTCCCTTCTCTTATCTCTTCTTCTTTTCCTCTTATTCTGTTTCTTGATAATGTTTCCAACTTCATATTTGCAGTTGTAAACCCATCCACAAAATAGGATTTGAGAATGTGTCCACTGTCCAGCTTCTCAAGCAGAGTAGACCACCAATTATCCTGTTATTGACCTATGCAAACATTTTGACAGCTGGCAAGTCTCTATGTTGACTGAAAACTCAAGCTTAACATCATTATTTTCCTTCAGCATTATGTATATGAAACATTTAAACAAACTTTCAGACCATGCAATAGAAATTCTTATCACGGAGATTCTAGGTTTCTGAAGGAAGATTAATAAAACATACTCGGGCTACACCATACCAAGGAAGGGAAACTTCTTGGACCACAAACCTGCTGAGTCTATTGACTACAAAGCGAGGGACTACAGCACCATCAAGTAGATGAAATAGCCTGAGTTTGCAGTTCTTATATTCATCTGTTCTATTTGGACAAAATAATAATTTTCAACATCATGTTGTTAGGTGGTATAGACAACATTTTTCTAAGACTGTGTACCTTGAATAACATGGGGGTCTCATGGCTTAGTGGCTAAGGTCAAGAGTATTGTTGAGGTACGAAGGAAAATGCATTCACCTCAACCACTTTGAGTTAAGCACAGAAACGCCAGTAATTGGACCTGACAGATAAGAAAGAGAGGACATACATGTGGCATGCCCATCACAACTGCTTAGCCTCTAACAATGCTAGGACAGCTATAAATACTCTCTAATTTGCTTGACAAGAGCAACAAGAATAACATAATCATCCTACTTGAGGAAACTCTCATACACTAAACAGCTACTCTCTCTCTCTCTCTCTCTCACCATCTACAAGTACTGCCTCTAGGAAGCCTATGCTAACTCTGGATTGGAGAAGTGATTAAGGGATACACATACATAAATTTATTAGAAAGAAATGCGTACCAACAGCCTTAGCAAAGAGAGGTCTGTTGTCGGATCTCAAGTTGGAGCAAGCAAATCCTAGTCGAATAATGAGGCAAGGCCGTTGCTGTGCATCACATCCATGCCAAAAGACCAAATGCGACCAAGCCTCAAGCTCTTCTGGTGAAAGAAAAGCATATGTCTGCCTCCAACGAATTGTCTTCTTGATTGATAATAGTAATCTTGAAAACTCACCATTGGCAGTAGCATAAAATCTACGAAGCTCGTCCTCATTAAGCCTGTAGAGATATTTCCAGGTCATATTTCACTACATTTACCTCGAAGGCAAGATAAAATTGCCAATTAATTAAGAATTGAGTAGTTAAAAAAATGAGTATCCAATACCTTGAAAACGTTTATTACAAATATCACGCATATATATATGCATACAGAAAGAATTACACAGTAGAATTCCCAAGATTCCATACAGAGAAAAGAAAACAAAAGTTCGATTCAAATTTGTCAGGAAGACATGCCCAGAACACGGTAATGGTTACCTTTCTGGTAAAGTGATACCCTGCTTTTCAAGCTCTTTTTGGAGTTCTTGCAACCATTTTTCTGTAGTTACACTTTCAGGGACTTCATCACAAGACCTGACAACCAAAACAAGCCGACTAAGACCTAAGCATAAAAGCAGTAAACGTGAGAGCTCTAACCAGGACAACCCACACAGTGGCAGAGCAAAAAAATTCATTTAGGGGGCAACCATTTATAAAAACTCAGGAATTTTTTTATGATGTATATAAGTTTATATATATAATATATAATGAAGTCTTTAATGGAAAACAACAATTTAAGTGGGACATTTATAATTTTTTAGAGGGGGAAAATTGAAAAGCATTTCATAAATTGTAGGTAAAAATTGCATTTTTTAAAACTCGAACGGGACATTTATAAATTTCAGAGGGGGAAAATTAAAATTTTGAAAAAATTGTAGGTAAAAATTCAATTTTAGGAAACTTGAGAGGGGCAGTTGGCCCCTCTAGGCCTGCATTGGCCCCGCCCTACGGCCCCGCCCAAACCACCCCCCCACAGCACAAAAACTGAATCTTGTAAGGAGGGCTGATATGCTAGAAAATTCATTGATTGAAGAACAAGACATCTAGCAAACCTGAAAGATAAGCAACAGGATGTTTGCATTGACTAAATTAGTGGATGGGAAATGGTTCATTCCATTGCAACATATAAAATGCAAAAAAAAATTCATGCACCCAAAATTTTAGGCAGTAATAGTAATGCTTTCAAATCAATGAACAGTAAAAGAGGCAGCTCCCAATTACCTTGCGTCTGAAGTTGACAATTGGGAAGATGGCTCTGGTTTTGATCCAGAACATGATTGAGAATCATGTAAATTGTCCAATTTTTCTGTTGTACATGCTGATTGATCAGAGAAAACTGTTGCAATTGTGAGGACTAGTAATGGCCTCGACAAAGCCTAGGAGGATGAACATTTTATCACTACTACGAAAATCCCAAAACTAAATATTGTTAGAAGGGAAAAGGAAGAGAGAAAAACCTAAAGTAAAAACCATGAACACAGCTAATGACTAACATAAGGATGATTGGGGAGCCAGGGATCCTTAAATCTTGAAAGCAGTTAAGATTTTGCATTTCTCTCACATAATTCTAAGACAAAGAAATAAGGTTTTCTACCCTGTTAATGCTTGATGTGTGCGGATGTCACATCTAGTGGGGTCAACCGGTCATGTGGGAATAGATCCTCACAAGGCACATGAAAATCAATAACATCATAGATCATAGCAATCAGGAGGATCTTACAACCAAAGGTGGATGTGAACAACCATTCAAGAATTGGACTGGATGCTCCAGTCCATTGTGATCTTATCGTTCAGTGACAACTTAGAATATCTCATTTCCAAATTAGGCGACCATACCCAGATCACTCTCCTCGCAATTTAAGTCTAAATTAAAATGACATTGGAACTATAAGATATCCATTGTACAAATCAGAGATAGATAACATATAGAACACTATGTTCTGAACGTAGATATGGCCATACATATGCCTATAAAACCAACCTGCATGGATTTAACCAAAGCTTTGAAGGGAGCCCATGTTTGGATCCACTTAAGTGGTGGATAGCACAGAACTTGCAATGCCTGAAGGCCACGCCAAAAAACCGGACATTTGGCCCTTGAGTACCTCCGCACAATCTCAAGGGCTGCAGTTTTCACTATAAAGAGCCCTATATCAGCAGCAGCCCCACTTCCTAGTAAACCTTGTTTCATTGAAGTGATACATTTTAAAGTCTTCTGAGAGAAACCCTTTGAGGTGGAAGAAACTAAACAATTTGTAGGCTGCCTTTTACTAGTGATGACCTTCGGCTCCCACTTCTTACTTGCATGAGATACACGTAACGAGTCTCCCATTGGGCTGATCGGAAAAAGCTCCTAATCACATCCGCAATCAGTGATTGAATTGAAATTGTGAATTACACTATCGGGTATTTGAGCTCAACGTGAAAAGGAAAACCTGTGAATCTGTGATTCTCATAGAAAGCACTCAAACGGGTCTGCCCAACAAACTGCAAAGACCATTTACACAACAAGCACAAACACATGAAGCTAAAAAGGAAAATTTATACAAAAAATTGGAACGCATAAACACTAATAAGTAAATACCCATCTCACGTTTTGAATTCTCCGCTCAAGATATGGAAAAAAATGAAAACCATGAGCTCCAACAGAAAAAAAAAAAAAAAAGTGCCGATTTCTAGTGTAGATTCGCAATCGGCATTGATTTCGAGCTGAATCAACAAGTTAAACGAATTCTGATATTTAACACAAATAAAAAAATATTGATTTGGGGATATTCCAATCAATAGAAAACGAAAGCAATAAGTTCTTGTTATTACCTAAATTGCGGATTAAAATCTGCGGGAACATTGGACTGATTTCGATGCTTTAACTTCAATGCCAGCGTTTTTCTTATTGAATGAATCGAGAACGAAGGTGGGGGTTTAGGTTAGACTAGAATTGTCAAGAAGCTTGTCAATAGGGCACTTCGAAGAGAGCTTTTCTATGAATTAGGATGGTGAGAGAGAGACAGAGAAGAAAGAGAGAGACGGGTATGAACTCAGTAGGACAAAAAGAGGAGGGAACGGACACGTGACTTTGACCAAACGTCCTCCTGTACCTCCAAAACGGAGCCCATCTGTCAAAGTGTTTGGGGTTCGGATCCCCCACCCGTTTCATTTTCAATGGATGCAATGCTATGGAAAGAAAAAGGGTAGGAGAAATCGGAGAGAAAACAAAAGAAGAGAAAGGAATGTGCTATACATATATATTTGGATTAGTAAAGGAGGGAAGAGATTTGAAAAAAAATTAAAAATAAAGATACTGCTATTATTCTCTTTTGATTGGAAAAGATGGAGGGGAGAAAACAAAGGACAAGAAAGTTTTATTATGAAAGTAAAAATGAAAAAAAAACTTTTAACTTAAAAATTTAAAGACAAAATTGATTACTACTAACTATTCTTTCTCTTTTCTCAAAATCTCTTTATAATTTTGAATAAACCAAAAGTGAGTTATTGGATAAAGTGTTTTATATCAATTTGTTTCCCTCTCAAGCCATCTAAGAAGGTGATAAAGGAGAAAGGACTTCCCTTTCTTTTTTCACTTTTTTTTATTTTTTTGTCTTTCTAATAACCCGTCTGGAGCTTAAGGAAAAGAAAAAGGAAAGACAGAAAATAAAAGAGAGATTGTTGGGAAAGTAATTTATTTTTTTGCCCTCTACTCCCAAGCTAAAATCCCTTCTTCGCATCTACACCCTTTTTGTTGTACCTATTTATCGAATCTTGAGCAAGTGATGCCAAAATATTTAACATGGTAACAAATGGAGCCTAAATCTAAATATCGCTTATGTTCATAGACTTCATGTGAATCTTTTTCAATCCTCTAATGGATGATTAGTAAAGAAAAATATTATATTTTCAGAATTTGTGTACAGAATTTTAAACCAGAATAATGTGACAGTAGCAGTTTGGTAATTAAAATGCATCTTGGTGGGTTCTTTGTTTTAAAGTAATAGGCCCACAACTCAACCACATTAATCTCGATATAAATTCTGTATGAATTTTCTAAATGTATAGCATTACCCTTAGTAAAAGATGAGATACTGATACATGTATGTGAATTCGATTGGATGATCTTGTTATAGAAGATCAAGAATCATAGTAGACTAAAAAGAGAACAAGAAAAATCTGTGTTTTTTCTCTCAAAAGTTCCCATGAAAAAATTCAAGGGTAGGATTGTTGGATTCATAGAATCATATATATACGAGCAATTATATGTTAAAAGACCAGCAGGATTTCACTTGGCCCATAAGACTAGTGTCCAACTTATTTTTCATTCCTCAAACATTCATATCTAGAAGCAGTGGCTGACTCACGATTTTTGTTGTTAGAAATTGAAGGTAAAAATTTTTAAATTTGAAAGAGAGGCCAAATATATTGTATATTATCTTGGATACTCAGACAAATTATGGAGGATAAATAGAAATGCAAAAATTTTAGGGCCATGGTCCCTGCCTACCACCCGTGTCTGTCACTGTCTAGAGCTATGACTCTCTTTTCAAATTCATGTAGATGTAACACGAATATTAGAGATTGTACTAAAAGCAGGAAGATAAAACCTGGACTTTTACTTGAGTTTTTGACTAATAATTTAGTATGGTTCAATTTTTACTACTACCGATTAATACTTCAACGTGTTTGGTCTGCTTACAGTGGAGAGCTTGGATAAATATGATGAGGGGCATGTTAATTGCGGTTGATCCACGTTATAGCCAAAGGGGCATTTGTGTACCCTTAAAATTTTAAAATTCTAATTTCACTTATAAATTTAAATATGTTTCTCAATTTGCTCTCACTTGAAAATTTATAAATCCCACTTTAAAGAGTTATTGTGCTTTAATGTTCCAATTATATATAAACTTGTATATTATATATATATATATATATGTAAAGTCCACTGCATTGCCCTACTTTTGATTGTGAAAAAAATTTCTTGAGTTGTAATTAATGATATGCAAATAAAAAAGTTAATTCAAACATCCAGTCAGAGTATATTAGCATTCGATCATGAGTCATACAATTGGAGTAAAGATAAAGGTTTCATTCAGTCCAAAAGTTTATAAATGCTTGTAAACATATGAAGTACTTGTTCCTTGAAACTTAAATTTCATATGATTATGACATGGGATATATGCCTGTATTTGAATTAAGGTACGAGTATGAAATAAATATCAAAATGTTCCATCACCCAATTGTGGTATACAATCTCTTTGATAAAAAGAAATAAATCAGCATTAGTAACTTATTAAAAACTAAGCTTATAACAATACACAGCTCTCTGTCTCTCTCTCTCACATGCAACAAGAGTAGCAACGGCCTAAAAGCATGAATCAAATCAAATCTAATCAATCCAAATTACAGGGCAGTGTGTACAGTAATAAGGGAACACTGAAAACACCAAGTATTTTCTCTCTCTACCAACTCTGTAGACCCTAGAGATGAAAACGAGAGCCGCTGATTATGAAACAGACGACCCGAAATCCCGAAAGCAGAGACGACAGCCCCAAAAACAGAAACCCGGCGAATCCCAAGCCGATGGAGATTTCGGACTGAATACAAAAGGCATTACTGGCCGTACACGTGTCCGTCTCCTTCAACGTCCGAGCCAACGCCGTCCCCGCCGAGTCCGCCGACAGTAACAGGTACGCAAAAGCCTACAAGAACCAGAGAGAGAACCCCAGGCTCAAATTCCTCTTTTGTTTCGAAGTATATATATATATTATACATGTATGTATATATTTCTTTGTATAGGAATATGTTTATAGAGAGGGATGGAGGGAGATTTTTCAAAAAATCTGAACTAGAGAGAGAGAAGACCTGATCATGGCCGAAATCGAACCAGACCTGAAAGATCTCAGGGAGCAACGTGACGCCACTGGAAATCTCCCAAGCAGAAGCTCCCATTTCGAACAATGAATACACAGAGACTATGGCATTCGCAGCGAGAACGAATCTGCATAAATACATCACTTTTAATTGGATTTCCCCCTTCTGAAAATGCAAATAACCGAGCACTCCGGTTGGTCACCGAGAAAAAGAAGGTAAAGAAAAGAAATTTCCATCTGAACTTTATGGCTTCTGTCGTTTTTGTTTCAAAACAGAAGCCAATTTAACCAAATAAGCACGTACTTGTCTCAAATTCTAAAGTTGATAATAATTCTTTCACGACACTTTTCTCGGCAACCAAACACGGTTAAAACCCAACAACAGAAAGACGAAGTGCAAAAGGGGGTGTATACCTGAAGGCGTCGAAGTCGTACCAACGAGGTGAATTGGAGCCTCTGGGGTTAACGAGCATGAAAATTGCGGCAGCTACGGAGAAGCAAAAAGCGCCGATTCGAAAGACGAGAATCAGAGTGTTGAATCGCCGGAGCTTCTGCACGGACACGGTGGACTGGAAGTAAGGAGGGTGGGCTTGGATTCGAGGGCGAGGCGATGGAGTCTCGCTGCTTCTGAGCGCCTGAGGGGACCGCATCTCCGCCGTCGACATCACAGAGAGAGAAAGTGAGGATAAGTCATGGGAGAAGTAACGCAGAAAGTAGCGATCTTTATTCTGGAAAATTCGATTTGTGTTTAGTTTGAGACTCTGGAGTCACGGGACCTGGCATGACTTCCATGAGACAGAGACAGAGAGAGATAGAGATAGAGATAGATATAGATATAGATATATATTTTTGTATATACATAGAGAGAGAGAGAGAGAGAGAGAGAGAGAGAGAGAGAGAGAGAGAGAGAAATGAGATGGAAGGAGAGAAAAGCAGAAAGCGAGGGGTTTTAGAGAGAGAAACAAGTTAACTAACGGCAGCCAGATAGCAAGCAGGAAGAGTATTGAGAGGGGTTGGGGCTTTGCTTTTGATTTTCCTTCTGCTTCCCAACGTCCTTCCCATTTCAAAATACTTATCAGCCCGTTTGGAATTTTGGGGCTCCAGTTCCAAACAGGCTGAAAAGGAAAAGTTTTCTATGTGATTTTACATACGAAGGAAATGGAAGAGAAAATTTCTTTTCTTTTCTTCTCTTTTTTTTTCTCTCCCACATAAATGAAAGAAAAAATAAAAGAGAGAGAAATGAGTAAAAAATAATTAATTTTTTTTTTCTTTTTTAACCCAGCTGCCAGGTGGAGTTGGTTGCTTCTCTCTCTGTTCTTTATGGCCATGAAGGGTCGGAGTTTTCTCTTTTTGATTTTCTTACCCTTTCCAATTTCCATACAGTGATCTAAATGACAATTGACTTTAACGTCTCAATCTTCTCTACTTGGAGGGGGCCTTTTGGAAGTTCATTACCTACTTCCCTAGTTTTATTGTTTTTATTTTATTCTTCTTTCAATTGACCAGAGGTTGATCTATGGTGTGCTTGTTGGTAATTTAGTAGGTTAACGGCAAGGCCCCATTCAACCTTCTACATATGAAACTTTACTCATTTTTGTCCAATTCTATGTAATTGTGCCTCTCTCTCTCTCTCTCTCTCTCTCTCTCTCTCTCTCTCTCTATATATATATATATATATACACACACGATTATTCAGCATGTCCGACGATTCCTGCTAAGCAGCCATGCCTGAATGGTTTATCTCATAATTGGTGAATTCATAAGTTGAATTCCTGTTTTATTTGAAGAAGCACATGCATTAGAAGAGTGTCACATAAATGCAAGATTTAGACCTATACCCATTCGTTTTCATTTATTTATTTTTTAATAGATCTTTACGTTTAAAGAAAAATTATTGTAAATTAGTATAATTCGAATTCCTCTTTAGATTGAATTTTGGATTAGTAATTGCATGTTTTAAATGAGATTACCAAATTGCACTTTTCAGATAAGAAAGTGAATTTGTTTATTATTATTACATTTTTTTTGAGTTGTTCCATTTTTACAGCCAATTACATGTGACCATCTAACTCTTAATTAGACCGGTCCAATTCACATATTTTTGAACAACCAAACAAGCCCTCAGTAAACTATTTCATCCCAAAACTGAGACTTCCCAGAAAAACATATATTCATGATAAATATAGTCATGCATAATGGGGCTTGAGTCCATCTTTTGACTCTAATCATCACCCATATGGCCAATGGCCAATGGTGTCTGGACCCAATCGATAATGCGGCTCTATATTTCCTTTCTAACAGCCTTTACTAATGGGGGTTGTCTAATCAGAAGATATATAATGGGGTTTTAATTATTAGGTCAAACAGAAGGTGCATTTCTAGGGCTTCTTCAATATAACTTGAAGATTTTCCTTAGCCCTTCCAATCACCCCTCTGGGCTGTTCTATATGCCGAATTGACTACCACAAACACAATAGCTTTATTTCTCACAATGTTATTGGGTCACTGGGAGAAGATAGACAGGTGAGAAGTGTTTTCTCATCGGTACCCATGACGCAACGAGGCACGTATGAGATGAATTTGTCTAATTTTAATAAAAAAAATCTCGTCTCTGTCCTATACAAGGGTTAAATTCTCCGATCACATCCTTATGGTTGATCTCACTGTAATTTAAAAGTGAACACATGATTTTCTGTAATTTAGATTTATTTACAAAATAGATAGAAATGGTTAGATTTAAATTTTTTTTGCTATGCATGTATTTTTGTCATTTTATCTCTCTAAATTACAATATCAAAAAAATTATTTCTCCCTTTTATGCCAAAATAAAGAGTTGTCTTTGAAGAGTGTTTTTTTTTATTTATTTTTTATTTCATGAAATCGTCTTTTGATGTTTTAATTTGAAGATATAAAATGTCAAAAATACTCATAATTTCTGTTAAATCTAATTGTTTTTATGCATTTTGTAAATAAGTCCAAAGCACATAAGGGTCATGTGTTTACTTTTAAATTACAAGAAAATCATTTAATTTTAATTCGAACCACAATAGAATAAAGTATAATTACTCTTTTTAATTAAAAAAATAATTAGTCTACATAATAAAGCGGTAGACAATACTTGTATGTAAATACCCTACTCTCTATATTTCATACTACAAGGCATTTATGTATAATTACTATATAACAGAGACATTCTAATAATCATTCTAACATATAACTGAATCAGATTTAGATAAAGATTACCTAAACCCAAACCTTTCTTCGAGTTTTTTTCTTTTTCCCATAACCTACTTGTAAAACCTCCGAACACTTGGACAACTGCATAATAATTCAGAATGAATAGAACACTTGGATAGGGACCTTAGTATTGGCAGGCAATTTTCAATGGTCACAAGGTCACTTTGTATAGGCTGATAACAAGGATATATTCTAGCCCTCAAGAGTTCGATGGTGCATGCACTGGCTTACATCTGCCTCCACAAACACTTGTTCCTTGTAGAATCGAAACCATCAAACTTGAAATTACTCCCTTACCGTTACAAGCCAGTCTCCAGATTTCCAAGTATGGGCAGCAGCACAAAAGCCTAAACCAATTTCAAAGCTGCTACTGACCATTTCCTTGAGCTGGCACCAGGCAACAACAGATTCATAATGTGTCTCTAAATTCCCAAGCATTTGAGAAAACAACATTGCTCAGGAGCATCAAGACATTTTGAGTAATTTTCAACAAGTTTTGCTTTTGAATTTCTGTCCCTTTGCTCCGACTATGCAGTCATGGTTCATCCACTAGCCGATTACTTGACTAGTCTAGCAGGAAAGAGACTGATAAAACCACAAAGTTCCACACATACTAGCATAGTGCAAGTACGAGTTGTGTCACGAGTTGATTGCATTTCCACATTAAATAGCATAAATAATGGATTGAGAATGAAAACTTTATGGAATTCTACATGGTGCAATAAATAGTCCGATGGGCAGCCAGTCCCTTGCTCGGAGTGAACATGACATCTGTTTGGCATAGAAGTCGGAGAAAGCAGTGTGAGGGCAGCAGATCACAATATTTCTTGTGACTTTCTCACGCAGCGACTGACTTTCTTCTTAAATTCATCCCGTCTCTCTCTCCATTCTTTCTGCAGTCAAACAAGTAAAAAATAGGGAGATGTTAGAGACTAATAGAGGCAAACTTTAACAATTCACAATGGTAAGAAAGTTCGTCTCTAAGGAAACCCTCAAGCGTAGTTAACTATACTTTCAATGGGTGAGAGAATATTTCTTTTATCCTAATCTCTCAAGTTTGAGAGAATCTTAAATGGTTCGATTATTCTATTAGTCGCCTTAAAAAAGAGCGGCGTAGAGAGAACGCCTACATGGATATTCTTTTTGTCGGAGGTTTGAGATCAATGAAGGTGCATCTTAGACTAAGGAAGAATTCAAGGAAGTCCATTACTGAGAGAAGTAATGATCTTTGTGAGTGATGCTTTTAAGCTTGGGATATTAATTCATGTATGTTTCTTTTATGCTTAGCCACTTGGGTGTAACTGGATCTGTTTGGCTTGTGTTTTGGTTTGTCCTCGCTTTGAGAGTGTGTGCCTCCGGGCTATGACCATGACCTGAGCTTCTTTTGTAATATCCTATTTTTTGGTAATAAAATTCTCACTTACCAAATAAACAAAAAAAAAAACAACAGCTGCACCATCACACAAAAAAAAGTAGTAATAACCAATCAATGAGTAGAGAACATTTTACATTTTGTGGTTAACATCAAATTAGAATGATGCATTAACATGCAAGTGATGCAAAACAGGATATGAATACAGACGAGATCATCTTTCCATATAAAAACCAGTTTACAGAAATCCACAAAAACCCAACGCAGATTCTTCCCCATTAAAACCTAGGGAAGACTATAATCCTCATTACTTACTCGACAAATATCACTACTTCCAAACTACGAATATGCAAAAACCCATACTGTGCAGTTTGTAAACTCAAGTCACTCAACATCATTCATATCTACAGTGGTGAATTGACTTGTATGTTGTAACTATGAAAAGAGAATAGCAAAGTCCATTTCTGCCATGCAGGAAGGGCTCGTGCAGCTGCAGCAGGATTTGAAAAAGGTTTTTGAAGCTAAAATTTTCATACACTGTTGTCAACTACCTTTTCTGCATATTCTGAAACCAACCTCGGAACAGACTCATCGCGAATACTGACCAATCTGAGTAGCTTTACTAATTTGAAATGACATCTTCAGATTAGCAGCGGAGACAAACTTCAGTATGCTTTTAATTTATAGAACTTTTGATTTGGGTCTAAAGGACTAATGAATTTATCAAATGCATTAGCTACTAAAATATCTGCATTTTTCATCTCCCTAAAAACACATTGCAAATCCTCCTCCCTTACTAGACATATAATGGTGATCAGCAGATTCCACTGCATGTGATGATAGATTAAGAGGAATCTATGGGACCAATCAAGGTCAGAAGAAATGTAAAATGAACGCATGGAATCCATAATTTCAAGAATTTGGAAACTTTTAAGTTTTTCCCTTTCATCAGTTTTCAGATCTCCAATCTTGTGCCAACAGAAATATCTCGTGCGTGAACTACGTGAGTCCAAAGCGTGGTCCATTCTTAAAATTTACTGCAGGGCATCCAAAATTATGGGGTGACAATAAAAGGCAAAAGGGAGAGAAGAAACAGGGAAGCAAAAGCAGGAGGAGGGGCGAGAGGGGCTTTGGTTGAAGAGGAGGGGGGGGCGGTTGTCTGAGCTTTCATCAAAATAAATCTGAAGAGAATCTTGACACTTACAGCAGCTTCCACATTTGCAGGAGACTCATCATTAGGACTTGATAGCATTGATATGATGCTCAAAACTATGCTCTCAACCTGCAAATGTAGTTGTATCGATCATTCAATATAATGCAGGACATAAGAGAGAAAATTGAAGGCATACTTGCAAATCTACCAATCATGTTATAATCTAATCAAACAAACCAGGCAATAACTAGAATAAGACTGTTCTAACAGAGAAAAGGTAAATTACAAACCAAAAAAAAAAAAAAAAAATTTGCTGGAGAACTTAAAAACTGAGAAAATATAAAGAAAAAATTAGGGTAAAACCACTTTTTTTCCAAATGATAGAAAAATCACTAAATCCTTGACTCCCACACCAATTCGTGTTGTCAGCACTCTAAGAACCCCATCCGTCGAACCCTAACAGCTTCCGTTGGGAAAATGAAACAAACATTTTCAGAGTAGAAGGTATTAACTCCAGTTAGGGAACTTTTGCTTCTTTTTCTTTGATCATATAGTTTCTAGTTCATTCTTGACAAATTCTGATTTTTGCCACTTCTAGGTCTCAACATTTCAACATCTAATACATATAACAACAAAAATTTTTCCCATACCTATGAACAAAAATAAATTAAGTAAATTACAAAGCCAAAGAACTGGCAAATCACCCACTTTTCTCAGAGAACTTATGGGTCAGAGGAAGTAGACACAAAATTCTGCAGATCTAAAAGTTCAAATTACAAAAAAGAAATGGCTGGAAAAACAAAAACAGATAAACCTTAGTGTCAGTTCTGCCAACAACTAAATCGGGTAGACACAACTTGATGCAAACAAGAAACAAAAATAGCAAGGGCAATACAATTTTAAAATAATGGGCAGCAAGTATATAACATGTTGTGAGGAGAATATGCCATATAATTTTTTTTTTTTTACAATACCGTATGAACTGGTGTCCAACGCTCACTTGCAAGTTCATAGCCATTTGGGTCATCACCAGGGGGATGAAGAATTGAAATGCAAACTTTTCCATCAGCATAAACTGTAGTTCATATGTCAAACATGAAGCAATTAACCAACATATAGAGGTATAATAATTAGATAAAATTGAATACAGAATGAACCACTAACCATTCGGATGCCATATCTCTGAGGTAAACCTAACTGTCGGAGGGCTGTTCGGATAATTCGATGGGAAGGTCATGATTGCATTGAAGAATCCACCCTCACTGCAAGATTTGGCAAATGGAAAACACAATGAGAACACACTTCATTGTCCAGGGCAATGTGCCTACTTTAACAAAGAGATCATTGCTGGTCTACAATAGAGTCCTAACTGATTAAAAAGAATAAAAGGATAAGAAAAATCATTTACAGCAACAATGACAACATGGACTACTCCATTAAATCTTGACCAATAGGTAACTACTAGAGCTCACTAGTTTCAACTAGGGAAACTAGTATAGCACAAATAGAGTTTAAAGAAGCCTTGGCAATGACATTAATCGCTGCAAAAGAATAAAATCATCTGCTTTAACTGGCGATCAAATAATTTACATAGTAAGAGGTCATATTATTCTGAAACAAAACAGATAAATTTAGTCCAATTCCAACCATCCAAATACTAAAAAATCCAAGTAGGAGAACAAAAAGAGATCTATAAGATCTCAACTTTTTACCATATTTACAATATATAATCACCCAGCAAATCTATCCAATGCTTGATAAACGTGAACAGCTAAAGAAACTCAGAAAGAACTCCAAATTCATACACAAAGACAGTCCCCAGTGGTGCACCTATAATGAGGTCTTCAGCAATTAAATGAACCACTAAAACCCTGAAGCATCAAGCAACCAAATCAAGCCAAAACCACCAACAAAACCCAATCACCCAATTTAGATAAGAAAAAACAATCCAAAAGGCTCAACCCATCCTTGAATCAACCAAAAACCAAATGAACAACCATCACACTCAAACAATCACGACCATCAATTGCAATTCAAACATAAAAAATAAAAAAGAATAACTGGTATTTAAAAAATTGACCAGTAGGGCACCCACTATAAAGTATCCGGCGGTCCGATAACGGTGACACTCCATTCGAATAAGTTGTTTTCATCAACCAATCCGGCCGAGAAGCCATCGACGGGGTTTTTACAGAGATCTGCACAGACAAAAGACCGGATCAATCAATTGAAAAATTGAAGTCAAAATCAAAACCCTAGAATTGAAGCAATCGACGAATTGATTGGTACCTTTGAGCTGTTTTTGGAGGAGGAGGATTGCTTGTGATGGAGAAGCCATCGAAGAAAGTGTAACTCAAGAGAGAGGGAAGACACGAGAGAGCATCAGAGATTACTTATGTATAGGCATTGTATAAACCGACAGAGTCCTCAATATATACAGACGATGACAGATATGGAGAGAGTCACGTCCCTTCACTTTCTCTCTAGAAAAAACACTCTTCTCTCTCTCTGACTCTAGGCAACGAGGTGGGGAAGGGGGAAGTGTAAAGATTTACAGCCTGTTGAAAGAAAGTGAAAAAAGAATAGGAAGAGAAATCATTTTCCCTTTTTTATTTGGTTTGCCCTTTCTTATTTGGCTATGGAGAAATAATTGTTTTTCTTTTATTAATTTTGTACAGTAATTAAAAGAAAATAGGTAGCAAAAATAATTTTAAACCGAATTACTTCCTTTAATAGTCATCATATAATATATATATATATATATATAAGTAAAGTAAGCCATGATAAGAACAGAGCTTTAATTTTGAAAAGAAAGGATAAAATATAACTTGAAAAAAAAAGGTAGGTGGGAGATAGAAGATTCTTACTAGGGAATTGAAGATTTTTGTTTTGGGGTGATCAATCCCTCTTCTAGAGTATACCCCAAAGCAACATATCACTTTATTCCTTGGTAAATTCATATTGGTAAGCTCAACTTGCAAATGCTGCAAACCAATTTTTTATCAATGAATAAAAATGTTAGTCCATCTAGTAAAATTATTTTAACAAGAAAAAAAAAAGAGAAAGGGATATCATCATAAAATAAGAAAAACCCAATAAGGGTTTCGTAAGGCTCAAATCCACCAAACACCGCTAAACAATTAGTTAAACTTTTTCAAATTTCTGGCTTGATGTGAATGCCTCATGCTATGATCCGAGCTGAAGGCCACAGGTAACATATCCTGTTGCTGTATATATGACAAAATCTTGTATCTTTATACAATATTTGGGAAAGATCATGATATGCTTGCCTATCTTAGAGAGAGAGAGAGAGAGAGAGAGAGAGAGAGAGAGAGAGAGAGAGAGAGAGGAGGAGGAGGAGGAGGAGGAGGAGGAAGTGTAGGCTCTTGTATATATGTATTATGTATCACAAAATGAGACCACTTAAGCCCAATTCCCTTATCGACCACAAAGCTTCTTATATGTATTGTTAATTGGAGTGGACTTGCATAAAATTCCCAGAAATGCTTTATTAGTATTTTGCAAATATTATTTTATTTTATAAAATAAAAAAAGTGTATTAATAAATACTAAAATCTTGTCAATATTTACACATACTCAGGTAAGATGAGGGATTTCAAATTCTTATATATATATATATATATTTATTCTCTCTACTTAATAACCAAACCAAACATATAATGTAATTTTATATATATATATATATATTTATTTTCCTTCACCAAATTTTTTATCCGAACACAGTGTTACGATTTACAAACCTAGCCTAGATGGCCTTATCTAGCATCAGGTTCATTGTAAAGGTGCAGAGTCTGTTCTTAGTCAAGGATTTTCCTTTGGCTGTGCAATTTCAAATGGCCGTTGGCCAGGCAAAGCATTTGAATAAAAAAGTAATTAAAGGGTATGGGTGCAATTTTTGTATTCTCAACTCATTGTATGCAGATTGAGGTTCTCATTATACTCAATTCTGTTTGTGCATCACTGTCAGGACTCTGTTTTAATGCCAGTCGATTCCTTCTGAGTCTTTTTGTCTACGATCAAAATGTATTTGAATTAGAAGTATACATGTATATATATAAGAAGATTGCTCAATCTTAATTTGGCAAGTTTATGATCTGCATTATTCTGATGAAAACCTTACTTGTTTTGCTTTGAAGATAGTACAGTCTTTCTGATCCTAATTGAGTTACAGTTACGATAATGTTGTTATATTAGGGCATTGATTATATCTTCATTTAGGTTTATGAATCTTTCCATGCTCCTCCCTGCCATCTTATGAGGATCTGTCATATATATATATATATATACATATATATAAGTTTAGTTATGACACCACCAGGGACCTGACCAGTTGAACAGAGCTGCCAGTTTGGACTAGTTTAAAAGCTCTAATCAAAATAATAAATATGGGATGTCCTGGAGTCTGTTGTTGTTGAACAGGCTCTCAAATAAACTAGAGCATCAAAAACATAAATTTGAAATAACAGAGGAAACTAGAAGTCCAACTGGATCATAATTATTGCTTCAGCTTAAGAAACAAGGTCCCAATACCATCTGACTACACAATACCACCTAATCTAATGATACATCCATTCAGGATTTCAGGGTCTCTCTCTCCACCAAAAAAAAAATACAAATAGAACAAATGTTTCTAACAGGTTTCCTTTTACTTTAGTTGCACAATCATACTGCCAAGCATGTAAAACATTTTTTTAGAACAAGGATTATCATAATACCAAAGTGGATAAACAACTAAGGTTGATATATGCATATCAATTTACTGAGAATGCAAGCTTTATACTTAATAAAATTAAAAGAAAAAGGTAAGTTCCGGAATTCAGGATCAATTCCAATTAAGGAAATATTGACGATAAAAAACAGATACTTTTCACTGTGAGCTGTAAGTTAAATGGAGGGAGAGATTTAGCAAGGCCAACGATCATCTGCACACTGTTCCCCATGCTGTCTGATGGTCAACCACTCCCATGAGTTAAATAAATAATGCATGATAAAAATGGAAAGATAAGTTGAAGGGAAAAATAAAAACCAATGGGACATGTATGATCTGTAAAAATGAAAATTTAATTTCATAAATGAAATTTATGGAATGAGGTTAGTAAACAAAGACACAGCGACCACTGTAACCACCCATACATTTTAGCAACCACTGTAACCAACCATACATTTTCACACCAAAGCCTCTGTGAAGTCGACATATGCCCGCTCACTCCAAGGAGAGGGGCGAAGGCAAACACGAACCTCATGCTCTTCTGGTCCTACACGATGTTTCGGCACGATAATCTCAAGCATTGTTCCTGTCTCATCACAATATGCTTCTAGTTTGGCGTCTTCTGGGATGCGCATTGCAAGGGGGATTTCCCTGATGAACTCCCCTGGAGGACAGTGCTCTGGTGTTGGATCAGTTAACTTGAATGTCCTCTCTTGTCTCTTAATGATTGGCTTACACCCAGTGCTTGCACAAACAATCTTGACAATCCCATGTGAGAGAGTGTTCCTCCAAGTAACTTTCACCCTCTGAAGATCTACAAAAGGCAGGCTGACAATGATCAAGAAGCCCTCATCACCCTCATAAATAGTTTTTGCAGCAGTTACCGGGCCATATGCACTCCTCATTACTCCAGTAAACTCATTTAACCAGTGTGGCTCAATTGGGTGGATATCCAAAACTATATCAGAATGTGAATTATTAGTTAAACAACAATCGTCATCATTTTCATGTGACAAAAAATTTCTCCTCCGTTTGATGCAGACAGGCAGAAGGTCCATCCCGTCACCATTGACATGGTTCGGTGGCTGAGTTGACAAATTCAAACTGGAATCATTAAGCAATCGTTTTAGATGTGGATTTGTACTAGTCTTCAATGGAGGAGGAATCCGCTCAAGGTCAAATTCTGTACTTGAAAGGTTCCTCCATGACCCAAAATCACTAGCTTCAAGAGGGATTGAAAAGTTCAAATCTCTTCCTGTCAGCTCCATCCACTTCTTCCGCTCTTCCTCATCGAGACCCATAAGACTGGGAGACCTAACAACTTCAATCCCATGAACACACTGGGGGTTAGAAAGACCCCTGTAGTGTTTCCTCTGCATTCTGTGAGATCGGACAAAACCTTTGTCCACACAGAAAGGAAAGGGACGCTCGCCCTGGCGAGAGTGCCCATTCATGTAACTCCTCAGCTGCATCTTACCCAATGCATTTTCAGGCTTCTCCTTGAAAACCCACATGTAAATATTCTCCATATCATGCTGAACGAAGAAAACATCAAGGTTCAAGTCTGACTTATCATACCCAGAAACCCCATTACTTTCCCGATTTATCTTACTCTTTGATTTCTCACTCAAAGCTGGTTTAAAATAAAAACTGAAGAAAAACCAAGCACCCCAGACACTATCAAGCCGCTTGGCACATTTCTTACCAGCTTTTGTGAAATTAACATTCGTTTCAGCTTCATAATGCTGAGGGGCAAGACCAGAATCTAACATGTCACAGGTCTCATTCCATGATGGGGGCGGCGGGCTAGGTTCAGCTGAGAGTGGGAGATTGATATCCGGCGGCCCATGATGATTGACCCCGCGATTCAACTCCCTCTCCATTTCGTCGTGTGAAGATGAACTCGAATCCATGGATAAGAGAGTTGAGAAAGGATTACTCTCCATGGATAAGGTTGTGAAAAGTGCCTCACCCATTTTCTCTTTTGTGGACTTTGTTGTCACTGAGGTGGAATTCATAGTCCCACCAGAGTCAATACTCAACAACATGACCACCTCACAAACATCTTCATATCAATCAAACACACAACAATTATAGATTCATGAATCAAGTCACAACCTACCCAACAACACGAACCGCATCCAAAAACCAATAGAAGCACCTCAGAGACATTTTCATGAACCAAACCCACCAAAATGACAAATATATCAATCAATTTATGACATACCCAACAAAGATATCATCATCCAGAGATCCTACCAAGAGAGGGCTGAATTTGAGAATTTGAGAAAAAAACCTTCGAATCTCATTCAATCTACACCGTTTAAACCCTAACAAACGAAGATATCACCAACCTGAGATACAAATGAGATCGAAAGAGAGAGGAGACGGATAGTACCTGTAGAGACCAGGCTTCGAATCGGCATCGGGAGAGAGATCAACTATTCAGAGGAGAGGAGAGGAGAGGGAAAAGGGGAAAATGGGTTAACGGAGTCTGTTTAAAGAGACGGTGTTGCGTGGACCGGGTCGCTGAGACCTGAGAACGACCCGCACCGACGCCGTGTAAAATTTAAACGTCGTTAAGTAACGGTGACGATAAGATCGAGGAAGAGAGTTGAGAGGTCAAAAGAGGCGTCTATGACTATGACTATTGTCTCCGACTCTCTATAGTCTATCCTCAAACAACCACAACCCTAATCAATCTTCAGCTATATATGATATAGAAGTTTCCAATGATATATTGATATTTTTTCAAAAAAAATAAAATCATTTAATTTTGTAGGGCAAAGTTGGGTGTCCAAAAAGAAAAATACTATACATAAATTAAAATTTCAATTTATTTTCTTACTCACATGACATAAGTGAATAAATTCAAATGCATTGTATCTTGTTGTTAAAAAATAAATTAAAATTTTGGTTTATTTATGACATTACTCATCCAAAAATCATGTAAAAAATAAATAGTAACAAGAAAAAAGAGAAGATATGCTAGCACATTAGGGATATCTATATATATGTATGTATATATATATAACACGTCCTGGGTATCACCTAGCTCCAGTTGCTTTTGGTTCAAATGTTTTCTGTTTTATCATTAAATTATAAGTGATAAGCTGATCCTTTCTGTCCATGGGATTAGTTGGTGATTACTTTAGTTGTGACCATGTGTTGGAAAATTGAACATGATTAACCCAAAAGGCACAAGCCAGGAGTAGTCAATGCATATATTTATATACACCAGTGTAATATTGTGTTGCAGATATTTCTTTTATCTGAATATATGCCAGTGTATGGAGACCCCATAATGAAGCATCCTGATCAGTAATGAATTTAATTTTTTCAATTGGCTTTTTTTCTTTGGGGTGGTTGAGATTGAGATTTTAAAGAAGTCAAAGAACCATTATTAGATGAAAGGCCCTACTATATTATATATTAAAAATAGAAAAAATCCTGTCAATCAAACAACCTTTTGATTCTCTTGATGCAATCTTGTTTTCTAAACTTAGGCAATGTACTATTTTGTCAATTCCCATTATGATGGAATCAAATCAAATTTTAAAATATAAGCTTGCTTTTGTTATCATATTTTATATGTTTGCATGTCAACTTGTCCCAGATATCACCTGCATGTTGAACTTAATTTTTTTTTTTCTTATCCTGCATATATATTGGTGTTTGCAAAAAAAATAATAATAATAATAATAATAATCCAAGAGAAGGTACAACTTTCCTTGTGATTTTCCTCCTTGTACCCATTTTAAACTTAAATATGAGTCGCAATAGTTGATACGATGATATTGTTTGATTTTTGTTTGTGATATTATGACAAATACTGTTTAAAAGTCCGTTTCGTGGGGGTTTATTTTAAGCTTTTTGGGGTTATAGGTAAAGAAACCACATTTTGTTTTAACTTTTTTGCTTTTTTTTTTTGCTTATATTAGTCCTAACTTATAAAAGCAAAAAAAAAGTTAAAAATTTAGTTATAAGCTAAAAAAGCAAAATACAAAAAAACTAAAAAAATCTATATTAAACGGGCCTGACGCACGTAGGATAAAATACTTTAAAATGAGATAAACCCCATAATTTACAGTTAAGAGTGCGGCTTAGGGGAAGATTTTAGTAGGATAACCCAAAAAAAAAAAAAAAATCTGGCATATTGTCTTTAGAATTTTAGGTGTTTTTCTTCTTTTTGTTAACGACGAAACCCCACCTCAGGAAACCTTTGTCATGGTTAACCTCGAGACATTAAAGTTTATGGTTGCGTCTGAGTGCTAACTCTACTACTTGTGTAGATTGAATTTTAGGTGATTTTTCTTTATTTAAAACTACTTCATTCAACTTAATTCATTAGACACCTTTTATGGGAATGTCATTGTTAAGTAACTGTTGGTCTAAATATCTGTGTTGTATAAAGTTTTTCATATAATCTGTAACCACAATAAAGTGAAATGAAACATAGTAATATTATTGTCATGTAATCATCATAAGGTGAATATATGAAATAACATAATATGATAGATTCAACAAGTCTCATATAATGAAATAATAAAATATGCGACGTAGGGGAGGTCAAGTCGAGTGTTTCCCACTCTTAGCTCAAGACAGATTCGTCCCCTACACAGGTGCTCATGGGATGAACAGACGTCTATCTCCAGGATAAAATGATCACAATCTTGAATAAGTAGCACTACAATAATCAAGATTCAGCGAATCAACCTTTTGATTTTACTCTCTCAATGTATGGAATGTATGCATCATGTATGATATAAAACAAAGAGAAATTTCTGTCTAATTCTACACAGAATTATGACATTTAATTCCATACAGAAACTTACGACGTTTCTGATAAAATCAACATGATATGAAAATGAATACACTGCATTTTCTACACAGAAAATTAGCAGTAATTCTGTAGAATTTCAACCTTGAAATTGACTACAGAAACACAGAAGAAAATGATATAATTTTCACAGAAATTAATCACATCGAATATAAAATTAACCGAATAAAACTTGGACAGAAATTCGTGTACGGAATTTCTAAGACAATCGCTGGAATTCTGGACTGAATGAAGCGTCAGAATTTGTCTGAAACAGTTTCTGGAATTCTGGACAGTACTTCGGCGGAGATTCACCGTTGAATGTCGCCAGAATCTGGGCACGTCGTCGGAAGCCGAGAGAGAGAGAGAGAGACGGAAAAATTCTATATCAAACGCTAAGGTTCTGTTTTGTTCGGAAGGGGATTCTTTCTATATATAGAAAGAATCGCACCCCTTCGAAACGGTGCCAGCCAAACGCGCCCTTAGGAAGGGACCAACCGTTGGAATTCAAATTCTGAACTGGTTCGGTTCAACCCGATTCACTCTGGTATGGTTTAACCCGCGTCCAAAAATATTAAACCGGCCCAAGCCGTTTTAATATTAATTTAATCGCACCCGACCCGAACCGGCCGGCCGGACGCACCCGACCCGATTCGGTTGGACGGGCAGACGAGCGGACGGCGGCGCGCGCGCGTGTGGTTTATTGGGTCAACTCATAGGTTCCATAGGCTTCCCTCTTCCACAAAAGTGCGGTGCTCTTTGGGGCCCAAACTCATATTTAAACTTAGCCTTTATATATCCATAACTTTTCCCATAGAAAATTAATGTGAGACAAGCCTTTAGTTCCATCCATAAACCATACTCATGGTACCTTCTTTGGAGACCATTATCTCATTCAAACCTCCATAGATTTGAGCAAGTAAATGCTTGTTCTTCATCTCCTCATGGAGGAGAACACAAAGCATCTTGGACTCACTTAAAAGGACATATGGATCCCACTTTAACAATGGCTCAAAGTTGGTGTTTACACTAAATATTCCAACAGTAACAACTAAACATATAAACTAGTTTAACATTGCAAAATTTTCAAAATTCCTGGCTCGCTAAATAGTTTTTGACTTCTTTACTCTTTTTGTTTTTTTTTTTGTGGTTAAAAAGTCAAAAGCATCCCCTAAAAGGTTATATACAAAATAAGAAATTCAGATTTTAATTAAAAAAAAAGTAGTAGCACTGCTTGGATCTTGGATTTCTTTAGGAAATTGAAATTTTTTTAAAATTTATTTGGTTGATTAGGAAATTAAATGAGAAAAAAATGAATAGGTACTTGCCAAAAAAATTCATTTCTTGTTTAGTTGCTCATAGAAAAATAAATATGTATAAATTATTGGATTTTCCTTTTCTTTTTCTTTCTCCTCACAGATTGAAGATCCAAATATAGGCAAAGAAAATTCTTGGAGGATTAGCATTGTCAAGATGTAATGAATTAACTCGTTTTGAACCTATGCTATACACGGGCTTGATTTTTTGGCTTACTGAAAGAAGAAGAATATTGATTATTGTGAAATAAGAAAATGAAGAAAATGGAACCCCTGAAAATTGCCTCATGCGTTGCAAATTTTAAAAAGATCACTTTTTCATGGATAGACTCGCTTCTGCTGCAATTTTTTATTTTTTATTTTTGTTTTGGCAAATCCTATGGTATCATGATGGTTTTCATAATGCTAATACCAGTGTAATTTGAACTCAAGAATTCAAAAACAGAAAAAAGCTGACCATTGAATTGAAATTTTTGAAAAAATCAAGGTATTTTGGGGAAAATTCTGTTGCTATAAATGTGATCCGCTGATCATTGAATGGAAATTTTGAAAAAAATCGAGGTGTTTTGGTGAAAAATATTATTCCTATAAATGTGATCCGTAGTTATCACGAAAAATGTCGTTCCAATAAATGTGACATGTAGTTACCACAATGTTATCGCATTTTGTAATAATAGTTAGTATATATAGTCAGTCTAATTAATAACTACTATCAATTCGACTTATAAGTGCCTTCATATTAAAGTATTACAACTATTCTTTTTTTTTTTTTTGGGTCTGTATTTGAATCATGAATTTGGTGACGGAAAAGAAAAAAAAAAATCTTTTTTCTCACTTTTTCTTTCGTTTTTTTCCTTAATAAATCCTGATTCTAAACACAACCTTACAGTTTGTGTGTGTATGTGTTTTGGATGGGCATTGGTGTCTACTTGAAAAGGTACCATACATTTTTTAGCTGACATTTGGACCCAAGCTAGCCACTGGACTACATGGATCAGCGCTGAGAAGCCCTCCCAGACTATTATAAGCTGCCAAGAACAAGTAAAATTTTGGATTCTTATTAATGAAATATACTTATATACTATAACCTGCCCATGAGACAATGGTTTCATCTTGCAACGACCGTCCAATCCCTCTCCTATGTAGTAGTTTTGGCATTGCCTCTTGCAGCAAACTCAATCCTAAGCCAATCTCTCCACCATGGGTAGCCATGGTAACTCTTCTTCCTTCATGCACCACTTAATCATCCTCCTAACCGCGGCCTCGACGGCGGCTCTCGTCGTCATCGTTTACCATTGTATCACAGTTTGTTGGTACAACCGAATTTCACGACGCCGTCACCGGAGAGCGTCGGTGCCGAGACAAGAAGAGACGACATGCAGCTTCGACAATTCGGTGGCCGAGCTCATCCCGGCCCACAAGTATCGGAAGGGCCGGGGCTTGGTGGGAGAAGATGGTATTTGCGCGGTTTGCTTGTGCGAGTTTGAGGAGGGTGAAGAATTGCGTACTTTGCCCGAATGCGTACACTCTTTTCACGTGTCTTGTATTGATATGTGGCTCTACTCGCATTCTACTTGCCCTGTTTGCCGAACCGATAATACGCCCTCGCCGCTCGTGATAAGGCTATTCTCGGATTCTAATTTGGACGAATCGACGACCGCGCAACCAAATCATGAGATGGCACCAAATTTAGGTCGGCAGGTGGAGGTGTTATGATGGTGAAAGGTGTATGTCGTACTTTGCTATATATATAGAGCTGCGACCAATGTAGAAGAAATGAAATCTAACCCATTCCTCCTTTTCAAGTGTCATTCTGGTACTTTTTACCGTCAGGCTGCAATGACATTGCAAGATTATTATTCTAGCTGTTGTTTAGATATTGAGTAATATTATACAAACGAAATTTTTAAACATAATGAAGTTAATGTTTATGATCCTTTCATTTTAAACTAAAATACTCATTACTTTTGTTCATAATTTTAAAAATACACTGTCACAATTTTTTGTGTACAAGTTCTATAAAAATATAATCTTGCTTAGATATGAGCATTTTATGGTAACAAGGCACTTATGACTAAATAGTTTTCATAACTTGCATTTCATCTGTATAGGGACATGTTTATTAACTTGTGATTGGAGGCATCTAAAACTTAGATTTAATCTAACAGGGAATGTGAGTTTCATTCTTTTAATCATGTCAAAAGAAAGGGTAGTACTATTGCTAAGGCAGGCATGGCAATTTGTAGTGAATGAACAAAAATGCCCTCTAAAAATTCTTTAAGCAATCATACACAAGGATAATTTTGTCCATTCGCATAAAAATTCTCCTGAAAAATAGCCATACACCCAGGCAACAGAGCTACCCAAAAGAAAAACTCACCATGCCACATTGGATTTGGCTTAGATTTACGGAACTAAGTTGTTTTGCTGAAGATTATGACATTCAGAATAGAGAAAAGGATCAAGATAAAACAAATAAAAAATAAAACGGAAGATTAAGACCCGCCATAAAATAAGTTGTAATAAATAATTTAACATCTGTAAAAACTTAGCTTTATTTTTATGGTGATATTATTTGGATAATCTTAATAAAACATATGGCGAAATCTATGTAAAATGAACTTCCAAAAATATTTTGAAAAGAGTGTAACAATAGAAGTAGTGAGACTATAATATGAATGGTAGTAGTTTAGTGTTACTAGAGCGGTAAAACAAACTAAGTTACTTAAGTTCGGCTTATGTTTGGTTCACTAAAAATTTGTTTAGGATTAGTTTGTTATGTAAATAAATTATTAATTTTTCGAGCTCAGCTTGAACTCGGCTAGATAAACTTATATACATTAAAAAATTCAAGCTACTTGAGAAAGTTAAACAAGTCAAATTTAAAAATATTTTCATATTTGTTAAGATTTTCAAACTAAGTTTGAATAATTCATTATTCAACTTGGCTCGGTTTGCCTTGACTCGTTTACAGGTGCTACTATATCGCTAAAAATTTGTACATAAGCGACCTTTCATATATCATTTTCTTTTACTGATGATAAAAATGTAAGTTCTCGTATTGACATTTTGGAAAACAGTAACGCTTTTTTTCCCCCACTAATTTGACATGGTGCCTTGACCTACTCTGAAATTGTGTCATCATTACAACAATAATTGAGCTACTCAATGTGCATTAATAGAGTGAAAAATATAACATAATTTTATATGTACGATTTAAATCACTTTTGTTTTTGTTAATTTTGATTGCAAGGATAGAAATACACACCTTATAGATAGCTGCAACGCACAACTTCAATAAGAGACAGAGAGACATTGGGTACGCGTGTGCGCCTCCGTTTTTTAGTATTCTCAAAATCATATATAAGGTCCTAAGAACATAATAATAATAAATATATTGACAAAGCAAAAATTGTTGGATTGGTTTGAAATTTCAGGAAAATAACGACCCATTCAACCATGTACAAAAAATATTAGCAGGCACCAATTAGGCTCGACCATATGGGTCGTACGAATGAGACAATGGTTCACCTAGTTATAATTGTCATTTAAATAGTTTTTTATGCAACACTTCTAGGAACTTTCCATGGCATTAATTGGGAAGACTGTTATACACTTTTAAGAAGAGTATGTACCCGTATCGAAAGCGCACTTTTGGTTAAATATAATTTCATGTTATTTGTGTCAGAGTTAATTGATGACTTAAAATACAAAATATTTTGGAAAAAAGAAAAAGAAAATAAGAAACAAATTATTAACTTGTTTTTTTTCAAGTTAGAAGTACTCTTGATTTCAATCAAATTCATTGAGAGATAAAAGGTAATGAGAAGATGTATAGAGAAAAATACAAAAAATAAAAATAAAAAATGAAGAAACAAAGAAAAAAAAAAAACCTTCCATTTGTAGAAAGAAGAAACATGGCCTTGATATCTTGCCAATGCCATTTGTCTAGTCACATTTGTTTTGACATGAGTATGCATGATTTGAAACCAACCCTGATCCTGGTCAACAAAATACAATATATCCACAAATACTAGACAAATATATATTGTTACGCCTTATCTCTGGTGGTTAAATAATACTGTTCCTAAAATGGTACTTGGTAAAAATTTGCTAACTCCCCTACACAACCAAAATAAATAATTTGATTAAAGATAAAATGAAAAGACAAAATACTGCTAGACATTAAGATACTGTAATACATTCGTCAAGACATCACTGATCTCAGTTACAAAACATCAAGGTATCACACCTGGAAACATCAACCCACAACCCACAATATATGTACAATAACTACCAAACATCTCATTACAAGATGACAAAATATATATTGAACACTACTTACAAAACTTCACCTCTCTAAGACTCTAGTTACTCAGTGAATCACTTCTACTGCTACACACCTGAAATGTGTTCCCATAGAATTGGTAAGTTAACTACGCGTTTAGTGAGTATATTGAAACCATATAAATAGAAAACAAGTAAAACAGTTATAGATCAAGATTAAATTCAAACAACTTTCTTGAAGAGTATTTAATCATCCATAATAAGAATATAATTTGATCTATCAATGAAACATAATTACCTTGAAATTAGACTGTAATCAACATCTATTTTGTGTTTAACAAACTCATTTCATATAGTCAACGGTTGATAATCTTCAACAAAAGTTATGACAGTACTGTTACCCTGATTATCGGCTCAACTATTGATGTTGGTAGAGTAGGGGTCATTCATTATTTTCCCAATAGTAGGGACCCTCCCCCATTAAGCTTGGAAGTGAGGTATACACTCCCTTATTAAGCCCGGAAGCAAAGCAAATACACTTTTCTATGAAGCCCGAAAGCCAGACAACAAGACTATAATAGCATGAATCCATTATTATATTTAAAAAAACATACTTGATCCAATAACTATAAATATTTCACAAAACTACTCTCATAGATAAAACCATTTCATTTCAATAAAGAGACATAAGATTCATTATCATAGAATAGATAAGTTTTCAGTTCATATGATTTAATATATTCACCTTACACTAATTGCCGCTTAACTATAGTTCTCGCTAATTCTTAGACAGAGTTAAAGTGAGCAAAGGACTCTCTTGGCCTAACACAAGCCAAAACACATGATGCAATGAATAATTGATTCACGTTCTTATATCCATTTAAATCCATGCATTTAAATGCAAAGTTTACTTCCCACATGTATGCATTATCATCAATGCACATGGAATGCACGTATATGCAAAACTTACTCATTCTAATTTAAAAAACTCCTAATTTCATTAACATGTTTTAAAGTAGCTAAAGATATACTTCAAATGATAAGATACCCAAAATGCAGATTACTCGATGGTGAACACCTTAACATAGGTGTACTTTTTTTCTTATATTTCTTAGAACGGTAAGAATCTATTACTGAAATTAATGCCATTAGTAAGTATACTTAAAGGGATTTAAACTAATAAGTTATAGGTCCAAAATGAATTTCGGGTAGAGGAGATGTACCCACTTGAATATGAGCCAAATAATCTAAAAATGAAAGTTGCAGACAACATTTTTAAGGTAACTTTAAACTGAAATCTGAATCAATCTACAATAATTTAGGTTACAAGCCTTATGTCAACGGAAAGATATACGAGTCTAGTTTCTAAAGAATCAAACGGAACAAGTTTTGGAGCTTCCTAGAAAGAGTTATGAGTGGTTTTTCAAAGTGTGACAATTCTGACTGCAACATGCGAATTTCAACCCTATATTATTTCAAATTCCTTTCCTTCTTAATATAGAATTTAATGCATAAATCACTAACATGAAATTGTTTAAAGAAGATTTCTAATACATAAATGAAAAGAATAAGACATAAGATGTCATTTTTTACCAAGAGTAAGGATTATACAAGTCACTTTCTTTACCTTCTCTCCTTTTCTTCCCTTTTCTTTCTTTTTCTTTCACTTTCTCTCAAAGCAATTAAATTTCTAACAAGCTTTTCAATCTCTAACAAACTCCTCTTTTCTCTCTCTTCTGTTTTTTATTCAAATCAAAACAAATAAATACATCTTTGTATCTAATATAACACATGACACACACACATGCACACACTTTGTTAGTAAAGTACACACCTATGTGTTACCCTCATAAGACACACTAACAAGCATTTCTATGACTAAGTAGGTGAACTTAATTACTTGATTAATACTAATTAATCTTTACTTAAGTTAATTAATCCAGTTTAATTACAAATGAAAATGTAAGAAAATTATGAAGATTAAACCATGCTAATTAAGCACCTTGATTAGGCTAATCCATGCTTGATTAAATTAAATGCTTTTAATGAATGCATGAATATCACATATATAGTTGAAGAACATTAGAAATTTTGATTACAGGCCATTGATATATTCAAGTTGGTCCTAATGAATTCCATGGCATTGTAAACAAGCTCCTTCCTCCACATCTGTACTGGATGATAAAGCCAGTCACATATTTGGTCTCCTACCACTCTTGGTGGCGATCATCAGCATCACTGCCATGCTACTAACCTATCACTGCATAGTGGCCTGGTGGTGCTACCGTGAGGATTTCGATCTCGGTCGGCCACATCCTTGACCGGCCACGACAGATCTTGATGAAGACAGACATAGTAGGATAGAGACTTCCATCACAGCGCTCATTCCTTCAATCAAATACACCAAGGACATTGGCATGGTTTCAAAAACCCAAGATAAAACATGTGATGTGTGCTTGTGTGAGTTTATAGATGGTGAACCGGTTCGGGTCCTGCCCGAATGCTTACACCCGTTTCACGGACACGTGGCTATACTCTCACTCAAGTTGTCCTGTGTGTCGTACCAATGCAACACCGGCTCGATTCTCGATGGGCGGCCGGTCGAAATATGATGCCTTGCGGTTGCCACTGGATATCCACCAACCATGGCAAGTAGTATGACCCGGTAAGCAATTATTTTGGTTATCGGGTGTCAGCTTGGGTCCATGGTTTTTGTTAGACTTTAAATATTTTATTTTCTAAATGGAAATGGCAGTAGAGATCCGACTTAACCTGTCCCTTTTAGGAAGGGTATGGAGGATTCACAACAGGGATGGACTAAGATTTTCTTCCACTCCGCCCCGACTCCGTCCCATTTTCCTGCTTTAATTTTTTTAATTTTTTTTATATAGGCTATATTTATATTTGCTTTACTCTTTTAAGTTTTTGTCTCTTTGAACGTTAAGCGACAAAGCATAATCTATAATTGAACTTTTATAACACATTAAGGGTTTAAATTTTTTGCGATTAATAATTATCACAGTAACATGTGTAATAGAAAATCATGTATTAGGTAAGGTAGTGATCCAGTAGTTCTCAATCATAAAATTAACGCTTCAGTTTTGAAAATTAGTCATTTTTAAACAAATTAAATGGTGAAAAAAGTTTAGGCTTAGACTTGAGTTTAGGCTTAAAAAGAAGAAGGAGACAGGGGGGGTGTGAAGGTAGGAACGGAGGTGGAGATGAAAGTTACTTTTTTAAGTAGAGGCGGAAATGGAAATTCCAATTCTCATCTTGCCCGGTCTATCGCCATCCTTACTTCCAAAGGCAGCAGGCCTTAGGCTTTTGGAAATGTTTATTTTGGGTAGGTCTCAGTCAACAAAGTATTATGTGTCAATTAAAGAGTACAATTATGAGTTATGTTTGTATATTGGTTCTCCAGTAGAGCGGATCCGACTTGGAACTAATATTAAAATTTTGTAGAAGTATATGGGTAATTTTTGGATGTATGGATGGTTACCAGAAAACTTTATTTGAGAGGAAAAATTTATTTACCTAAAAACTTGCTTTCAGGACGAAGACGAAACTCTCATAAATTTTAAGAGAAACTTACAGAAAACGATTCTGAGACATTTCTGAAGTTCTAATATAATTTAAAGAAATTTGTCAAAAACTCTTAAAAAATATCATGAAAACTCTCTATAAACTTGCTTCTCATAGTTTTTGTATTTCTTATGTCTCAAATCTTATTATTTAATAATAGTGTATAATTTTTCAATAAAACTCTATAAATATTGTGTAATATTAGTATTTTATTTTATCATAAAAGTATTCTAGGTAATTTATATTATTTTTTAAAAAGGTTTTTAATATATTTTTTTATAAATATTCTATTTAGTTTTATATTATCTAGCGTTTTCTGTTTGTTATAATTTTTGTAAGCCATGTTCCATGTTTATGTTTTTTGTATTAGTTCCTACTTTCGCTTCCTTTACTAATAACTATACTATGGATTGTACAGGTAGGGGTGCAAATTGGGTCAGTTCGGTTCGATTCGAATTCATGCCTAACTTAAAACTGAATCAATCATTAGTTCTAAATTTTTAGATCTAAAATTGAACCAATCACAAATTAGAACCGAACCGAATCAACTCGACTCAGTTTGGTTTCATGGTTCTGACTGGGTTAGTTTGGATTGGATCGGTTCCACTTATGTAATACAAATATCTATTTCATTCTCAATAAATTAAGAAAACCACATTGAATAAAACAAACAAAGTCTTCATCATAAAAAATTCACAAACAAGAACAAATAAAACAAACTGCAAATCACTTTTTTTCCCCATTTCTTCTAAAACAAACAAACAAAGTCTTTATCAAAAGAAACAAAGTCTTTATCAAAAGAAACAAAGTCTTTCCCATTTCTTCTAATTGCTTCTTCACTTTTTGGCCATTGGTAATTCAACTGCAAATCAAAAACAAATAAAAGTAAAAACATCATACTATAAAACAATACTATTCCATGCGATAAAATAAATATATTATAAATTAGGGCATTGAGAATAAATTCTATCATAAGAAAATCCCGATAAAACAAAACCGGAAAGTAAAGGGTTGGACCAAAAGTTGTGTCATAACTATTCTCAAGCTTCTTGTAAGCTCAACTAATACAAAATGCCATTGTTCACAAAGGGGAATTAAAAAAAATTCCAAGTACTCATGTCGTCTCCAGATTCTCTCTCAGAAAGCAAGAAAAATTAGAACTCCACCTAGATTCAAAGGTTAATGACGAATCTACAAAATAGCTGAGAAGGAATGTAAATGATGCAAGAATAGACAAACAGAAGAAACCGTGAACTTTCAGATCAGATATGGATAATGGCTTTTGGAATTAGAATTAATCCGGGTCAATTGTAGATTCTACAAGTGGAACCAGAAGTTTCCCTTGCTATGGGGGACATATAAGATATTGCAATTTTTTTCTTATACAAGACACAAAACCGCCTCCTAAAAGTATTTTTTGTTTCAACACAGGTTATTTTTGTGCACAATAACACGACTCAGGATTCAGATGACCCAGTAATACCACAATCTCAAAATTAAGCCAGGACTGGCGTAAGTTTCAACCAGAGTCAATGTAGTACGAGAACTACATATTGACTTTCCCCTAAAGCAAACCTGAAAATCGACAATAGGTACAGGGCCAACACAAGGAGTAAAGTAAACCCTCAAATTCCCTAAAAGTTTGTCCAAAAACCTTTTCAGATAGAGGAAAACAATCGATCTTTTTTAAATAAAACCTAAATGGAAATCTGAAACCTAATTTCTTTATCATCAAATCTTCGGTACATAAAGCAAATCCAGTAATGCAAATGAAGAAAATTATGACAAAATCTAAACGATAAGGCTATATTTGAGATGCATATCAATCTAAATCCAATGAATAGCGTCAATACATCAAATGGGTGTTTATTTTCTTAACAGAGCAACGAAAAGAAAGTGTAAGACCAAAAACAGATCGAAGTACATCTATGTGTGCGTTGCGTATATAGGTGTATATCAGAGCATGTTTGGAGAGAGCGAGAGAGATTTACCATTGCAATCGAAGCAAGAAGAAAAGATAGATTGAAGTCCTAGAGCAGTCTTCCAATTCAAAGCGACGAACAAGCGAAGAGTGAAAAACTTTAAAAATTATATCAATTTACATAAAGTGTGCAATAATAAGGTATGACAAGTTCACCACATGTTATATATGCTGAGATCTTGGTTCGGTCGTGAATCAATTTGATTTTGGTTCGGTTCCAATTTTGAAATGTGCCAACCCAAGAATTGAACCGACCTATTTGATTTGACAATTTGCAAATCCAAAATTAAACCAAGGCCCTACCAAAATCCAACCAACCCAATTCAAGAGGGGCAAATTGATTCCGTTATGCGGTTTTTGGGGTCATTTGGGCATTGCTAGGTACAAGTTGGGAGACGCTCGCTTGTGCCTTTTTCAATACAATACTTATATACAGAAGTGGGTATGGACTAATGATCGCAGGCATCGTACAATTGCTTCTTGTGAATGAAAACCGATCAACGACACGTGGCATTAGGCTGAAAACACGTGCCACTAGATTTAATTTTCTCTTTTTTCTTCTGAAAATTGGGACTCAAAACCTGGGTTAAGCTTTGGATTGAAGAATAAAATAGTCCTCGAATCCAGCAGGTAGTAATTCAACTATTGGACCGATCATATTTACTTGCATCATGCATGCATGAGAAGGGCGAGGCAATACTCATGTGTATGTTTATATATATTTATATATAAACAAAGAGAATACATAGATGTTGAGATTAATCGAGGTGTGTCCAAATTAGTTCAGACATCGATAAAAAAAAAAAAAAGAAAAGAGAATAAGATATATATAGATATATAGTCCGAGCCCATATTAATTCTTTGTTTTAACACATTTAATGCATTAAATCATAACTGATTTGTCCATGTGGGTGTTGCAATGCTGATTCTTTTTATTCTTTTTGGTCTGCATCGTAATACTTTTTGTTTTGAAGGCATAATTGTAGTACTGAAATTTTTTTCTGGATAACGCTATACAATCACAAAAATTATATAGATTAATGAGTTGAACGAGAACATTTTATTTTAAGACCAAAAACACCTATCATAATAATATTTAATTATAAAAAATGTGACATCACATCATAAAACATGCATAAAATTTTATACGTGGGACGATGGGCCCAACCATCAATGATAATTTAACATAGGCCCAGTTGTTCCCCAACAAAGGCAAAGTTGGGTTACTTTGGATTCTTCTATATTCTCTATTTTACACTTCCATTCACTCTGCAGGGGTCATTATTGGGTCCATTGGTACACAGACATTTAGCTGTCAAGTGTCACGCGGTGGGGTCTAGATAAAACTTTACATTGTATTCATTTTCTGAAATTGATGGTCGTTTGGATGCAGTTTTTTATTTTTATTTTTATGGATTTTTTAGTGATTTTTTTTTTAACTAGCTTTTTAGATTATGTACATTTTTTCACCAGAGACAATATTGATGATTTTTGTTTGGTTATGGGTTTTGTTTTCTGTTTTTGTTTTTTGAAATTCGTTGAAACTATGTTTGATAAACTAGTTTAGAAAAATTTGTTTTTACCAAGACCAAGTTCAGTAAATTGGTTCCAAAACTTATTATTGAAAATTTTTCAGAAACCACCTAAGTTTTGAGAATAAAAAAAATATATTTTATGAGTTTTCAAAAATATTTTTATATAAAAATAAAAATAATCTGAAATCTGAAAATAATGGTGTCTTTTGAAGGTAAAAGCAAGTTCTCAAGCCATCAGGATTCCTGGACGCACAGGCTGAGGTTTGTGGGCTCACTAGTCCATTATGAGGGTCCACCTAGAGAGGCCCTTCTGGTTTTGAAAATAACCTCTCTTAATGGGCCAATAAGCCAAGTGGGCCCTCCTGCTCATAGACCAACCATATTACTAAGATTCAGTACAAAAAAGGCTTCGGCTTCTATTGCTCCTGGCCCATCTTCTTGTACGGCATTTAGAAAATGCAGCCACAGCTGGGGAATAAAAAATCTAACAACATCACTATAACGGAAATATCGGACCAAACAAAAACTATAACTGAAATAATATATGATGAAATTGATATTAGATACACATTGAATTGGGATTCTGAAGTCAATTTATTGTCACAAACAATTTTATTCTTTTTAATGTTGTGTTTGGATCAATAATTTGGTGATAGATAAAAAAAAAATGAAAATATGAGGGAAAAAAGAACAAAAATCGTATTTCATTTTGTTTTTTTTTTTTCCCCTTATCATTTCTTTTTCCTTTGTCATTTTCTTGATAAATCCGAGTTTCAAACATAGCCTAAAAGTTTGTGATAAAATACCTAACCCGAGAACTAGACCATAACCATAGGAAGCCCATTTGATTAATTTCCCACCCCTGTATATATATATTTTTCAGGTCAATTGAAAGGAGAAAATTCTTTAATATCTTCAAAAAAACATCAAAATGTGCATTCATGTTTACTTAGAGATTCCTCCATAGCAAGCTCAACAATTATATTGTCATTCATGGGAGTTAAATTTAAGAATTCAACAATCGACATACTATTACTGCTGACCGAATGCTACCAAACAACATGGGTATGGGCTCCCACCCTCATTAGAGAGCACATTTTCCCACTAATAAAGATTCTGTATCTAATTCCACTTGGTGATCTAATTGATGTGTGTCTATCAAACTAATGAATTTCATGTGCTTAGGTATGCTGAATCCAAAACATCATAATGATCACACATTTGATATTGTACCATTTCATCAGCACTGTCTCAATTTGAGTTACACACAAGCTAGACCTAATTAGTTATAGGAACTTTTACTCTGTTAACAGTAAGATCTTAAGTTTTATCTTTCTTTACATATCACTCATCATTCATATAATGCATATTTTTTCACTCATTATTCATATAATGCATATTTTTTTAGAGGTGGAATTGAATACCATCTCTTACATGCTTTTTGAGCAGTGGAATAGGACCCTATATAAAAAAGCATACTCTTTCCGGGCCAATAGTACACCCTAAGAAACCTCACAAGAGTGAAATTCAAGGAGTAAATTGGTGATTCTATTAGCCCAAAATAATGTGACAAATTCCATGCATATAAGGGTAAAGAAAAATTTTCAATTTCAATTTTTTGAAATCATAACCTTTAACTCAAGGGAACCATGATGAAAATTAAGATACCATTTGACTACGACCCACAACTTAATAATCATGCTTGCTCGACTGTATCTCAACATTGTTTAGTAGTGGTCTTAGTTCTTAGTTTTTTGGATATTCCTGAGATTGCGTCTGATAAATTATTTTTAAAACTATTTTCAAAAAAATTTTCTAAGAAAATCCAAAATTGATGAAATAGAAAAAAGTCATTTTGTGAATTGTAAAAAGCTAATGGTGTTTTTTAATTTCCTACTATTTTTAGTTTTGAAAATAGAAAAAAAAAAAAAGTAATACTAAAGATTTTGAAAAGCAGACCCGCACAACAAACGACATGAAATGCTTTGCTTGTATTAATGTAACACAACAGTTTTTACTAGTTAATTTTTATTTGTGAAATCAATTTAACAGTAAAAATAATTATAAAAATGGACATTGTCCTCTAATTACTAGCAAAAATTAATTTTGTTTGCTAACACATCCCCATCGTTTTTTTTAGTCCTCTGTGATCCCATGTGAGCATCCCTCGAGGGATGCGACCTCTTAACCATTAGAATATTGAAGGACTTGCCGACTTTTTCCCACACCCCAAATCCTCTAGTGGTTTTTTAGGCTCCCAGTTTTGGTGGGGTTTAAAAAATTGAAAATAAAGCTTCTCTATAAGCCCTAATTTAGACATTTTGTGTTTCTGGTTTCTTGAATTTTTCAATACAATAAAAGATGACAAAACTCAGGTTTGGCCTGTTGGTATACTAAGAATTTTAAAATTTAATCTTTTTTTATGCTCTTTGTGGCCGGCTATTACATGAAATTTACGTAATTGGTGTGAAAAGTCGGCACTGTACGAGTTCGAGAAGTAGTAATGGGCAGAAAGTTTGGACAGAGAAGAAAAAAAAATTAAATGAATAAAAGATGAGAAGATCCATATTTTGGATGGTTTAGTTATTGTGGCTTTAAAGTAAATAAACAAAAAAGGAAGGTAGATTAGGCATGACTTAAGAATGTGATTTTCAGTAAAAGGGGCTTTCTTCCTCTCTGTTGTTAGCTGGTGGTTGTTTTGGGTACAGTCATATGCGGATAAAGTTGGTATATATTATTGTAGGCTTTTGTTAAAGAGAAGGTGAGAATCTGGTGTTTCTCTGAGCTCCAGTCAAAAGTTTTGTGCTCTCTGGTTATGTGTTTGTGCCTTGTTCAGAGAAGAATGAGACTACTCAGAAGTAGTAGTACCCAGTAAGAATCTCTTCTACTTTCTTGGTTTTTTCCTGCAGTACAAATTTTTGAAGTAATGTTTGGTATGGTTCTTGGATTTGGGCTTGAGATATTTCACTAGAAGTTTGGGAATTTCAAGCAGTTTTGAGGTAAGATGATCAATTGTTTGTTTTTCTGATGTAGAATAGATAGAAATATGAGATCTTTGAGCAGTGTGGGACTTGCTTTGAGTCTTGTTTTTGGGTGCCTTCTATTAGCTCTTGTGGCTGAGCTTTACTACTTGCTATGGTGGAAGAAGAGGATCACCAACAGAGAGATTGAAGATGATTATAGCAGCCCAGCAAGAGAGTTCTTGTACATGTTCTGTTGGAAGAAGCCGTCATCTTTAAGCTCCACAGCTCTGAACCCCCAAGAACTATGTTCCTCAGTGAGAATCACAGACACCCATGTCCATGAGCCACAAGCTCTGCTTCATGCCCATCCAAACAAGTCCTTGTGGCCCCAAACCTTTGGGGATGATGAAGTGGAGACTGAACTCGTGAGGCTGCATAACCTCTCAGGCCCACCAAGATTTCTCTTCACCATCAAAGAAGAAACAAAGGAAGATTTAGAGTCTGAAGATGGCAAGTCTAGAGGTGATAAGAGTAGAAAAGGGTCAAGAGGTAGAAGCCTGAGTGATCTGATTCTCACAGTGGAGACTCCATTTTTGACACCAGTTTCTTCCCCACCATATTTCACTCCTCCCCTTACCCCTATGGACTCCTCATTTAACCACCAAGGGTTTAACCCTCTCTTTGAATCATCAACTGATGCAGAGTTCAAAAGGATAAAGTCATCACCACCCCCAAAATTCAAGTTCTTGAAGGATGCTGAGGACAAACTTTACAGAAGAAAACTGATGGAAGAAGAAGAGGTTCACAAGATAGAAGGTTCTGTTCAAGAAGAAGGGGCCAAAGCTCCTTCAACATCAATGTTCCTCAAGGATGAAGAGAATGGGTCTTTTATTACACTCATTGTTGCCAAGAACACAGAGAGAGAGCTTAATCATCCCCATCACAACATAATCCAACACCATTCAAGCTCTTCACAGGTGCTTCCCCTAACAAAAAACCCATCTCACATTAGAGCTCCATCAACTCTACTATAATGTTTATCTTCATAATTTTTTTTTCCTCTTTGTTTTGTATGAATTTACTTGAATTTGTTTTTTTCAGGTTTTAGAAGTTGGGTTTTTCTTATTTTTGGGGGGTGTTTGGGAATGATGATGCTATTAATCAGCAATGTATCTTGAATTCTCTATAACTGAAGTTGAGAGGAAGTCTGATGCTAGTGGGGGAACTTGTGAGGGTGATTTGTTTTATTCAATCTCCATGTCCCCTGAGTTGTCTGATATACCTGTATTCATTCATGTGGTGGTGGGTAGTACTGAATCTACTGATATTATTGTCCAAAGGGCACTGTAAAATGTTTTTAAACCTTAGGGCTTTTTTTACTTTTGTCTCCATATTTCTCAGATAAAACTAATAATTTCTCTGCAAGTTATGATCCTTGATCTTTTGCTGCATGTCTGTGTGTAATAATGCAATATGCACCCATGGGGCCCAACCCATGCACCCTTAAATCATGACCATTGGATCATCATTTAACAAACAAACAGGAAGATCAGATCTTTGATGTTTTTACTTTTTTACCACTAGAGAGAGAGAGAGAGAGAGAGAGAGAGATAGAGAGAGAGAGAAGAGTGCAAAGGGGGGCAGCATAGAACAAAATGAGAGAGTTGAAAGGAGGATGGAGAGAGCTTTTGAGTAGCGTTGATGCTTTGCCTTTTTCCAAAAGAACAAAGAAGGAATGTGAATGCCCGTGACTCTGTGTCTCGTGCACGTAGGCCGAAAGTTGTGCCCACCTGAAAGAATCATTTTAGGTATTAAATTTTCTGAAGCCTAACCCTTTAAACTATTTTAAATGCTGGGGAGCCCATGGCTGAAAATCACCACAAGCTTTAAAATTACAAAGCAAAATATCCAAATAGAGCTATGCTTTAATCATTCGTAATAGATTTTTTTCCTTTCTTTTTATCGGAGTCATTTATCATTTAATAAAATCTTTTTGTATGTTGGAAACACACAGAAACAGTCTCTCACATAAGTGGATAAGACTGTGTGCATCTAATTTTCTTCATACCTAGTAATGGCAAGAGTTTTGTACACTGGGATGTCTTTTTTCATTTAGTATGAGGTGAGATATATAGGAACTATGTTTTAGAAGGGACACAATGAGAAGGGGGAGGAAGCCAGGACTCCAGCCAAGGGGATTTCAAACTTGAAACCCAAGCTGGAAGTCTTGTGGTAGTTCAAGTTGTCCACTTCTATCAAGGTTGGGTTGCGGAGATTTCTATCCATATTTTTCAGTTTCTTCTTCACACTGCTTGGAGTGAGTTTCACTGCAATAGACAACTGACCTGTTGGATGAACATGGGGTTGGTTTTGGAATGCCTTGTCGAAGGTTTAAGGATTCAAAACTTGGGGAGTGTGATAGAGAGATCCCAGATTCTTCTATCAGTTTTTTTAGCTTTAACTCTTCTAATTTTTTGGTCTAATATAATGCTAATGGTTTATAGAAATTTGCCAGTCCAGGTACAGTGGATTCAACATTTATGCTAAGTCTAGATCAAGGATTTAGTGATAGAAAAACAAAGGAAAAGAAAAGGAAAAAAGTAAGAAAAAAGAGACAGTTTGCTTTGTTTTTCCGTCCCTTTTCCTACTCCTTTGCTTTTCTATCACCAAATCCAAGTTATAAACACAACCTTAATGATCATATTGGAGATCAGAGATGAAGCAAATCCTTGAATCTAGTATACGACAGAAGTCAGCACATGGTGGAAGTTCAATGCATAGCCAATTTGATCCACTACAAGTCATATTATATGGCAGCCCATACTCCATAGCAAGTCATTCTTTCTCCAGTTTAATTAGAAATCAGATGTTTCTAGCAAAACCCAGCATAATCAATTCATCTCAAGGAGAGCTAACTAAGCAATAATTATCCTTGAATTTCCATTACAATATTAATATAAAATGCTAGGAGCAAGTCGGAGTTAATTAGTGAGCCATCTCAGCAAAAACAGATTGCTCAAACGAAGTGAAAAATTAACTCAGCAAGGAACTCGAACATCAAGAAAATAGAGAAGTTAGAGACAAAGCTTTGGGAGCAGATCTTTCGCAATGATCATGAGAAAAAAGGAAAGGGATGGATGGCTGTCCCGATCAAGGAGAACAATCGTAATGAATTTGCTGGCAATAGACATTTCATCCTCTCCCGAATGTTGCAACACTTGGAAATAGGTTTAAGTTATACACATTACAATGGAAAAATACACTTAGGGAAAACGAATAAAAAACGAAACAGCTGGCGCCCAATGATTCTTTGAAAAACATGACTGTCGACTGGCATGTTAGTGTTCGGATGACAGAAAGTGCACAGAAATACAAACATCCGTTGAATCAGAGTCCAATGGCAGCAACGTCTGTTATTCCTAGTTCAACACAAATTGGGTTGACACCAGGTTCTTCTAGCATGCTAAATGCAGAAAATCCATAGTAGGAATGATAAAGATCAGGAAACTGCCCCGGGAATTTACTGAAGCCGCCATACTGGTGCAGGAACAATTAGGACAAAGTGAAAATCAGAGTTCATAAATTACCTTGGGAAAATCTAAGATATCTTTCAGTTGTATGCGGGTAAAATTACACCAACAACATTACAATAAACATGAGAGTTACACGATGGGGAGAGGGTCATAACATTCTTATGGTATTACTACTTTCGTTATGATCTTTATCCTCCGTGTATTTGGTGGGCCCACACTGTAAGGTTTAAATCTTAGTGGCAGTAGTTGGTACTTCGTTACCCAATAAAATTTGCCTTTTAAGGAGTCTTACAATAATTTTCTTGGATTTCAATGCTTCATTTCTTTCTTGTTTTTCTTTTTTTGGTAAGTATCAATGTTTCATTTCTTTCACCAAGTCTTCTAAGCAACCAGATGAAGGGAGAGTATCCTTCGAGTGTATGTGGGTAAAATTATGACAACAACAATGCACTAAACATGAAAGAGTTACATGAAGGGAGAGGGTTTTAACATTCTTATATTGACTCTTGCCCTTTTAAATGAAGTCTGTGGAACCTTATAACAGTTCTCAAGCATTCCAATGCTCCATTTCTTTCCCAGTGTCTTCTGAGAAAACATATGAACAGTAGTGGACCTAGAATTTGTGTTGGGCGCAGGCAAGGCAAAATCTCTTAAATTTTGCAGGGACCAACATAAAATTTCTTCTGTCCGCTAATGCATATGAATCATACAAGTAGCCATCATATTCTACTACAGTGAGGTACAAAGGACAATCTAAAAGGTTTTCATCACTAAATGCCATGTTTGGATCTTGGATTTATTGAGGGAAAGGGGTTTTACTCATGTTTGGCTGTGAGGGAAAGTGTGGGTAAAAGGAAATAGAAGGGAAGCAACTCAGGAAAACGTGTTCTCTCATTTTCCTTATAAAACTGTGAGAAAAAGAGAGGGCTAGTGAGGAATATTAGTCGCTAGACATTTCTTCCTCTTCCTCTTCCTCTTCTTCTTCATCGCTTTCTTCTTGTGAGTATGGCTAAAAGGGTTGTTAGGGCATCAAGTTTTGCAGAGCATCTGTTGAGGAACAGCTCTGCTTGTGCTGCATCTAATACCTTCCATACTCACTTCATCATTCTCTTGTACCAGCTCTAGCATACATCAATACTAGGGTTTGTGAATGGTTTATCCAGTCAAAGAATGAATATGAGGGCCGCAGAAAGGATGGTTTTAGAGAGAGAGAGGGATGAGAGAATCGAAGCAATTGAGGCTGGCAGCGCCATCAAAATGCCGACAACGTCCAGGCACAGTTTGGGCAGTGTTGATATATGCTGTCAAATTCTACTGCAACCGGGATATGCAAAAATCAATCCATCACGGGTTTGGGCGTCACTGGAACTTTGTTTTTCCTCCACACAAATATTGCCAGAAAATGGATTTATTGATAAATGTCTATCCATTTTCTTCTCATTTTCAAAACCTAACCAAACAGGAGCATGGAATTTGGAATTTCTCATTTCCTTTTCCTTTTCCTTAACAAATCCAGGATTTAAACACAGCATAAGTTTTTCTACATGATTAAGCATATTTCATAATGGAAACCTTCTAATGATTGTGAAGCACTTTATCACTTTATGTAATGAATAATAGAGCTATGGAGGCAGTGGGAGAAACAGCAGCACCTGGGACTGGCAAGTTAACAAAAATTGGCGTAAAGCTTTCTCATCAATGAATTTGTGGCCCCCTAAGATCCTCAGAACTCCTCCAAACCTATAGAAGAACATTGCTTTTGTGAAGCCACGAGAAGTGCAACTAAGGCCCATAAAACTTCAGAAGGTACTTTGGAACTTACCAAAATGCATAACAGGTGTCACTAGGCTTGTTAGGTCTACCTTGAAATCCACCATCAGCTGCCTGCCTCTGCATAAAGGAAAAGTAAGGGAGAGTGAAATTACTCTCACCCCTTAAAATTCACCATGGATTTGATACTTTCACAAGAATTAACTCATTTGGAAGTTCCTTCTGAACAGCCTTTATCTCTGTGCATGTTCAGAAGAACAGGGCTTAAGTGCATAGTAAATACCCTCTACATATGAAATGAGAAAATAAACCTGCAGGGTCCAATCCAGAAGCAGTGGCACGTTTATGTCACAAGAGGATGTACTTTTAGACAGTATATCATCTGCAATGAATCCCATCAACCGGAGTGATGCAACAGCGCAGTAAGTAGCACCACCTGTGCCACTAAAACAAATACTTCTGAGTATTAGAAAACAACTGGCTCTAAAATAGTTAAAACTATAACATGGGGCTGGTTCAAGCAGATTTCTTTTTCTTGGGAAATAATGAAAAAAATGAAGACACTCATACAAACAAATCCACTAACAAATGTTAGTGGAGGAAATGACTGGTAAAATAAATAATAAAGACAAAGAAACAAGACAAAGAAACACGGCCAATTTATGGAAAATGTCTCAATAGCTGATGTGTGATATCTGCTAAAGAAAAAGAAAAGAGACCACTTCAGAGTCAGACAAATTTTACATTTGTATTCTCTTCCTGCAAAACACTCAACTCAACTCAACTCAACTTACAAAGCCTTGTCCCAACTATTTAGGTAGGCTACATGGACCTCTTTCGCCATTCCGATTGATGAAGGGCCATAATTTCATTAAACTACAAGCTAACCTATCACTTCTGGCAAATACAAATCTACAAGAGGAACAATCAAAATCAACCGAACAAAACTCCAAGAAGGAAAAATCAACATTAACTCTTGCTAATGTGGGATTGGCAACGTTTCTTATTCAAGTGCATCTATTATAGAAGCTTACAACCCAAAATGAAGTGTTTAGCACTATTATCTCATGACAAATTTCTTAAACCATTCAGCTGTTCGCATCCATCAAGTTGTTATCACATATCCTGGAAATCCCAAAGCCCTATTTTGCACATATGCAGCACCCAGTCCATTACATTGTGGGTAAATTGTAAATTCGCAGTTAGACCAAAAAAGTTCTGAAGGATTCTTGGAAGCAACAACACCAAGCTATCCATATGTCATAGCAACTAAATAATCTAAATATACATTATGAATTCTTCTGTTTTTGATGAATGAACCCATTTCCACCTCTTAAAATGCATTTGAGAAAGTAGTTTATGCAGTTTTTGTTTAAGTTAGAATAATGTGTCAGATTACAAATGGACAAATGGCACCTTTTTGCCAATTAGTACTGCTTTATAGAACAGAGTTTATCACTACAGTCTCCAACAGCCAAATCAAATTTAAACATGCAATTACGTTCTACCTTCTTAATGAGTTGTGCGCATGAATCTTAACCAACAAATACCACCAAAAAAAACCAAAGTTAAGAAAGACAGACAAATTTGCAACCAATTGTTTAGAGATTCTACACAATAAGTCTCTTTAAACTTAGAGATGGATGATGCAAGAATTGGTATCCCCTCACCATGAGATTCTGATCCAGGAATCAACCCAAAGCCACCATCAAACGACTGCGAGAATAGTGCTGCTTGTAAGTTCATATGACAACCATTGACATTAATTACAGAAGGCAATTTAGTCAATATTGGAATTGCAGAAACAGACAGCTGAAGACTGGTGCAGATGCTTTACAAACCTGGCAATTTAATACATAAGTCTTGGCTTTCTCCCTATCCATGCCACTCCAGTTCTCCAACATAGAACAGATGGCAGCTGAGACATCAAATAGTTATAATGACCTTTCATCCAAAAGAAATTCAAATTTAAACAGCTTAATGGTACATCCATGGGATCTATCCCCTTACCTGCACAGAATACAAATCGAAGATCTCTCTCTGCCCCAGTATGGATGGGCATAAAACTGCAACACACAAAAATAAGAAAAGTTAGAAAATCAGTTTGACTTTAAGAGGTAATCATACAGGAAAGAGCTGTATTCTTGGGCCTATGTTACTTGGAACGCGGATTGTTTAGGTACGAGGAATGGGAACTGGAACGTGGAATGCCACATGTTCTCAAATATGGTAAGCTAGGGGTAGACTTGTATAAATTATACCATTAGAATTAAGGAACTTATAGTACAATTTTCTTTAACAATTAGACATTAAAAAGATATAGTATATGTTTTTTCAAATTAATTATTTAAAAATACATTTTTAGGAGTATTTGTAACTCTCTTTTGCATATCGTTATGTCAAAACTCCATTCCCTAGATTTTTGTTTAGTATATTTGATTTTTTTCCTCATTAGGTAACCTTTTAAAAAATAAATACAAAAAAAGATTTGGGATCGCAATAGATTGCTAAATTCAGTGTTTTGGAACGTAAGCATACCACGTTTTGGAATAGCATTCTAAAAACGTAATTCTTTAAGGTATTACAGTATTATGGTAACACAGTCTTGGGCTAATGGAAAACTCAACCATGACATATAGTTTGAAGACAAAATAATGATGGGCTTTCTTTTTTTTCCCACCAGGGGTGGGGGGGTTTTTTTTTTTTTTTTGCCCCGGGGGGGGGGGGGGGGGGGGGGGGGGGGGGGGGGGGGGGGGGGGAGACAAATAATCATGTTGGATTTAAGGAGGACATTTATGGTGAACAAGTAGCAATTATCAAATAAAAAGGAATCAAGGTGTAGCGTGGGCAGTTGGAATGAATGGGATGACTGTGAGGCACTGGGGTCCTACAGGAAGTATGGAGAGGGCAGTGAATTATAACTTGACCACCGGAATTGGGCTGAGTGAGAACTAAGGTGGCTTTAGGTAGGAGAGAGAGAGAGAGAGGATTGGAAGTGAAGAACCATAGTTTCCAAGACAGAGGGAGATAAGTTGGACATGAAAGTGGAGGATGCTTTATAGTTTATATATAGAAGAGTCAGGCCATGAAAGCTAGCTTAGCTGGGTGCGCGTGGGCAGAATAGTCATGTAGATTTCAGGAGGACATTTTTGGAGAAGAAGTAACAATTATGAAATACAAAGGAATCAAGGTGTAGAGTGGGCAGTTGGAATGAATGGGATGACTGTGCGGCACTAGGTATGGGAAGTATGGAGAGGGCAGTGAATTATCACTTGACCACTGGAATTGGGCTGAGTGAGAAATGATTTGGCTTGAGAGAGAGAGAGAGAGAGAGAGAGAGAGAGATGAAGGATTGAAAGTGAAGAACCATAGTTTCCACGACAGAGGAAGATAAGTTGGACATGAAGGTGGAGGATGCTTTATAGTTTATATATAGAGAGTCAAGCCATGAAAGCTAGCTTAGCTGGGTGTGCCAAGAACCTTCAACTCTAACCGCCAAACGTCCCATGACCATGACACTTCCAAAATATAGGAGTACATTCGAATGGAAAACCGCTTAGTTAGCACATTTATCATGAGTGGAGAAAGATAGCCTGGGTGAACAATTCACTCAACGAAGCGTGGGAATGACCAAGTGAGGGGGCTCCCTTGAGAATGCCTCTGACTGCCTTAGCTCAAGGGTAAGGCACCGAGTATGGTAGCCTCAACCAACATAGCTCTATATGGAGTGAATGAGTGACACATGGCGACTTCTCATTGGTTCAAGTGTCATCTCACAAGGCTGACACATGGGACCAAAGCACATGGAGGTGGCATGGCAATGACACGTCATTGAACCACGTGGTGAGTGGACTCATGTACCCTCGCTGGGGAGAGGAAGTTGACTTCTCTATGGATTAGGCCTAAAGCAAGGGCAATGTTAGGCCTCATCTATTTATGTCCTTCAGGAATGGAGTAATAGACTGAATAGATGCATACATGTAGAAATCCCATGATACTTGTTCTTTGCTTGATACATAGCATGACTCACCAGAATAGTGTGTGGATCTAACTACATTACTATGATCAAGATTTGCTTTAGAGCCATGATTTTCAAAGGAAGCAAGATATTCAATATGCATCACACAACCTAGGGGTGGGAACACCCAAAGGTTATGATACGTCAACCTATTGAAGGAACAAGGAGATGGGTACTAAACACCAAACGAACACAAAAACAAATTAGATGGAGGAATGATGGGCCAAAGAATTTGGATTCTCTTATTGGGAGTGCGGCGATCTGGGGATTTGTTTCAGCATTACCAGTTCAAAAGTAGTACTTCACAATGTGAAGCTACATGATATTGCCCCCAACCCAATTATCTAGTTATTGGAATGGGAAAGGAAAGGAACAGAAGGTTCTCAACTTTTCAAGAATCAAGAACTTTGCATCCTGTAGTTGATATTTATTTTTTCTTTTTCTGAATTTTGTTATTTTGGTGAACCTTCTTAGAAATTCTTACGAGTCTTTCTTGTTCTGGATTCTATTGATTCTATTAGAATTTGATGTTTTGTACAGCTTGCACGCACTTAGAGTTACGCTCCTCTTCCCCCTCGGGTACTGCAATATTTGATGCCAAGATAGAGATGTGCAAATAGTAACACATGTTGTTTCAAAAGTCATCCCGACATGTGCAAGGTTCTTGTTAGGAAAAAAAATCAGCACCCATGCACAGGAACTTCCAATAACTAGACAAAATCGGGAGATGGAAGAACAAGTGTAAGCACAATGCAAAATTACCTCCCATCAGGCTGTTGAAGGTTTTTCATTGATTTCAAGATTGATTCAGAGTCCATGAGTAACAAGTTATAGCCAACAGTCTTCAATATTGCCAGTGCACAGTATGTGCTTGCCAAGTGACTACCATTGGGAACCCAAACCTACAAGTAGAGACAACTAAATTAAAAATTTTACTACAACAGTCAGTGACTCAGTACTAATGCATCAAGCTACACGATTTAGATCCTGGATCACTTGATTAAAGTAATGCTAACTTTAAATAGGATACCGCATTATGATTTGGTTGAAATTGAGAACTTCTGGAACCATGAAACCCATAGAATTGTCCTGCGGCAACCCAGTGACCCATACAAAGCTTCAGCCTCACCACAAACAACGTACTTGAAAGTTGAAACAGATAGAGAAGATCAAGCATTTCTCAACAAGACAAGGCATACCGTTGTTCAGTTCTGCCTCATTCTTTGGATGAGCTTGCAATGACAAAACCCAACTAATAACCCCTTCCTTGTCAACCTAATAAACAAATACAATTCATTATGTTGCCTTTCTTAGCGAAGTTAAACTCCTAATGCAGCAACACAATGACCCACATCTATACAACATATTGAAGATCACCTCGTAATAAGTCATTCAAAAACAAACTAATAGAATCTTACCCTTTTTAACAAAATTACTTTTTTTTTTTTTTTTTTGAGCTTTTGACGAATTAATTAGGTGACAAAGAATGGGGATAATTTGAAGGCAACATAGCGAGTAAATCATTCGCAGTTTGCACAACTATCTGAAAGGCAACAATGGCTACAATCAAAATCGATTACAGAACACAACAGCACGAACAATATCAATGCTGTAGAACACAATTTTTAAATAATCGCTCATCCAATAACTGCACAAAATTAGGCAGAGGCACATCTCAAAGTAAACTACGAAATTGAATTGTGAGGATATACGTACGCGATCGAGGGCACCTAGCATGTGGAGGCCGGAGATGGCGAAGTAGGCGAGAGTGAGGCGATTGATCTCCTGACCCTGGTATTCCGACGGCAACAGCTGGTACATCATCTCCAGGAAGCGAACGTGACGATCTCTGTCGAAATGTGTCGGCGAATTCGAATATGAGGAGCTCCTCTCCGAATCCATGGCGGAGTCGAAATTGGAGAGCTTCGAACAGACCCTCTGCGAGTGAAGACGACTCAGCTCGTTAAGAGCGTTTCTCTGGCTGCTTTGTGATCTGAAATTACCAGCCTGTTTGGAACTTGGGAGAGGGAAGGAAAGGCAAGGGAAAGCGAATTACTTTCTTTAGGTTTGGTTTGTTTCGCTGAAAAATAAATTTTTAAAAGAGAAAATTTTTTTGAAAACATTTGAGTCTTTGACAGTAAAAAAATTGTTTATTTTAATTTTTCGTTTGTTTGGTATGAATTAAATTTTTGGTAGAAAATTATTTTAACCCTAGTTATTTGGACAAAAATATAATAGTATAACAATTTTAAATAAAATTATATAAGTAATTTAGACATTAAGAAAGAGACTATTGAAAATTAAAACTCTTATTTACTCAATAGAATCACAAAGGATTAGGCATTGATAGAAAGAAATAAAGATTGACAGAGATTTAAACTCTTTTCTTTAAACATGTGATCCAATTTTTTCATTTTTCACTTATGAAAAACAACTTTTAAAATTAAAGCTCTGTTTGATTTATCGTAAGATATTTTTAAAAAAAATATTTTTTTCATTTTTTAATGTTTGATTGGACATAATTGAAGTAAAACAATTTTATATGAAAATCTTTTGCACCAAATGAGAGTAAAATAAATTTCCGATCTGAATTCAATATGTTATTTTTGCAGAACTTCCAGCCTTGCTCTCATCGATGCAAACGTTGACAAGTTCAGCATTGTGATGCCCGAGTGCGCTTGTGATAGGGATGATCTTCTGAGTCATGGCCTTGTGCTTAAAGTTGAGGAAGGGACCCACTAGGACTTGCTGTGAGTGGAACTAGCCAGATTTGCTTTATGACATTGTCTTCTTTAGCGAGGCAGTTAAGCTTTGCTGGTTGGGACTCATTGTAATATTTCGAATTTTTATTTATTTAAATTAATGTAAATTTTTAGTATTTATATTATTTAATGTTATTTATCATATTATTTGGATAAAAAATGATTAATAAGAATTTGTGTTGTAAGTTAAGCTTATGGAGTGAAACACATGATACACATGTATACACACACACACAAAACATACCCACACGAACCGGTAGAGAGAGAAGAGAGGGAGAAGAGAAGGAGAGAAAAAGGAAAAGGAAGATTAAAGGAAGAGGAACATTGGAAAGTCTCCACCCAAGTCAAGAAAAGCATTGAAGGACTTGAACAAACTTGAAGAAAGGTAAGATTCTATTTTTTTCTACAATTGTATATGTGTATGTATCTATCTTGGTGGGTTGTATTGTTGGGTTGTTATGGGTGACTTTTTTGAGCCTCAAATTGACTAAATCTAGAGTATTGTTAGCCCCATTGAAACATTTTAGAGTTTGAGATTGAAATCCCCAATTTATGCAAGTTAGGGCTTGGATTTCTAAAACTTTAGATCCCTTTGTTTTGACCATTCATTCCTCCTCATTTTGAGTTATTGTGGTCTTCTTGGGTTAATCTTTGGACTCTAGAAGCATTAAAAGAATTTGTGAGAGTTTTGATGGAGTTTGGGTGAGATTTGAGGATTTTTCGGGTGGATTTTCATTTTTTTCAGGTAATGTGTTGACACTTTTGCCTCATGTATCAACACATCTGTCGAGAGGACTCTCAGATTCACTTCTTTAACTCATGTGTCGACACCTTGACTCATGTGTCGACACATCCCGAATTCGTTTTTTCTGCTCTAACACTATTTTGTAAAACGGGTATAACTTTCTCTAGAAAACTTGGATTGATACATCGTTTAAAGCATTGGAAAGTAGACTCATAGACCTTTGTGCCCATATAAAGTTTATACTCTAATTTTTTATAGATTGAGAGATATGGAATTTTAAATTGACCCAAAATTATGCTGAAAACCTTGTCTCTCCAAAATGTTAGCCTTTTTTTTCATGAGACCTAACTTCTTCACCCGAAATGTGTTTTTGATCTATGACCTATCAAATTAAAGACCTTAAAGCCTATTTTCAAATAAAACTAGCCTAGAGTATGAACTCATCTTTGAGAGGTGGTTGGAACGCAATGAAGGAGTCAATGTTTTGGCTTTTATGTTCAAACCTCAACCTTTATGTCCTTGTTTTACATTGGGGCTTTGTCTTAGAGTTTAACCTCGTTCTTCCGTTGTGAGAGTGAGGTGTTGATGAGTCAGGGTTGAGGGACTTATGTGCTTAGTCTCGATTTATGTGTTATCGTTTTATCTTAGAATTTAATATTAATGTTTCTATGCTTCTATGTGAATTTTGTGTAGGAACACTTTGTTTAACACCTGTTCTTTTGGATAGAGGTGAGTAACGATATGCCTTGAGTAAAAGTCTATTACTTTTCAAATGTCTTAAGTTCAACCTTACGTCATGCAATGTTTTTCATATCTTTCAATGCATCAATGTTATGTTTTGGATTAGGTACAGCTCTGCCTTATGTTTTCAAGTCATCAAAAATTTTATTTTTCGCAATTATGCATCATTCTAAATGATTATACACAGGTGATCAACCAGTTTTTGTAATGCAGCCTTGGATAGCCTTGTTATTGGCTGGTCATATACCCTAAATCCGTATAGGCCGGGTTATGAGGCGTGATAGCGTGGTATCAGAGCTATAGGTTGACACTATAAGATTGAGTCACGTCTAGATAGAACTCTAGGTTGACTTGTATGTGTGCTACATGTGAAACCCTAATCTCGTATTTTCATGATTAGTTGAATTACATCTTATACGTAGTTGAATTAGTTAATTTAATTTAATTTACATCGATTGCATGGTTAATTATAAATTGTGTGTGCCACTTATATCATTTTATTAGTGGTAAGTTAAATGGTGAGTCATTGGTGAGTGGGTATAATAATAAGTGAGTGTATAAAATACCTAAGGGGGATGAGATATATTATTGTATCTCTAGTGAAGTGAAGTAAGAGGAAAGAAGGGTGTCGGTGGAGAGAAAAAGGGAATGATGACAAAAGGGGACAATGAGGCAAATGAAGAAAGAAAAGAAAGAAAAAGAAAGGAAAAAAACAAGAATGGTGGGGGGTGAGTGGCCTAGCATAATGGAAGAGAAAATAGAGGAAAGATAGCTGTCATTATAGAGATATATATATATATATATATAGAGTTATAGAGAGAGAGAGAGAAGCTTGGAGAGAGAGGGAGCAATCGGTGGAAAAGAGAAAGAAGAAGAAAAGAGGGGAAAAATCTAAGGAAGCTTTCTTGCACTTTGTTTTCTTCATCTAAGGTGAGTATCATGCTAGTTTCATCTTGTTATCTCTAATTATTGCATGTTGTACGAGTCATGCTATAGAAGGAGGAGGATGGAGGTGAGATCTTCCATGGTAAAAACTTAGAATCACTCATGGCAGGCATAACAGAGTATTCTTTGTGAAAAGGCTACTGTTTGGAGACATTTCGACCTAGCTAAAATTTTTATTTGTGGCTGAATTTTTGAACACTGTAAGTTAGAGTTATGAGGATCATTTGGGCTTTGGATTCACTTAAAAATGTTGTAATTTTGAATTATGGTAAATTTTTGAAATGGGACTGTCCCTGCAGATTTTTGATGCCCAGATCTGCCCAGATCTGTAACATCTGGTTTGACAGAGCATTCGACCAAGTTAGAGTAGCCCAAATATTATGAAATTTTTATTGTATCTAGGAGCAAGGTTGATGATACTCTATACCAAATTTCAGGTCATTTAGATGTCATTTACCTATGTTATTAATTTATCAAGGATAGACCATCTGCTGTTGAATTCGAGTTTCTGCAGCACTGCCCTGTTTTAGTAAATATCAAATAAATACTTAGGCATGTTCAAAAAATGTAAAATTTGGTCTGAATACTCTTTGATATGTTTTCTTGGTATTTCTAAAGTTTTAGAATTTTTGGGCATAAGCTCACAAAATTATGTCCAAATTATGAAGCCTGTGTCAGGTTTGGCAAATTAGAGGACTTGGAGTATTTTGGTATTTTTCTGCTCTAGCTTTACATTGGGAGTGTAATTGGGATTAGCATATGATAGTTCTAATGCATAATTTCAGTGTTATAACTTTTTTGGAGTATATTCATTATAGTAATGATTATTGGAGTATACATTGAGTTTCCTAAACTAATACAGTTGTGGTGATAGGAGCTAACGGAGAGCAAGATCCTTTAACGTCAATCAAGAAGTGATCTTTGACGTAGTGTGTGTACGGTGACAGGTGGGATCATAGGATAATTTTATTTATATAGAAGTGAATATATATTGCTTGTATTATTATCTATATTGGTGTTAATTGTGGGATTGTGAAATTTTGAGATAATCTTATTCATGTTAAATGCATTATTTATTTTCATATAATGGTGGTGAATGCATATGAGGTGTTGAAGGTGTTTATATATGAGGTGAAAGTGGTATTATATGAGAAGTTCTGTGGAGACATTGATGATTTTATATATATGGTGGCATTGCATACCATTTATATTATATGCCTTGCATTGCACTGGAGAGAATTAACCACGGTGGGTTAACCAAGACTTAGTCACGGTGGATTAGCCTAGGGGTGCCACGGTGGGTATTCCTTGATAACGCGCCATCAATATATTGGGCCAACGTTATCTAAATTGCGCGCACATGTGGGTGATACATTCATTGCATTGAGGCATCCATGATATATATATATATATATATTGATCATTTATACCGTGTACATTGTGGGTGTTTATTATCATTCTTTATGAATTTGATTATCTATCGTGAGCACGTTGACCATTAGCTCACACTCACACAGACTGTCTTGACAGGTAACTTGGAGATGACGGTTTGGTTCACTGCAGTCTTGATCCTTGCCATGGTGGCAATCATGTCGAATATCGGGGCTGGGGAGAGCTCCATTGTCTTACTTTCAGTTTCATGGTTGTATTTTATATGAGACGTTGGGTTTTGGTGTTATGTTTTAACTTGGTATAATGGTAAAGAATTTTGTGAAAGAATGTTGATTATTTCCAGTGGTAATGTATTTCCTTTAAAGAGTTTATTATATTTTTCTCATTGTATTGTTTATCTAGTATATTCCGTTGCGTTCTTTTATTTTCGAGTATATGTTGAGGTGCCGTTCGCAGGTATGGTGACCTGTGCGATCATGCCTCACCTAATGTGACATAATTAATGTCTAATTGGTCATTTAGAGAGTTTATTATATTTTCCTCATTGTATTGTTTATCTAGTATATTCCACTGCGTTCTTTTATTTTCGAGTATATGTTGAGGTGTCGTTCGTAGGTATGATGACCTGTGCGATTATGCCTCACCTAATGTAATATAATTAATGTCTAATTGGGTTAGGGGCGTGACAGCTTGGTATCAGAGCTATGGTTTGTATTAGACATGTGTTTCATAGCCTGAGTTCTATACTAAAGCTATGGTGTGGAGTTGGTGTCTAGAGTGCAATGAACCGTAGGGTGTTGTCAGTGTTGGTTAGGTCATTGAGGAATGTGTGGTTTATATATATATATATATCTATATATGTTGTACTTATCCTGATTTGGTGACAGAAAGAATGGCACAAAGGGATTCAGCTGGAGCCATGGAAGGGGAAGATTCAGCAGCTTCATTCAGTGGTGTGGAGCAAGGAGAGCATGGACCGCATGTTCAGAATCAACTTGATGCAACCGACCAACTTGCAAATCTGATGACACAATATATGGAAGCTTAGGTGGCAAGATCGGCGCCAATGAGTACTACCTTACATAAGCAATTCATGAAGCTAAGTCCGCTAGAATTTATGGGGGCAACTGATTCATTGGTAGCTGAGGAGTGGTTAAGAAAGCTGGAAACTATATTTGAAGTGACGGGGATTCTTGATGAACAGAAGCTATCATTATCCACTTTCATGTTAAAAGGTGAGGCACGAAACTGATGGGAAGCCACAAGACGAATGGAAAATGCTCAACCTGGAGGAGTACTGATCACGTGGCAACGCTTTGTGGAATTATTTAATGATCAGTACTTTCCCCTCATTTACCGTTACCAGAAAAAGCAAGAATTTATTCTTCTAAAGCAAGGCAAAATGTCAGTGGTAGAATATGAAGAGCAGTTCACGGCTTTTTCTCGATTTACACCTGACTTGGTGTGTACTGAAGGTGCCAAGTGTAGAAGGTTTCAACAGGGACTAAAGTTGTCAATCTGGTCTTGGGTTTCTGCATTTGAAATCACTAGATATGGAGACTTGGTGAACAAAGCCAAGATTGTCGAATTGGATGTGAAAGAGATGACGGGGAGACGGGAACAATTTAAGAAGAGGAGATTTTATTTGGGATATGGTACTTCACGACAGAGACCTTCAGAATCTGCTCCAACTGTGGACCAAGGACTGGTACAATTCAATCTTGGATCGGGCGGTTCACGATTTAATAATGCGAGAAGCACATGAAGTTTTAGGGGCCAAGCAGCTTTGAGACCACCAGGGAGGTCTACCGGTTCGAGACCTTTGGGGAGTAGCACTGGGGGAATCATTTGCTACCGATGTGGGACTCAGGGGCATATTGTCAGAGATTGACCAGTGCCATGGACCAAAAAATGCTATCTGTGTGGACAGTCGGGTCACATAACACGAAACTGTCCTTAGAATCTTGCGGCGGCATCGTCAGTGGGTAATGTGGCGAGCGGAGACAGGGGAACAATGGGGGTTGCTCAAAAGGGGCCAACTATGACATCGAAAACTTGCACTCAAGCATGGGTCTATGCCATGACGATGAGAGATGTGTAGGCTACTCCTAATGTTGTGACAGGTACGTTATTTGTAGTTGATAAAGAGGCATATGTGTTGTTAGATCCGGGTTCCACACATTCATTTGTTTTTATTGCGTTTAGTATGCATTTGAATAGACTATGTAGTTCATTGTCACAACCTTTACTTGTGTCTACACCGGTGGGAGATGTGATAGTAGTAGACAGGGTATATAAAGATTGTGTGGCGAAGATTGGGGGTAATGAGTTGGCAGTTGACTTGATTCCATTAACTATTCATGACTTTGATTTGATATTGGGGATGGATTGGTTATCTTCGTATCATGCGTCTATTGATTGCTTTAAGAAAGAAGTTGTTTTTAGAATGCCGAATGAAGTAGAATTTCGATTCTAAGGGGAAAGAGATGTAGTTTCAACTTGTTTGATATCAGTTTTAGAAGCTAAGAAGTTGTTGCAGAAAGGATGTGACGGGTATCTTGCACATATAGTTAAAAGACACTATAAATTGGAGAACTAAAGTTTCTGAATTCCTGTGGCTCAGAGAATAGAGATTGAAAAAGGAAATTAGAATTTTGAATTGAAAAGATTGAATTTTGATTTGAAAAGATAGATTTGAACTTGTTTTAAACTTAGGAAAGAGAGGAGACTTAGGAAAGATTTGACTCAACTTGGAAGGTTTGGGAATTTAGAAAAGATTGGATTTAGGAAATGTTTTTTTGAATTAGGAAAGTTTTAGGTTTAAGAAAGTTTCCTTAGAAAGTGGATTCCGGGGGGGAAGGAATTAGGAAAGATTTTTATGTTCTTGCACATATAGTTAACAGAGAGTTTGGATGTGTGACCTCTAAGGTTTGATGTTGAGTTTTCTTTTTTGATTGAGAACTAAAACACCAATTGATTCATCTGTTAGACTAGGAAAGGACGACCGAGTTGGGGACGGGAATATTCCTTTCAAAACGGTTTGGCCGAAAGGGACTCGGGATGAGTCCGGAAAGGTAAATTTGGAAAGTTGAGAATACTATAAAAGATTATTCTTAGGAGGTTAAACAAGTTTTTTGGTTTGATACCCAGAGGCTCGAGACTTTTTGTTAAAAAGGCTAGAACCACTTTTTGAAAACAACAAGACTCCAGATGAGCTTCCAGGGGTGGTACTAGACAGAGAGGTGGAGTTTTCTATTGAATTGTTACCAGGAACAACACCAATTTCAATTTCACCGTATAGAATGGCACCATCCGAATTGCGGGAGTTGAAACTTCAATTGCAAGACTTGTGTGATAAGTGATTCATTCAGCCAAGTGTATCGTCGTGGGGAGCAACAGTTTTGTTTGTGAAGAAAAAAGATGGCACCGTGAGATTGTGTATTGATTATCGACAATTGAATTAGGTTATTGTAAAAAAACAGATATCCTTTGCCTCGGATTAATGATTTGTTTGATTAATTGCAAGGAGCTGCAGTGTTTTCAAAGATTGATTTGAGATCTGAATATCATCAATTGAAAGTAAAAGACAGTGATGTGCCAAAAATCGCATTCCGTGTGCGATATGATCATTATGAATTTTTGGTGATGCCTTTCGGAGTGACTAATGCACCTGCTATCTTCATGCATTTAATGAACTGGTTCGATCTTTTCTTGATTCTTTTGTGATTGTCTTTATTGATGATATATTGATATATTCTCATAGTCAAGAAGAGCATGAGAATCATTTGAGACTTGTATTGCAAACTTTGCGGAATAAGTAATTATATGCTAAGTTCAGCGAGTGTGAATTTTGGCTTGATGAGGTAATGTTTTTGGGGCATGTGATATTTGCTCAGGGAATTAATGTTGATCCATGAAAAATTGAGGCTATTATAAACTGGGAATAACCGAAGAATGTTTTAGAGGTTAGAAGTTTTCTGGGATTAGCAGGTTACTATCGGAGATTTATACAGGGCTTTTCATCAATTGCCGTTCCTTTGACACAATTAACTCGCAAAAATGTGGCATTCGTGTGGACAGTTGACAGTGAATGTAGTTTCAAGGAGTTGAAGACCAAGCTGACTTTAGCACCGGTATTAACAATTCCTTTCGGGAAGGAAGACTTTGTGGTGTATAGCGATGCTTCACATCAAGGATTGGGGTGTGTTCTAATGCAGCGAGGAAGGGTGGTCGTTTATGCGTCGAGATAGTTGAAGACACATGAAAGGAACTATCTTATTCATGATTTGGAGTTGGCAGCTGTAGTCTTCGCATTGAAGATATGGAGACATTATTTGTATGGGGAACCTTGTGAAATTTATACAAATCACCAAAGCCTGAAGTATCTATTCACTCAACAAGGTTTGAATGCACGACAGAGAAGATGGATGGAACTAGTTAAAGACTACGAATGTGTAATTCATTACCATCCGGGAAGAGCCAATGCAGTGGCTGATGCCTTGAGTCGGAAGTCTTCAGGTAGACTGGCTTGCATGCGATGTTATCGAGCAGAATTGTATGCAGAAGTAACTTCCTTGGGAGTGGAGTTTGAACAGAAAGGCATGAGTGTCATGTTAGCTCATTTTCGGGTGAGACCATTGTTACTTGATCGAATTCGAGAACTTCAAATGCAGGATTAGCAGTTGATGAAGATTAGACAAGAAGTGACGGAGAAGGTGAGCACTGATTTCTCTATTCTTGATGATGATACTTTGATGTTGGGAAATCGCTTTTGTATATCTAATCATTCAGTTTTAAAGAATGAAATTCTGGAGGAGGCGCATCACTCACTATATGTTATGCATTCGGGGAGCACCAAGATGTACAGAGATCTTCGGGATATGTATTGGTGGTTAGGTATGAAAAGGGATATTGCTGAATTTGTGACAAAATGTTTAACTTGCCAACAGGTGAAAGCTGAGCATCAAAGACCGGCGGGATTATTGCAACCTCTCTCGATACCCCAATGGAAATGGGAGCATATCACTATGGATTTTGTGGCGGGAATACTGAAAACTCCTAGTGGACATGATTCTGTATGGGTTATTGTGAACAGATTGATCAAGTCAGCTCATTTTCTTCCAGTAAAAGTTACTTATATGTTAGATCAAAATGCTAAGTTATATGTGAAAGAGATTGTCAGACTGTATGGAACGCCAGTATCTATAGTTTCGGACAGAGATCCAAGGTTTACATCCAGATTTTGGTTGAGTCTTCAGCAAGCTATGGGTATGTCATCGAAGTTTAGTACGGCCTTTCATCCTCAAACAGACAGACAATCTGAAAGAACTATCCAGACTTTGGAAGATATGTTACGAGCTTGTATGCTTGATTTCAAAGGTAGTGGGAGAGATTACATTGCTTTGATGGAATTTGCGTATAACAACAGTTATCAATCTAGCATTAGTATGACATCGTTTGAAGCATTGTATGGTATAAGATGTAGAACTCCGATATGTTGGACTGAAGTCGATGCAAGACAGTTGTTGGGCCCAGAGATGATCCAAGACACAACTGAGAAAATCAAGACAGTTCAAGAGCTTTTGAAGGTGGCACAGAGCAGATAAAAAAGTTATGCGGATAACCGACGGCGTGAACTTGAGTTCAAGGTGGGAGGCCAAGTGTTTCTTAAAGTTTCTCCATGGAAAGGCGTTTTGAGATTTGGAAGGAAAGGTAAATTGAATCTGAGATACATTAGGCCGTATACTATTGTGGAAAGAGTTGGTGTTGTGGCTTACAGGTTAGATTTACCTCCGGAAATGTCCAAACTACATAATGTTTTCCATATATCTATGTTAAGGAAGTATGTGTCAGATCCGTCACATGTATTGGTTTAACAATCAGTTGAGTTAGCAGATGATTTGAGTTATGTTGAGAAGCCGGTTCAGATATTAGATCGAAGGAATTAAGTACTTCGCAATAAGATAATTTCGTTGGTGAAAGTACTGTGGAGAAGCCATACAGTAGAAGAAGCTACATGGGAGAGTGAAGAGATAATGCAAAAACAGTATCCATATCTATTTTCATAAGGTAAGAGAATTTCGGGACGAAATTCTTTAAGGAGGAGAGAGTTGTGAAATCCTGATCTCATATTTTCATGATTAGTTGAATTGCATCTTAAACGTAGTTGAATTAGTTTATTTAATTTAATTTACATCTATTGCATGGTTAATTATAAATTGTGTGTGCCACTTGTATCATTTTATTAGTGGTAAGTTAAATTGTGAGTCATTGGTGAGTGGGTATAATAAGTGGGTGTATAAAATACCTAAGGGGGTGAGATATATTATTGCATCTCTAGTGAAGTGAAGTAAGAGGAAAGAAGGGTGTCGGTGGAGAGAAAGAGGGAATGATGACAAAAGGGGACAAGGAGGCAAATGAAGAAAGAAAAGAAAGAAAAAGAAAGGAAAAAATAAGAATGGTGGGGGGTGAGTGGCCTAGCATAATGGGAGAGAAAATAGAGGAAAGATAGCTGCCATTATAGAGAGAGAGAGAGATATAGAGTTATAGAGAGAGAGAGAGAGACAGATATATAGAGTTATAAAGAGAGAGAGAGAAGCTTGGAGAGAGAGGGAGCAATCGGTGGAAAAGAGAAAGAAGAAGAAAAGAGGGGAAAAATCTAAGGAAGTTTTCTTGCACTTTGTTTTCCTCATCTAAGATGAGTATCATGCTAGTTTCATCTTGTTATCTCTAATTATTACATGTTGTACGAGTCATGCCATGGAAGGAGGAGGATGGAGGTGAGATCTTCCATGGTAAAAACTTAGAATCACTCATGGCAGGCATAACAGAGTATTCTCTGTGAAAATGCTACTGTTTGGAGACATTTCGACCTAGCCAAAATTTTATTTGTGGCTGAATTTTTGAACACTGTAAGTTAGAGTTATGAGGATCATTTGGGCTTTGGATTCACTTAAAAATGTTGTAATTTTGAATTATGGTAAATTTTTGAAATGGGACTGTCCCTGCAGATTTTTGATGCCCAGATCTGTAACATCTGGTTTGACAGAGCATTTGACCAAGTTAGAGTAGCCCAAATATTATGAAATTTTTATTGTATCTAGGAGCAAGGTTGATGATACTCTATACCAAATTTCAGGTCATTTAGATGTCATTTACCTATGTTATTAATTTATCAAGGATAGACCATCTGCTTTTGAATTCGAGTTTTTGCAACACTGCCCTGTTTTAGAAAATATCAAATAAATACTTAGGCATGTTCAAAAAATGTAAAATTTGGTCTGACTACTCTTTGATATGTCTACTTGGTATTTCTAAAGTTTTAGAATTTTTGGGCATAAGCTCACGAAATTATGTTCAAATTATGAAGCCTGTGTCAATTTTGGCAGATTAGAGGACTTGGTGTATTTTGGTATTTTTCTGCTCTAGCTTTACATTAGGAGTGTAATTGGGATTAGCATATGGTAGTTCTAATGCATAATTTCAGTGTTATAACTTTTTTGGAGTATATACATTATAGTAATGATTATTGGAGTATACATTGAGTTTCCTAAACTAATACAGTTGTGGTGATAGGAGCTAACGGAGAGCAAGATCCTTCAACGTCAACCAAGAAGTGATCTTTGACGTAGTGTGTGTACGGTGACAGGTGGGATCATAGGATAATCTTATTCATATAGAAGTGAATATATATTGCTTGTATTATTATCTATATTGGTGTTAATTGTGGGATTGTGAAATTTTGAGATAATCTTATTCATGTTAAATGCATTATTTATTTTCATATAATGGTGGTGAATGCATATGAGGTGTTGAAGGTGTTTATATATGAGGTGAAAGTGGTATTATATGAGAAGTTCTATAGAGACATTGATGATTTTATATATATGGTGGCATTGCATACCATTCATATTATATGCTTTGCATTGCACTGGAGAGAGTTAACCACGGTGGGGTAACCAAGGCTTAGTCACGGTGGACTAGCCTAGGGGTGCCACGATGGGCATTGCTTGATAATGTGCCATCAATATATTGGGCCAACGTTATCTAAAATTGTGCGCACATGTGGGCGTTACATTCATTGCATTGAGGCATCTATGATATATATATATATATATATATTGATCATTTATACCGTGTACATTGTGGGTGTTTATTATCATTCTCTATGAATTTGATTATCTATCGTGAACACGTTGCAATTAGCTCACACTCACACAGACTGTCTTGACAGGTAACTTGGAGATGATGGTTTGGTTCACTGCAATCTTAGTCCTTGTCATGGTGGCAATCATGTCGATGTCAGGACGTCTAGTCTCGGGGTTTGGGAGAGCTCCATTGTCTTACTTTCAGTTTCATGGTTGTATTTTATATGAGACGTTGGGTTTTGGTGTTATGTTTTAACTTGGTATAATGGTAAAGAATTTTATGAAAGGATGTTGATTATTGCCAGTGGTAATGTATATTTTTTAGAGAGTTTATTATATTTTCCTCATTGTATTGTTTATCTAGTATATTCCGCTGTGTTATTTTATTTTCGAGTATATGTTGAGGTGCCGTTCGCAGGTATGGTGACCTATGCAATCATGCCTCACCTAATGTGACATAATTAATGTCTAATTGGTCCTTTAGAGAGTTTATTATATTTTCCTCATTGTATTGTTTATCTAGTATATTCCGCTGCGTTCTTTTATTTTCGAGTATATGTTGAGGTGCCGTTTGCAGGTATGGTGACCTTTGCGATTATGCCTCACCTAATGTAACATAATTAATGTCTAATTGGGTTGGGGGCGTGACACTACATGTATTATATATTAATGTATGCTACATGTATAATGATGTGCCAAGGTGTATTACTTATTGGAGTATATTATGTACTTGATTGTTTGTTTGATTTCGGGTGCGGCCAAGTTGGGTCACCAAGTGAAGGATTGTCCAAAGAAGAACAGAGCACAAGGATCTGGAACATCTGCATCAGCCTCAGTTTAGCAATCTACGGCTAATAGAAGAGAAAATCAACCACGGCAAGGCCGAGCTTTCACACTTACTCTAGGAAACACCCCAGTTACCGACTCTGTAGTGTCAGGTATTCTTCCTATTTGTGGTCGACCTACACACGTCCTTATTGATTCCGGTTCCACGTACTCAATTGTCTTATATCTTTTTGCTCAATATTTGTATACATCTCCAGTACCTCTTGATTATGCTTTGGTAGTATCGTTGCCATCCGGGGATTCCATGTTATGTGATAGGATTTATAATTCTTAAGAAATCCTTGTTAACAATGTGCCCTTGTTTGTAAACCTCATTCCGTTAGAAATGCACGGCTTTGATGTCATCTTAGGAATGGATTGGTTGTCCTCTCACCGTGCTATCATTGATTGTGAGCTTAAGCGAGTAGTGATTCATTCTTCTACCCATTCGAGCCTTGTATTTGAGAGAGTTGATGTAGTGCCTCCACCTTATCTCATTTCATCTATGCAAGCACGTCGTTTAATTTAAAAAGGGAATCATGCATTCTTGTGTAGCATTTTTGGCACACACGTTTTCCCATCGCCCTTGGAAGACATCCATGTTGTCCGAAAATTTCCTGATGTCTTTCCCGATAAGCTACCTGGTTCTTAATCGCTCTCTAAAAGAGTGATACTTAACCGCAAGTGTACGGCCGTGATGTAGTAATAATTTCTTGTAAGTACGAGGTCGATCCTACAGGGAAAATGGTTTACGTAAATAGGAAAACTTACAGTGAATAAAAAATCTTAGAAAAAACACTCCAATAAACAAAAATCTGATTTTAGGTTGAGAAAAGATTTGTTATCTATTTTAAACTAAGAAATAAAAAAAAAGTCTTGGAATCAATCGATCCAACCAATTGCGTCTCTTGGAATTCCGAAGACGATAATTTAATAACTCAAATCCTTCGACTATATCGCGAGTCTCGGTTTCGGAAGATTTAGCGATAAAACCAAGTGTTCTTCAAAACTTCAACTTCTAGAATAAATCGGGTTGTTAGAATCAAGGACGAGTACCATCGATTCGTGCAGCGTATATATTGAATATAGATTCACGCATAAACGTTACTGAACATAATCAAACATCCAGGTTTTCGAATGTTTCTAGAACGAAGAAGAAGAAGAAAGTAGAAACTAGAATATTTAACTTTAAAACCAAGAATATACCTCATTCTTTCATCCAAGATCTTTAATCAATCTTCACAATTGATCCCAAGATGAAATCTAGCTACTGGTTATGATCAAAGATATGCAAAGTTGTATTGAAAATATATTGAAAGACTGAGTAATTTGATTACAGGAATTGAAACTGAACGAAAACTATGAATAAACTACTCTAATCTACTCCTAAAACTACTCCTGAAACCCTAGAAAAACGTTAACCCTAGAATATCTGCCTCCCCCATATAAGCACCCCATTTTTGCCCGCTCGGCAATCTCTGGCCCGACTGGATTTGGTTTCCAATATCATAACACATGCAGGTTCAAGATGAGCCTTACAATCTCCAATCCAACCAGTTGGTTGCTTCTCGGGCCCACAAGGACCTACTGGAGCCATAAGCACTATTATTCCAGGCAGCTTTCCAGACCGGGCGGTCCCGGAAACCAACGCCATCCAGGTAGCTTCCCGGGATCGGGTGATCTCGGGGACCAACACCTTCTCAAATTCTAGACGGTTCACTTCTGGCACCTACTAGCCCGCTAACATAGAATGTCCGTCATTTGATAGTTCTCCGAGACCGGGTGTTCTCAGAGACCAACACCACCCTTCCAGGTAGCTTTCTGGGACCAGGCGTTCTCAAGAATCAACACCACCCTTACAGGTAGTTCTCTAAGACCGGGCGTTCTTAGAGACCAACACCGCACAAGTAGTTTTCCAAGACCGGACGGTCTCGGGAACCAGCACCTGCTAGCCCGACTCGGTGAAAAATGACCAAATCCGCCCTTTGGGCCTTCAAGCGCGTTTTGGGAAAGTTCAAAATCCCTCAAAACGATAAGTCCACCTTTCCAAAATGTTACTAAACTGTTAGGCGCCCCCTGCATGCCATTTGGCCCAAATCCAGTCCTATTCCGACTCACTCCGGTCAAAATGACCATTTTGCCCCTGAACACCTCAACACTGCACAAACCCCGCCGAACAGTAAAAGACTCTCCCAAAACCATCCCTTAACAACCTTACATGCTTAACACAACACACCAAACCATTCCTAACCATTTCCAGCCAATCCTGGCCAAAATGACCATTTTGTCCTTGGCTATCCAAATATGCCTCGAAATAGCACCGGTCCTGGGATTTCGAGCAAATGGTTTCACCATACACCCTTGTTTAACATGAGAAGGACCTTACAACATTAAACGCTCACGACTCGATAAAAGTCCTCTGGAGCGTCTCGCAGACGCTCCTCCTAAATTGTCTTTTCTCCCGATTCGTTGGTTATAATGCACCGTCAACTGACTTGTCAAATGCGTAAATCAAGAAATTCTCGAAAGCTTGTTCATAGATCTTTCCATCGATACGGCTCGATCGAATAGATCGCTTCTTGAACCCCTTCATTGTATAGCCCAAACATGGCTACTTTTGACAACCCCTGGAGCATCTCGCAGATGCTCCACCAAGGTTGACTTTTTCTCCGATTCCCTAATCAAAATGCACCGTCAAATGACTTGAGAAATGCGTAAATCTGGGAATTCCCAAAAGTATTTCCAGAGTACTTTCCATCGGTACAGTCCGATTGAATGGATCGCTTCCCGAAGGCCTCGATCACACGAAACGAAAATAGCCACTTTCAAATACCCTCGGAGAGTATCATAGACGCTCCGCAAAAGTGACCTTTTTGGCACATTTCCCAAGACGATATCCCACGCTTTCAAACATAATTCAAACTTCCTGAAAACATGAAAGTTCACCGGAAGCCCTGGGAGAACATCCTGAGTGCGACCGAGTCCTCCGAAACCTTCCCGTTTGACTCAATTATCGAGGCAAAATTTGGACGAACCTTCCCGGTGATGGAGCGTATGCTACATGCGCTCAAATTTTGATCAGATCGACCGACTTTTGATCAACGGTCGAGGTTTATCCAGTACAATAGGTGCCACGTGTCATTCTGGCAATGGAACAGTACCTGCGCATGTCCTACATGCGCAAGGCCACCAGGCCTATTCCAGATTGCCTATAAATAGAGGCCTCCCCCTTTGTATATTCCATGTCCGAAATTGATGCGAAGTTATGCTAAAATCACTCCAGAAACTCGAATCCTTACATATATTTCACCCCTCCAACACTTAGGCTAGATTCTACCTCTCTTAAACCTATACACTCCACATACAATGCCTCATACATACTTATACACTCCACTCTAGCCTCTCAAGCCCTCTTGAAGTTACTCAAGCTCCAATCAAGACATCCATTAAAGACTACAAGTGTGTTGAAGGCAAAAGGTGGTATCCCTTTTACATTTGTGCTCTCCCCCACTCTTCTCTTCTCCCTCCTAGCCTACTTGGGCTATTCTCTATTTTAATCCCCATCTTCAACCCCCCTTTCTTGCATGCTTGAACCAAGAGGGCTCTTAGATCATGCTTAGAGGAAAGCAAGTGAGAGCCAACATGTAAGGGGACCTCTCACTAGCCTACTTTAAGATGGTATGGCCTAGGAGCCCCTTGTTTATGTGGTGTAGTCTAAAAGTCTTGTATGTGAATCATGACCCCTTGCATATTACTATTTTGATCATGTCTTATATACTTGGCTTCATTTTATGCTTATTGTCACACTCTACAATGCGTACATTGCTCTTATTTTCATGTCATTTCCAAGCTCTATACTTTTTTCAAAATTTTTTCCAAGAGTTGGCCACTTGAAGTTTAGGATGAGATTTTAAGAATTATACCTTAGAAGACCTCCTACTAATCCCCTAACTTTCATTTTGGTATCATGACATTTTAATTTGCATAAGGGTTGCTTTCTAATTCTCTAACTTTCAAGATTTTCATTCTTTTAAGTGTAGTGGTTGGAATGGCCCCATGGAACCCTCTCTTGAGTGGTTTCCCTTTTGTTTGGCCATATGAACCCTTTCTTGATGGAATGGTCCCCTTGAAAAGTGGTTTTTAAAATCCTTCTCAAAAGATAATTTTCAAAAATGCATTCTCTCCATCTTTGCATCAAAAATGATTTTTCAAAAATTGCCATCATTATGTTGATTTTTGAAACCCCAATTCTTGTCAAGATAAAGGTTATAATGACCATGAGGAAACCTTCCTTGGAATGATCTCCAATCACCAACCATATAAACTATACTCTTGGCTAGAGTCAAAATTGTCATGGAAATGATCTTCAAAAAGATTGCCAACCAAGGACCATGGCATAACATGTTTTGTTTTTCAAAACTCTTTCCAAGAGTACATCAAACCAACTTTCAAAACCATTATACAATCTAACCCTACGTTAACTTGGCCCTAGTTATCTAACCCTAGGTTAACTTGACCTTAGTTATCCAACCCTAGGTTAACTTGACCCTAGTTACCTGACCCTAGGTTAACTTGACCCTAGTTATCCGACCCTAGGTTAACTTGACCCTAGTTCTCCAACTCTAGGTTAACTAGACCCTAGTTCACTCACCTTAGGTTAACCCTACCCTAGTTACCTAACCCAAGTTAGTTAACCTTAGGTTCCGCCTAACCCTAGGCTAACCCTACCTAGATTAGTACACTTCAAGGTTCCAACTCTTGAACCCTTTTCTAAATGATCGTTCAAACTTTCAAATTATCCTCATAACCTATTTTTCCAAAACTTCCCACTCTCATGATTTCAAGAACCCAACTCCATGAACTCTTCTAATGTTCTTACACTCCATCTTCAAGGCATTTCCAAAAATATTTTCAAAAGGTCACGAACCTAAGGAGTCCCTAGCCCTCTCATGGTTAGGGATTCCAAGGACAAGTGATAAATCAAGAACAACCTTTAAGGTTGTCCATATTAGGATTCCGAACCCTTAGCCATTTCCAAAAACCACTTTCCAAGACTAATGTATCAAAACATTCCTCAAAGGTTTTCAAAACAAGACTTCAAAAACACTTTCAAGTTCCCTTGAGTCATGACAAAGCTTTTTTTCCAAAATTCCTTTAAGGTGATCCAAAATCACTTTCAAAAACACTCCACCATTCAATTTCAAGTCAAAACCTCCAAGACCACAGAGGGTCTTCAATTTCCAAAGACCTCAAAGGGTCTTAAACTTCCAAAGATCTCAAAGTGTCTTAAACTTTTTCAAAGATCTCAAAGTGTCTTAAACTTTTTCAAAGACCCAAAGTGTCTTTAAACCTTCCAAAGGCCCTAATGCGCTTATTTTCTATCGGGCTCTTGCCTGAATTACGAATGACCTGATTCTCGCCAAATGAGATACGTAGGCAACCTAAAATGGTGCGGTCATAACTTTTATTCCAACTCCAGTCCCTTTTTAAAAAATTCTAATCAATTCAGGGCTCCTATTCCAAACTCTTTCAAAACCCTAATTATTTTCAAACTTCTTCCAAAAACTTGCATCATGCATCATCCATCCGAAAAGTGATGACTAAACCCCGTTTTCAAAATTCTAAAGTGGATATTAAGTGGACAATGGTAACCGGTTATTCTAGTGAGTGAACAAAGAGTGATTAAACATATAGGTACCAAAAGGGCGGGGTAGAGTGATGATCTTAGGATATCTTCCCTTCACGAAACCAACCCCCGAACCATAGATTTCTGTTTTCAAATGACCAAAATGGAGTTATTTTCCAAAAGGGCTTAAATCTTTCCAAAGGTCGCCAAACAATCTATTTCCTTAAAAACCCTCTCTTGAGGGAGTTTTCAAAACCCTTTCCAAAAAAACCTAAGTTTAATCTTCGGATTAACACTTAGTTTTAGGTGCCCTAACTCACCTTAATCAAGTTAGGTGACGACTCCTATTTTTCTAAAAAGCTCTTAGTCAAACCAATTTTCAAACCTAGTCGCACTTGTCCTTCTAAGAGAATGAGTTCTAGTGATAGAGTTTCGTGCTTTAGGGCCTCTGAGCCGAAAGGACCTTAGACACCCCAAAAAATCGGGGCGCGACATCCCAATAATAACAGCAATCACAGCTTATATAGGTAGCAAAAATAATAGAAAACCCCACCATATCGTTCGAACGCCTTGGCCCACCGTTCAAATGCCTAATTGATCGTTCGAACGGTCTTCTAATGCTCTTCGGATGGCTTTTATGCTCTCTGAATCTATCGAACGCACTTCGAACCTGAATTCGACGTGAGACCGTTCGACATACCATTCGAATGCCTATGTATACCGTTCGAACGCCCTTGAGTATCGTTTGAACTCCCTTCGAACGCCTATGTTGTTTCAGCGCTAATTAATCCCTTTTTAGCTAGGATTCCTGAAAATAACCACAAAACTAAGTTAGTAACAAATTAGGATTAAAATTAACACAATTAAACATAATATAAAACTAACAATTAGCTAATTGAGACATGTAGATTGCACTTTTAGAGTACAATCAGTTCTTTGGTGGACCGGGAGATTCAGTTCCAAATTGACCTAATCCGGGTACTAGACCCATTTTCAAAGCTCTTTACCGTATGTCCTCTTTAGAGTTGAAGGAGTTGAAGGTTCAACTCCAAGACTTGTTAGAAAAGGGATTCATCCGTCCTAATGTCTCACCTTAGGGTGCTCCGGTGTTATTTGTAAAAAAGAAGGATAGAACCATGAGATTATGCATTGACTACCGGGAATTTAACAAGGTCACCATTAGGAGTAAGTATCCATTGTTGAGGATGGATGATTTGTTTGATCAACTACAATGCGCGCAAGTATTTTCGAAAATTGACCTAAGATCGGGTTATCACTAACTAAAGGTCAAGGCTAGCAATGTACAGAAGACGGTTTTCTGAACTAGATATGGCCATTATGAGTTTTTGGTTACGCCGTTTGAAGTCACAAATGCACCTGTTGCATTTATAGATTTGATGAATAGGGTTTTCTAACCCTTTCTTGATGATTTTGTTATTGTGTTTATTGATGATATTTTGGTGTACTCTAAGAGTCTTGCAGATCACGAGCACCACTTGAGGATGGTTCTCCAAACTCTGTGAGATAGGAGATTGTATGCTAAACTGAAAAAGTGAGAATATTGGCTGCCAAGTGTAGCATTTCTAGGACACATCATTAGTGTGGATAAAGCGTCTGTTGATCCTTCGAAGGTTGAAACCATTATGAATTAGCCAAGACTGACGAATGTAACCGAAATTAGAAGTTTTATGGGCTTAGCTAGGTATTACTAAAGATTTGTGAAGGATTTCTCCAAGATTGCGACTCCTTTAACACAGCTCACTGTCGCTCCCTGGTTTTTGGGTGTCCAAGATCCTTTCAGCTCGGAGACCAAAAGCACAGAACTCTGTCACTACAACTCATCCTCTTAGAATGACAAGTGCGACTAGGTTCAAATTGATTTAATTAAGGGCTTTTTAGAAAAATAGGAGTCGCCACCTAACTTGATTAAGGTGAGTTAGGGCACTTAAAACTAAGTGTTAATCCGAAGATTAAACTTAAGATTTTTGGAAAAGGTTTTGAAAACTCCCTCAAGAGAGGGTTTTTGAGAAAATAGGTTGCTTGGTAATCTTTGGAAAGATTTAAGCCCTTTTGGAAAATAATTCCATTTTGGTCATTTGAAAACAGAAACCTATGGTTCGAGGGTTGATTACGTGTAGGGAAGATATTCTAAGATCATCACCCTACCCCGCCTTTTTGGTACCTACATTTCTAATCACCCTTTTATTCACTCACTAGAATAACCGGTTACCATTGTCCACTTAATATCTACTTTAGAACTTTGACAATAAGGTTTAGTCATCAATTTTCAGATGAATGATGCATGATGCATGTTTTGAAAGAAATTTGAAACACGGAAGTCTTTGGAGGAATTTGAAATGAAAACTTGGAGTTGATTGAAATTTTTGAGAAGGGGATTGGAGTTGAAATTAAAGTTATGACAACACCATTTTAGGTTGCCTACGTATCTCATTTGGCGAGAATCAGATCATTCGTAGTTCGGGCAAGAGCCCGATGGAAAATAGACGCATTAGGGCCTTTGGAAGGTTTAAAGACACTTTGGGGTCCTTGAAAAAGTTTAAAACACTTTGAGGTCCTTGGAAAAGTTTAAGACACTTTAAGGTCCTTGGAAGCTTTGACTCGAACTTAGATGGTAGCGTGCTTTGAAAATGTTTTTGGATCAACTTAAGGGAGTTTTGAAAAAATGCTTTGAAATGACTCAAGAGAACTCGAAAGTGTTTTTGAAGTCTTGTTTTGAAAACCTTAGAGGTATGATTTTAGAACGTTTTGATGAATTAGTTTTGAAAGTGGTTTTTTAAAATGGCTAAAGGTTTAGAATCCTAATATGGACAACCTTAGAGATTGTTCTTGATTTATCACTTTTTCTTGGAATCCCTAACCATGAGAGGGCTAGGGACACCTTAGGTTTGTGACTTTTTGAAAACATTTTTTGGAAACGCCTTGAAGATGGAGTGTACGAACAGTTGAAAAGTTTATGGAGTTGGTTTTTTTGAAATTAAGAGAATAAGAGATTTTGAAAAAATGGGTTATGAGAATATTTTAAAATTGAGTGATCATTTAGAAAATGGTTCAAGAGTTGGAACCTTGAAGTGTACTAACCTAGGTTGAGTTGGTCTAGGGTTAGGGGTGACCTAAGGTTAACTAACTTGGGTTGGTTTAACCTAGGGTTAAGATGACCTATGGTTAGCTAACTAAGGTTAGGTTAATTTAAGGTTAAGGTGACCTAGGGTTAACTAACTAGGGTAGGGTTAACCTAAGGTTAGGATGACCTAGGGTTAGGTTAACGTAAGGTGAGTGAATTAGGGTCAAGTTAACCTAGGGTTGGGCAACTAGGGTCAGGTTAACCTAGGGTTGGACAACTAGGGTCAAGTTAACCTAGGGTTGAATTGAAAGATGATCTTTGAAAGTTTGTTTGACGCACTTTTGGAAATAGTTTTGAAAAACAAAACATGTTATATAATGGACTTGAGTTGGCAATTTTTTTGAAGATCATTTCCATAAAAATTTTGACTATAGCCAAGAACATGGTTTACATGGTTGATGTTTGAAAACCATTCCAAGGAAGGGTTTCTTGAGGCCATTATAACCTTTATCTTGACAATAGTGGAGATTTCAAAAATCAACATAATGATGGCAACTTTTGAAAAATCATTTTTGATGGAAAGATAGAGAGAATGCATTTTTGAAAATCATCTTTTGAGAAGGATTTTAAAAACCATTTTTCAAGGGAACCATTCCATCAAGAGAGGGTTCATATGGCAAAACAAAAGGGAGACCACTCAAGAGAGGGTACCATAGGGCCATTCCAACCATTACACTTAAAAGAATGGAAATCTTGAAAATTGGAGAATTAGAAAGCAACCCTTATGCAAGTTAAAATGTCATGATACCAAAGTGAGAGTTAGGGGTTAGTAGGGAACTCTCTAAGGCATGATTTCTAAGGTCTTATCCTAGGCTTCAAGGGGACAACTCTTGGAACCATTTTCGAAAGAAGTATAGAGCTTGGAAATGACATGAAAATAAGAGCAATGTAAGCATTGTAGAACATGACAATAAGCATAAAATGAAGCCAAGCATACAAGACATGATCAAAATAGTATTATACAAGGGGTCATGATCACATAGAAGGCTTTTAGGCTACACCACATAAACAAGGGGCTCTTAGGCCATACCATCTTAAAGTAGGCTAGTGAGAGGTCCCCCTACACGGTGGCTCTCACTTGCTTTCCTCTAGGCATAATCTAAGAGCCCTCTTGGCTCAATTATACAAGAATGGGGGGTTGTAAATGGGGATTAAAATAGAGAATAGCCTAAGTAGGCTAGGACGGAGAAGAGAAGAGTGGGGGAAGACACAAATGTAAAAGGGATACCACATTTTGCCTTCTACATTGCGGAGATTGTTTGATTACACGGTACGCCAGTTTCGATAGTGTCCGATCGAGACCCAAGATTTGTGTCGAAATTTTGAAAGAGTTTGCAAAGGGCTTCAAACACTGAATTAAAGTTCAGAACGGCTTTTCATCCACAAACTGATGGGCAATCAGAAAGGACCATTCAGACCCTAGAAGAAATGTTGCGGTTATGTGTCCTCGACTTTCGAGGAAGCTGGGAAGATCATCTACCATTAGTGGAATTTGCCTACAATAACAGTTTTCATGTAAGCATCGGAATAGCACCTTATGAAGCGCTTTAGGGGTAAATCTCCAGTTTGTTAGGCTGAAGTCGGAGAGAGAAGATTCTTAGGCCAGAGATTGTGCAAATGACCACCGATAAGATCAAGTTAATTCAGCAACGACTACAAACTACTCAAAATCGCCAAAAGAGTTATGCAGACTTAGTCCAAGGTACATCGGACCATTTAAAGTTCTTGAACGGGTTGGACCCGTTGCTTATTGTATTGCTCTTCTTCCGGAACTTTCGCAAATCACAATGTCTTTTATGTTTCGATGCTATGGAGGTATGTTCATGACTCGACGTACATGATTGATTACTATCCCTTGGTCGTGAATGAAAATTTAAGCTATGTTGAAAGACCGATTGAGATTCTTGATCAACGTGATCAAGTTCTTGGGAACAAGGTCATTTTGTTGGTACGAGTTTTATGGCAGAACCATACTTGGGAGGAATCTACTTGGGAGCGTGAAGATGAGATCTGGGAGCGTTATCCATTTTTGTTTGAATGATAGCTTGTATCAAGTTTGGGGACCAAATTTATTTAAAGGGGGAAGGATGTAATATTCCGAACCTCTATTTATTTAAATTAATGTGAATTTCTAGTGTTTGCATTGTTTAATGTTAGTTATCATATCATTTGGGTAAAAAATGACCAATAAGAGCTTGTGTTGTAACTTAAGCCCATGGAGTGAGACAAATGAGATTATTTCCCATGTGTATCATCCTTATACACATGTATACACACACACAAAGCACACCAACATAAACCGGTTGAGAGAGAGAAGAGAGGGAGAAGAGGAGAGAAAGAAGAAAAAGAAGATTGAAGGAAGAGGAAGCTTGGAAAGTCTCCATCCAAGCCAAGAAAAGCCATTGAAGGACTTGGGCTAGCTTCAAGAAAGGTAAGACTCTATTTCTTTTTAAAATTGTATATGTGTATGTATCTATCTTGGTGGGTTGTGTTGTTAGGTTGTTATGGGTGATGTCTTTGAGTCTCAAATTGACTAAATGTAGAGTATTGTTAGCCCCATTGAAAGATTTGAGAGTTTGAGATCGAAATCCTCAATTTATGCAAGTTAGGGCTTGGATCCCTAAAACCCTAGATCCCTTTGTTTTGACCATTCATTTCTCCCCATTTTGAGTTATTGTGGTCTTCTTGGGTCAATCTTTGGACCCTAGAAGCATTGAAAGAATTTGTGAGAGTTTTGATGGAGTTTGGGTAAGATTTGGGGATTTTTTAGGTGAATTTTAATTTTTTCCAGGTAATGTGTCGATACCTTTGCCTCATGTTTCGACACATCCATCCAGAGGACTCCTAGATTCACTTCTTCAGCTCATGTGTCGACACCTTGCTTCATGTGTCGACATATCCCGGATTCACGTTTTCAACTCTAACACTGATTAGTAAAACGGACATAACTTTTTCTAGAAAACTCGGATTGATGCACTGTTTGAAGAATTGGAAAGTGGACTCATAGACCTTTATACCCATATAAGTTTGTACTCTAATTCCTTATAGATTAGGAGATATGAAATTTTAAAGTCGACCCAAAATTATGCCAAAAACCTTGTCTCTCCAAAATGTTAGTCCGTTTTTCATGAGACCTAACTTCTTCACCTGAAATGTGTTTTTAACCCATGATCTATCAAATTAAAGGCCTTAAAGCCTATTTTCAAATAAAACTAGCCTAGAGTGTGAACTCATTTTGAGAGGTGGTTGGAACTCGATGAAGGAGTCGATGTTCCGACTTTTATTTTCGAACCTCACCCTTTATGTCCTTGTTTTACATTGGGGCTTTATCCTAGAGTTTAGCCTCGTTCTTCCATTGTGAGAATGAGGTGTTAATGACTCAGGGTTGAGGGACTTATGTGCTTAGTTTCAGTTTATGTGTTATTGCTTTGCATTAGAATTTTGTGTTGATATTTCTATGCTTCTGTGTGAATTTTGTGTAAGAACACCTTGTTTAACACCTTTTTTTTGGATAGAGGTGAGTAACAATATGTCATGAGTAAAACTCTATTACTTTTCAAATGTTTTAAATTCAACCTTACGTCATGTAATGTTTTTCACATATTTCAATACATCAATGTTATGTTTTGGATTAGGCACAGCTCTACCATGTATGACATAAATTATGTTTTCAAGTTATCAAAAATTCTATTTTTTGCAATTATACATCATTCTAAATGATTATGCACAGGTGATCAACCAGTTTATGTAATGCAGCATTGGGTAGCCTTATTACTGGTCGGTCATGTACCCTAAATTCGTATATGCCGGGTTGTGGGGCGTGACACTCATTTTCATTATTCAGTAATACAATTTTAAAGGAGGGTAGTCAAACACCTAAAAATAAAAGTTTGGTAATTATTTTACATGTACAAATTCTACACCAAAAATATATTTCAATGTGAAATATTTTACATCAAATTAAACGGAGCAAAAAATCTTGGATAATATTTTCTAATCAATTGTTCTTATGATTGGGAATATCTTTTCCTAAAATCAGGAATTTCCAAACAAATAAACAGACGAATTTTTTTAATTTCTTAGAAAATATATATTTTTCCAATATTTTTTGGTAAACCAAACGGAGCCACCAGAGAGTATACAAACAAAATATTTTCTCGAATGAAGAAAGTTTGTGAGGGGGGTAATTTCCGCATAGGTGAGCCACGTGGCATCAGACTCGTCTCATCATGTGAAAATCATGTTGACCAGGTCAAGATAGTTAGTTGAAGGAAGACTCACTCCTCCTCCTACCCTCTCGAGGGATGAGAAAGTGGGTTGGACTTACGCCAGAAATTAGGAACCATGCTCTACTCTTGAGATAATGACCCATGACCTTGTGGAGTGGAGAACAAGCCTAACGACCTGGGCCACGACCAAGAAGACTGATGCAACACTATAAAGCTGCATGAGAAGATTCAAAGGATGTAAGACACAAACAAACTAGTAATAGGCTTCACCCTCTATACTCCCTTTATGCATTTGCAAATCACGTCCTTCAGCTAACTTAAGTTTTGGAATGCCTATGGCCGAGCATCCTCGATCGGCAAGTGCTCACCCTTGGTGGTTTTTGACTTGTATCAAATAGTGTTCTCAGATAATCGCAAGTGCAAAATGAAAAAACAATATAACCCAGTGGGTCTGCGGTCGAGTCCTCGGGGAATTTGAAAAGAAAGTGAAAAGGCTAATCACTCACCTCTCAAAAAGCACAAGAATGCCAAATTACTTTTAAAAGAATACCAAAAATTGTTTTGTTTTGATAGAGGTTGATTTGCTAAAGTAAGATTATTGAAATAGTTTAATCAAATAAAAGAAAGTCTCAAGAGCAATTGTTTCAATCAATTGCTTCATGAGGAATTCCAATGGAGGTTTTCGATAACTCAAAATATTGATTTTGTCATGAGTTTTTGATTCAAAAAATTTAGTAATAGAAACAGGTATTCTTTAATAATCAAATCTAGATTTAATCAGTTTAGAGTCATAGATGCATACTATTGATTTGTGCAATAAGTATACCAAACTAGGGTTTGTGCATAGATATTACCAAACTTAGTTAAACATTTAAATTTTCATAAATATCTAGGGTTTGATTTCAAAGAATTAACAATAAGAAGATAGAAACATTGAAACCCTAATTATCTCTGTTGTTCATCCTAGATCTTTAATTGATTTTCACAATTGATTCCAAGATGAAAATTAGCTACTCAATGTCATGATAGACAAGCAAAATATAAAGTAAAATCTATTAAAAGCTGTTCAATCTGATTATAAGAATTGAAGATAATGGAAAAGATTTGTAAAAAACTAGTCTAAAATCCTTTAAGATTGCTAACTAAAACCTAGAAATTGCTAAAAATAACAACCCTAAAATAGGAATTGAACTGGGCTTAAATAAATGTGAAAATTTGCAATTATCGTAAATCGTTAGAACGGAACAGTGCAGCGTTCGAACATCTATTTTCTGATGTGCTTCTGACTTGATTCAAATGGAAAAACTAGCTCCAGAAGTTTCTGACGCTTTGTAATTCTTGACGCACCGTTCTAACGGTGCTTTGTCGCATTCGAACTACCTGACTAGCTTTCGAGCGCTAATTCTTCATTAGATCTGATTTTCTCCTTTTCAAACCTGGATTCGTGTTTACACAAAAAAATTATAAGTTAGATACGAATTAGGATTAAAACTACATAATTAATTCTACTCTAGGTCTAACAATGAACTAATTAAGGGGTAATAATTGTACTTTTAGAGTACAATTAGTTTTGCAGGTGACAACGAAGCTCCGCGGCACTCGAGTTCTAGGTCAATTGGCAAAACTTGCATGGAGAAAATCCCCCGCACAGTTCAATTATTTGTATATTTGGAAATTATAAATTTTAAGAAAATATATTCTATTAGGAAAATATTGAAAAATAACATTTGAGTTTTTCTCGAAAGTTGTTTCCGGTTAGAGGGAGAATAGACATATTTGGATGAAATGTTTAAAAAGAAAGAGTTCAAATCTATTTCAATATCTCTCTTTCTCTATTATTGCCCTAATCTCCTATGACTCTACTTGATAGAGAGGAATTTAGTTTTTTTACGATCTCTCCCTCTCCTGATATTTGAATTAGTTAAATATTTTTATAGAAAAAATATTTTACTCTTCTATTTTGTCCAAATAACAACTAGGCATAAAATAATTTTTTTCCAAAAAATTTTAGCTCCTACCAAGCAACTAAAATTTTTTTTCCAACTAGGCATAAAATTTTTATTGCCAAATATTCTTTCAAAAAAAATTTTCTTCTACAAATTTATTTTCTGGGAAAACAAACAAAGTTAGGTAGAATCAAACAAGAAAAGAAAAAAAGAGGGAAAATTTTCCCTTTCCTTCCTAAAGTTCCAAATAGGCTGCTAAACGTGAAGTTGATTTGTAGAAAATGAACAGTACCCCCGGCTTTGGGTTGGCTCGGTTTTGTAGTTTTGGTTTAGTTTTGAGTTTGTGTGCTATGGTTATTGTTTTCAAGCCTGGCTCTTTTAAAGCAATAATGATATGTAAACCAAATCATATATATATATATATATAAGTTGTGTTTATCTTTGTATTTTGTCTCTCTTTGACGTGACACTCTAAATACTCTGATACTTTTAAAATGCATGTCACAGTGACAATTGATTAGATAACTATTGAATTTGTTGAATTATTCAATTTATTTTATTAGTTTTGTAAGATATATATATATATATATATATATATACGATATATACGAAGTTAAGTCCTACTTAAAAAGTTATCAATCATAATTTCAGTCACCCATCTATATGTGTACAATAATTAAATTCTATCAAAAAAATTGTAACAATAGAAGAGAACAAATAAAAAAGTAGTTGAATCTAATCCAAATAGTTGCTATTAATAAAAATTAAATAAAATATTTATTCATCAAGTGAGACTGTTATATTTACATATTTTTTGTTTTTTTTTTCATGAACAATGTTAACAATTTAAAGAGTTTTAATACAAATTAGGGTTGTCAATTTTGAATTGTGGTTTTAATTGTTTTAATTTTGGAGGAATTACTAATATTATATCTATTGTAAATTTGAACAAGTGTTACTCTCGAGAATTGTACGGGTTGACACCTAATCATATACATACATATATATATATATATATAAAAGTTGTGTTTGTCCTTATATTTTATCTCTCTCCTACGTGGCGTTCTAAATGCTTTGATATTTTTAAAATACCACGTCACAGAGATAATTGATTAAATAATTATTGAATTTATTCTTTATTCAATCCATTGTATTAATTTTGTAACATATATATATATATATATATATAAGATAAGATTAGTTTTGTAAGATAGATAAAATACATATATACAATATAAGATTGTCAAGACTATTTCTGAACTTAATATATAATAAAAGTGATTATAATTAAATAAAATACCATATGTATATATTTTACTTACTTTTTAGATTAAATAAAGTGATTGTAAGGACTCTTTTTAAATGTATTCTTAATTATTGTAAATTTTAAATTAATTGTTTATAATATGAACAACTTTCACCCCAGTACATTACCAGGATTGATACCTGATTCTCATACAAAGTGATAAGCTATTTATAGTTCTTTTATTCCAAACTAAAAAAATATCATTTTAAATTATAATTTCAAAATAATATTATTTTGAATCACAATTTCAAAAATAGTACTCCCATGCCATTTGTGGTCAAGTTTTTTTGTAAAAAAATTTCTATAAGAATAGATTTTTTTAAAAACATTTGTCACAATCATATTTGATAGGAGAATGCTAGCAACAGGCGACTTTTTAGTCGCTTCGAACATCGCGTGCTATTACTGCAACACGTGTTAATGAGTTTGAAAGCTAATACCGAAACCGGAAAATACCGGTTATGTCATTTGCAAGTGAGAGAGGGCCAAAAGTATTTTAGAATAAAAAACTAAACTCACATAAGAAAAGAAGGAAAAACACTGATAGCAATATGAAAAAGGGGAACGGCCAGTTATAGAATCAGGGACGGCGATGAGAGAGAGAGAGAGAGAGAGTTGTTTGTCGCCGATAGCAATAGCATAGTTGAGCTATGGCAGTTTCCGAAATTGATGGGGTTGCATAGATGGGTATTACCAGAAAGAACGGGGTGATGGCCTGAGGGGAACAACGGTGGTGATTCTGGTGAAGGGGACAAAATCAATATGATGAGGGTTCGGTGTGGCCGGAGATAATAGAGGGCAATGTTACTAGATGTTGCTTGAAACAATGGCAGTACAAGGCTTATAAGCGCTGGAATTGATGGGGTGGACTAAGATAAAGTCCCAGACTCACAGCCGCTGCTGGAAACGACGGCGATTAGTGACGGCCTTCAACGGAAATGAAGGCCAAGAGTTTACGATTGCTGGAAATGACCCGGTGAAGGGCTGCTTCCTCTCCCTTTTTTTGTGCGTGATAGCCTCAATGCTCATGCAAATGTACCCATCTTCACCTCACTTTCCTCTCCCTCCCTCACCGCCATTCTTCGCACTTGACCATCATTAACAATCACTCAAGGTTTATCTTTGCAACCCACGTATTTTATAGATGCCCTTCATCTCAAAAAATTCTAAAAACTGTGTGAAACCTAATATGATTGAAAAATTAGTACAAAGAAGACTTATTTATTTTCAATCACCGTCGAGGGTTTGCCACGGACTTTCAGTGAGCAAATGGTGACAGTCGTTGCACAACCATTCGTGGAGCAAAATGTTGCTTTTTTCAATTTTTTTTTGTATCGATTTCTAGAAGGAGATTATTTATAATACAAAGAATTTACAAAGAGATTATCGTCGATTCACAAAGAGCTGTGTGGATAAAAAGAAATGAAGATGAAGATTACCGGCTATGGCAAATAAATCTGGTGGGAGATGGCATGAATTTGTTGACGCATGTAAATCGGTTCACAACAATGGCCGGAGCAATGATGGATAGTGGGTGCCAGTCAGGGAAAAAGTGATGCCTTAAAGCTTTCCTAGGTAAAGACAAGATAATACGAAAGAAGTATTTTATTATTATTTTTGGTTGTTTCTCTAAACTAGTTGCCTGTGGAAGCTTTTAACATACATGTCACGTGTCGAAATAACAATGGCGATGGTTGGATCTCGACTGTCAATTTGCCTGTGGCTAGCATTCCCCTATTTGACACTCATACTCCAAAAATTTATAGGTACTTTTTGGGAAAGATTTCAGTCTTTAAAACAAAAAAAAAATTATTTTTTAAGTTTTTGCAAATAATTTTCACACAAAAATAAAAAAACATTATGAAAATAATACCATAGCTAGGGGTGATAAATGAGCGAATTTAGGCGAGTTTGGATTGGATGTTTATGGGTTGCAGATTAAAATAAATTGATCTAAATATGTCCAATTAATTAGCGGGTTAAATTTGAGTGAACTTAAATAGACAAGTTAAACTCGTTAACTCAAAACTAACCCATTTCCAATATATGATTATATTTTTTGTTAGATGATATTTTTTTCTCCTCCTTTTAAGCTTTGCTTTTTGAGACCTTTTGGTAAACTTTTTTTTAAAGTTTTTTCAGCATGACTTTTTTTAATTTTTTTTACTTTTTTACTTAGTTTGTAAAAGTAAAAAAAATTAAAAAAATTTATTTATTTTTTTTACTTATAAATATAAAAAGTAAAATAAAAAAAAATTAAATTTAAGCTTTACCAAACTTAGCGTTAATCTCGAACACCATGGCCCACTAAATAATCTATTATATTTATTTTTTTTGGGTTGGGCCGGCCCATTTATGACCTAACTCTAAACCACCGTCACCACCGCCTCCGCCTCCGCCTCCGCCTCCACCACCACCACTGCCGCCTCACCTCCCTCAATTTTCCAAGAAAATTCATTATACAAACGACGCGTAGAGAGAGAAATAGATAGAAAGAGAAAAAGAGGATGCTAGTGGCAGGGATTTTTATCTTCCCATGCTGCTGCTGCTGCGACGGAATTGGAATCGTCGGGGGAAGCTCGTTAATATCCTTGCAAATGAGCTGGCGGCCGAGTCTCCTCCCCCCACCAGCGCAAGAACGGTCCTCCCCTAGGGTTGAAGACCATCGGCAACTCCTGCTATCTCAACAGCATCCTCCAGTGCCTCACCTACACCCCCTCTCCTCGCCAATTCTTGTCTTAAGAACCAACACTCCTCCTGTAACCTCCCCCTTCCTCCTCTCTCTCTACATGTCTATATGTATACACTCAGTCCTATCGATTTTTCCCAATTTCCTTCTCTCTCAACCGCGTCCTCCAGTGTTCTTACCACTTAATTTTTTTTTTAATGTTTTCTATGGAGTGCCATTATTGACTCACTCCAATCCGTTTAGACCAACTCTTTAGACACTCATTTCTAACTCGCTCTAATTCGCTTCCAAATGAATGCACGTATAAATACTCAATTACAATCCATCTAAATATTTAGGCAGGTTTGGACGGTTTCTAAGTGGGCGGTTTGGGCGAATCCATAAATTTCGGTTGGAATTGCCACCCCTAACCATAGCGGAGAACAACTTCTTGAAAGCATTGCTTTGGGACGTTTGTAGAGGATTGACAATCATCCTTCAAAAAGAAAATGCACCGAGTGAAAATTGAGGCCGATGACAATGCAAAAGGGATCCGTAAACAAGGTTCTGGTCGAAGTTTCAAGATTCTTGCTTCAGAGATCCTAATTAAGCATATTCAAAGAGAAGAAAATTAGTGTGCAAAACATCCTCTCTAAAATTAAAATTGGTTAGGATGCGTTGCTTGTAGTCTTGGAGGACCTCCAAATAAAGTTTTCAAAAGTTAAGAGGACTAGGATTAGTAACTTATAAGTTATAACCTAGTTTTAAAAAAAAATTTAAAATTTTTTTTTTATAAAAATGTGTGAAGTTACTTTTTATGATCAGTCAAATACAATGTAAAAAAAAACATAAGTTACTACATAAGTTGAAATTCAAACACCTTGACACATGGCCTTGTACATTTCCCTTGTTCAAAACTCATACTCCTGATTACCATGTTTCTTTCAACCTAGTAATTTTAACGAGCACCTGTTGTGCAAGAGCTCGATATGCAAGTGTCTGCACATTTGCTGAGTAATGCAAGGTCTCTCTCTCTCTCTATACACAAATATACATATTTGCATTTGTTAATTTATACATTATACATAATTATCTTACTTCCACTCTTTACCTGTAATATTTGTATTGATGGCAATAGATTATTAACAAGAACTAATATGCTGCATGCTGTTATAGCTTCAAATTGGCAAGGCAACCTTAACACAATCAAAGCCAATGCCAAAGGAAAGAATGGAATGAGAGTAATTAATTAATATATCAAAGTTTGTCTCTGCTACTATGCACCAATTTTGCCATTGATCCTGTTCTCCTTGTATAACGACAGAATTGCCACAAATCACATCAGACGAGATGAAAATTTCTGGCAATTAGGGGGTAAATTGAATCACCTCCAGAATTTGAGAATTATCAGACACGCTTCTCTGTAAGAACTAGTTTCCAAATTTCCGATAAACGAGAAGATCATAAAGATGGTTTCAAATTGAATCACTAATTTGCTTTGTGCTCATAAAGATGGTTCCCTGTCCTGTGATAGAGCTAGATAACCAAAAAGAGCTACTAAACTGAATTCTGACCAAAGAAGCTAAAGGGTCATGGAGAGCAAAACACTTACTGAATGATAGAGAGTACTACTACATACAATGGCCAAACCGAAGAAATATCCTGACCAACTAATATGCTAACATTTCAATAACCAAAACGAGACACTTCAAAACCAAACCTCTTTTACTACCAAAACCACCAGAGAACCAGGAGCTTAGTCAACTTCCTCGATCTTGGGACCTGCACCACTACCACCAGCAGGAGGGGCATCATCATCCATATCACCACCCATCTCAGGGCCACCAGCACCCTGGTACATCTTGGCAATGATGGGGTTGCAGATGCTCTCGAGCTCCTTCATCTTGTCCTCAAACTCGTCCGCCTCGGCAAGCTGGTTGCTATCCAGCCACTGAATTGCCTGCTCAATAGCATCCTCAATCTTCTTCTTGTCATCTGGGAGAAGTTTGGAACTGATCTTGTCATCCTTGATGGTGTTCCTCATATTGTAGGCATAGTTTTCCAAGGCATTCTTGGCCTCAATCTTCTTCTTGTGCTCCTCATCCTCAGATTTGTACTTCTCAGCTTCCTGTACCATCTTCTCAATCTCTTCTTTGGACAACCTTCCCTTGTCATTGGTGATGGTGATCTTGTTCTTCTGACCAGTGGTCTTATCCTCAGCAGAGACATTCAAGATACCATTGGCATCAATGTCGAAGCAGACAGTGATCTGAGGAACACCCCTGGGGGCCGGAGGAATGCCAGAGAGCTCAAATTTGCCCAATAAGTTGTTGTCCCTTGTTCTTGTTCTCTCGCCCTCGTACACTTGAATCAACACACCCGGTTGGTTGTCTGAGTAAGTAGAGAACACCTGCTCCTTCTTGGTGGGAATTGTGGTGTTTCTTGGAATCAGAACAGTCATGACACCTCCAGCAGTCTCCAAACCAAGAGACAGAGGGGTGACATCCAAGAGCAACAGGTCCTGAACCTTCTCATTACCCTCGCCACTCAAGATTGCGGCTTGAACAGCAGCACCATAGGCAACAGCCTCATCCGGGTTGATGCTTTTGCACAGCTCCTTCCCATTGAAGAAGTCTTGCAAAAGTTGCTGCACTTTGGGAATTCTAGTAGACCCACCAACAAGGACGACATCATGGACGGTGCTCTTGTCCATCTTGGCATCCCTCAAACACTTCTCAACGGGCTCCATGCACTTCCTAAAGAGATCCATGTTAAGCTCCTCAAATCTGGCACGGGTAACGGTTGAGTAGAAATCGATACCCTCATACAAAGAATGAATCTCGATGGTGGTCTGAGCAGTTGATGAGAGAGTCCTTTTAGCTCTCTCACAAGCAGTTCTCAATCTCCTAAGAGCTCTCGGGTTTCCACTGATATCCTTCTTATTCTTCCTCTTGAACTCCTGAACAAAGTGATTCACCATCCTGTTATCAAAATCTTCTCCACCCAAGTGAGTGTCACCGGCAGTTGCCTTCACTTCAAAGATACCCTCTTCAATTGTGAGAAGAGAAACATCAAAAGTACCACCACCAAGATCAAATATAAGAACATTCTTCTCGCCGACACTGGTTGCCTTCTTGTCTAGACCATAAGCAATTGCAGCAGCAGTGGGCTCATTAATGATACGCATGACATTGAGGCCTGAAATGACTCCGGCATCCTTGGTGGCCTGTCGCTGGGAGTCATTGAAGTATGCAGGGACAGTAACGACAGCATTCTTCACTGTTGAGCCCAGATAAGCCTCAGCAATCTCCTTCATCTTGGTCAGGACCATGGATGAGATCTCCTCAGCAGCAAATTGCTTCTCCTCGCCTTTGTGGTTGACCACAATCATGGGTTTGTCACCAGGGCCAGGAATGACCTTGAATGGCCAGAGCTTCATGTCACTCTGTACAGATGCATCACTGAATCTCCTACCAATCAATCGCTTTGCATCTGTGGTTGAAAAGACAACAATATGTTTTAGAAACAGCACAACAGTATGAAATATGCATACAACAAAATCGAATGATACAAGACGCTCTTATACTGTTAAAGGAAGTGATTATGCTAACAAATAACTTAATTAAAGCAAACCTTTTGGGTTATTTATGAAGGAGAAGCAGCCCTAAAACTAATGACCGAGGTGCAATTACAATAATCACTTGCCATTTGGCTAAAATATAATACAAATGTTGAGCCTTAGAAACCATGACATTCCAGGAAAAGATAATAGACATCCCAGAGGTATACTTTTTATGATAAAAGCCCTATTCTCGCCCCGTGAAAGAAACCAAAGAGCACAGATTTATTTCTCCAAGCTTCATATAGTCATCACAAAATCTAGTACCAGTTACAACACCACACAATAAATGTAGATACAGAACAAAAGGCACGTGAAACCAAAAGTAATTTGTTTGACAACAGAATTCTTTGCTGACGAGGTCAATAAAGAATTTCGTAATCAACCTTCAATGATCCACAAATTTTTTGATATATGAACATGTATGTAAACAAACTTTACGAGTTCATACACCAACAAATTGGAGATCTATAAAGAACCCCATTATAAACCACTGTAACTTTTGAAGACATACAATAGTTCAACTAGTAATTACCAGTGATCTAGTGGCGAAGAGAATTTATTAGGGGGCAACATTTAACCATAACCAAATTTTTATTGAAGTAATGCTATACAATCATAATTTTTGTATAAAACTTGTAAACAGTTTCAGAACTTGTTTCAAATAAATTTTCTGAAACCACCTAGTTGTGAAAACAAAAAAGTTATTTTCTGAATTTTGGGAACGGTTTTCATTTATAAACGAAAGCAAAAATATTTTTTATGGTCTACTTTTTAGTTTGTGAGCAAACGGGAAAAAGGCCCTCTATTTTTTTTTTTTTTCACTCATGACCTCCCAAAGGGGTTCAACTCTTGTTGAGTGATAAAGTTGCTAAAGTTTTTTCAAATTTTTGACTTGATAATTACTGTTTGTATGAGATAGGGGACTAAGTTGACTGGCCCGAACACTGAATTAAAAAAAAAAAACATAAGAGGAAAAACCATATCTGCGAGATTCAAGTTCCCTTTCTTTCTTTTTTTTTTTTCAAAATTAACAATATGCCATGATTATATACATATATATAAGATGATATAAATGGTATATAAAAGCGTTTTTAAAGCAAACTAGAGCACTCATAAATTTCTAGAGGAGAAAATCTTACAGACATTCTAAAATTACAGGTGTATAGGAGGCAATTATAAATTTTCAAAGGGGCGAAGTATAGAGATGTTTAAAGTTATGGGAAAAAGTGAAATTTTTAGAAAGTTGAGGGGTGCTCCCTGAGCCCCACATGCTCTGCCCTTGCTGACACCACATATTTTCAAAAATTTTCAAAAACGTCTGTAGATAAATGGAATTTCAAACACCAAAATATTAGAGATCCGAATTAAAGAAAACGCATTGGATTTATACAAAAGCACTTGAATCTTATATCTATACATCTGTACATATTTTCGGGAAAGACAAAAAGGTTTATATAGATTCACACATACAGATCCACGTATTATTGCTAAATACCAGATATGCTTTCAACATATTCAAATCAATGTAATGCGGTAAGAGGAGAGAGTGCAACTGTGCGCGTAGCTTACCGAAGACGGTGTTTGTAGGGTTCATGGCGACCTGGTTCTTGGCGGCATCACCGATCAGACGTTCCGAATCAGTGAAGGCAACATAAGACGGCGTCGTCCTATTGCCCTGATCGTTTGCTATGATCTCGACGCGGTCATGTTGCCACACTCCGACGCACGAGTACGTCGTCCCGAGATCTATTCCGATCGCCGGGCCTTCGCCTTTTCCGGCCATTGTGAGGATCTGGATCAAAAAATGCAGACAACAAAGATATAGAATCGAAGAGAGAGAGAGAGAGAGAGCTAAAGTTGTAGCACACGGGGATCTAGAATTTGAATTGGAAGCTAAGAGGGCGTCGAGTGGTGTGTATTTATAGCTTGCTTTTGCATAGACTGTTCGGGAATGTTCTAGGACCTTGTTTCATGTCGTCGATGACGTGAATGCCATCGGTTTCGATTCTTTCCTTCAAAAGGTGGGTTATTGGTCGGAAGAAAATAGTTAAAAAAAATTTAATAGAATTTCAATCTGAAATAAATGTGATAATTCTACTTTTAAAATTATAGCACCATTTTTTTTTTCAAATTGACAAGAACCCTAAAAAAAAAACCATTTAATAGATGTAGGACCCATCTTATCAGAGGAGAGGAGTTTTTAAAAAGGAATTGTTAAAAATTTAAAGTTGTGGGTGATAAGCCGCTCTATGCTTTGTTTGATTATTTTTTTTGTTTAATTTTTAATTTAAAAGAAAAGTGGAGAAAAATGTGTTTTATTTTATTTTATTTTTATTTTTATTTTTATTTTTTTCTTTTTTAATAGATGTTTTATTACTTTTCTTTTTCTTTCTTGTTTTCAAACTAGAGAAATGATTTTAATTTATTTTTTATTTTCTTTGCATATTAAACCAAAAAAAAAGTCACTTCCTCTTTAATTTCTCTCTTATTTCTTTCTCTTTCCCTTTAACAATTATCAAACAGACCCCTAGTGATACGAAACATGTCACTACATGACGTCATGTGTAAAATAATTGAGGACGTATAGTATTGCCCGTAAAATTTGAATGTATTAACGTAAAATTCACAGGCCACCTAACTAACGATGTCATTGGCTAATACCAGCTAATGGTCAAACTTACAAGCAACACAAGAGATGAGCCGCCATCTTTGACCAGCAGGGAGACTTACAACGTGGAATTTATCGGGGCGAAGAGGTAAAGAGAGGAACGAGAAAATAGAAAAAAGTTATTATTTTTTGTTTAATTTGTAAAAAAAATAAAAAAAAAAAAAAAAAAAGAAAAGAGAAATAGTGATTTAAAATTTTTTTTTTTTTTTTTTTTTAAGTTTTAAATAGTAATTTTTCTTTTATTTTTTTTTTTTCGCAAGAGAGAGAGAGAGAGAGAGAGAGAGAGAAGTTAATAATGATTTTTTTTTTCATTTTTTTTTCTTCCCTTCTTCAAGTTCTAAACAAGTTGTTATACTAATAGTAAGATCTCTAGGCTCTTTTTAGGTGATCTTTGTGACTAATTATCATTTACGTAATTCATAAAATTTATTTAATTTGTATAGATGGTGATTTTGCACGAGTTTTTATAGAGTAATCAATTAAGGATTTGAATAATCTATAGCTAGAAAAACAAAAAACAAATTTAGGGTCCATTTAGAACTGTGGAGAAAGAAAAGAGAAAGGAAAGAAAGAGAGACAAATTGTAGATCAAGTAATTGTTTTATTTTTTGTTTAGTTTTATGAAAAAAATGAAAGTAGGAGGAAAACAACTCTTCCTCATTTAAAATTCAATCAAAAGTGAAAAGAACATAACAAAAGAACCATTGAAAAAAATAAAAAGAAAGTGAGAAGGAAAATAAAATTTTCTTCTTTTTCCTTTGGATTTTTTTTTTCTTCCCTTCAAACTAACCGAGTTATCAACTCACCCTCACCTCTGGTAAGCTTTTGATCCTTCAATATATCAAAAAATAAAAAAAAAAAAAAAAAACAAGTACAAGGAGGCAGCCATAGTTGGACTTGGTCAATGCCATCACGTTCATACAAGATAAAGAAACGAAGAGCCACCCTTACAGAGGCATAATTGAAAACTGCACCAACATATAGTTGCAGTGAAATGCTAGCTATAACGCGGATGCGAGTCAGCCACCACCTCATAGCACTGCTCTATGATTGCAACCTCAAGCACTCTCCCTAACAAGAAAATTGTTGGGCTGACGTTTCGGCCGACCTTGGCGTTATTGGTGAAAATGGACCTGGTCATTTTGAATAAACCCCTTGTAGAGTAGGTGCCGACATGGCTCGAGTCTTGTACTATAGACCTAGGTATTTTTTATTTTTATTTAATTTTTTATTGTATGACTAGGTGTCTGGATCAATTAGAGTACCACAACTAATTCTAGTTTCGTGTAGTTTTTTTGTTTCACACAAACTAAGTAATTATTAAATTAAGGATCTTGAAAATAATTTCAAAGAGTTGATAGTATCTAAGAGGTTTCGAATATAAGACTTTAAAGTGAGTAAATTTCCCAGCCAAATCCTTGGGATTAGATTTTTTTTTTTTTGGTTGCTTTCGGTTCCTTGCACCAGGAAACAAATAGGCAGATCATTCAAGCTCGATTTGCTTGGATTTGTTATCAAAGTGCTAATGGCCCGCAAGTTTGAACCAATATTCTCAGTTCAAGCCTAACATCTTTACAAGCCTAATCATCTTTAGTATTATCTTTAGCAGGATTCATAGACAAGAAGTTTTTTCAATAGCCACCCCCAATTTTCTCGAGGACCCGGAAAATTTGGGTTGGAGGTAGAAAGTTTTCCTAGGCAAAAAGGGCTAAGGATCACATGAATTGTGATAGGGTAAAAAGAACCAATCATGCATGGGGTTAGACATCTTCGAGGCGACACAAAAACTTGAAAATTTCAAATCTTCTGATTATATGAAAGGAATGAGTTTGCGTACGTAATTGTTTGTAAATAGGAAATTTTTTTTCCTGTAAAAATTTTATACAAAAAATTCTGCCTGAATACTGTGACAGTGGTATTTTTATTTTGAAAATACGAACCAAAATGATGGGTGTTGATTCGAAATGAAAGAACTACAAAAGACCATGTCACTCTATATAAATATTTTGTACAAAAATTCTATATGTATAGTATTACTCTTATAAATAAATGAACCAACATGGATCATCTATACTGTAATAATGAAATAAAAACTAAGAGACACTATTGAATTATTGAACTAGAGGGTGAGTTTTGGGGCAACGTAAGGTTGCCCCATTTTGATTTGGGTGTCACAAATTCAAAACAACCTCTTGCATGCAATGTAAGGCTCTATACATTTGATCATCTTCAGACTCACAGTAGCAGAAGTACTATACACTAGCTGCCCTTTTATATTAATTTACTGAACTAATAGAAACTTGCACAAAAATTATTCCACATTGAACTGGATTGGTTCTACTGGGCCTGTTATACCAATGTGGCCTTCAAACTGTTAGTGGGCTCACCACTTTGGGACAAACCAAACTTTCTGTCCATGGGCTTCAACAAGCGCTTGGCTTGTTGGAGTATTATTAGGGCCTGTTTGGTAAGATTTTTTTATCTAATTTTTTTTTAGCTTATAAGTAAAAAATAAATAATTTTTTTTGACATTTTTGCTTTTTGCTTTTTTTTTTTTTTTTTTTTGTTTATCTTTAGCTTGTAAAAACAAAAAAATATATTTTTTTTAACTTTTTGCTTATAAGTCAAAAAAGTAAAACTGAAAAAGCTAAAAAAAAAACTATACCAACCAGGCCCTTAGTGGCATATGCGTGAGATTTGACTAGAAAGGGAGGAGTTAGGATGTTCATTTGCAATATTGACTATTAAAATATATTTTAAAAAGGTCAAAAATAGTTGTTGGGAGAATTAATGTACAGAGGGAAAAGACTTAAAAATAAGATTTAAGTCTATGTTTTATTAAAAATGAGATTTAGTCATTAAATGTTACTGAGGATTTTTAATGTATTATGTACTATTTAAGTCTTCATACATTCTTGATATTTAACTACTACATTTAAGAGAGTGACTGGTAAATTTGCGTAGAGTGAGTGAATCCCATTGTTTCATGTGACATTTCGTGACTGAATCACATTTTCAATGAAACATTAGCATGAATACCATTTTCAATTCTTTTCTCGGCCGAAACATAAACCATAATGCATCTGAGATGCCGTAATCATAAATAGCCCAGCCCGATCAAATATCTCTGGTAAGATCCACTTAAGGACCATTAAACTGCGTTTGTTTGTTGATCACTAAAAAAATCATTTGGGCCGTGTAGCCCAAAATTACACATACATGGGCCTCAATTTTGACTGGCAAATACTGTACAAACAAATTTTTTGTATAAAAATGCATGAAATGGAAATGGAAATGGAATTTCCGATACTACGAGCCCAAGTTATGGGTTTCAGGGCACTAAAACAAGTCACATCATTATACGAAGAAAATCTTGATAAAAATTTTATTTGTTAGCATTGCTCTTTTTTGAGTGGTGAGAATATTAGTTTATGTTTTATCACTTATCATTTTTTGATAAGGACAAATTATTTGGTTTTCTTGGAGGGCCACTTGTCCCTCCTTCCTCGAGTCCTGCTTATACAGAAAGATCTACTGCAGAACCCACCTAGCAGAAGGACTATATAGAAGGATCTGTACAGGACCCACTAACAAAAAAACTTATTGCATTGTAAGAAGAGGAGAATATGGCACACAACCAATCAATTGGGAGAGGGAACATAATTGGCAGCCTAATGATTGACTGACCCTTATGTTAAACATAAGATCTCAAGTTTAACATCCCCACATTCCTTTATGGTTAGTTATTATTTATATCAATAATGACCCTACATGAGTCCGAAAAAATAGATGATCGAAAGTCTGGACACCTAGTAAATAGGAAAAAAAAGGAGAGGGCCTTCGGTACCATATATATGGACCATCATCGTTTGTCCAAACACAGATAACATATTGTATTGGTACCGGCACTGGCACTTCGATCAGTCTTTTAATAACTATTTTGGAATCTGCATGCAATGGAAGCATCTTTGTGTGAAACATATATAAAATAGTATTAGTGGAACATTCAACAGTGATCTCTGAATAATAAACTATTTTGGAATCTCCCATTGAAGCATCTTTGTTTGATAATCACGTGACTGAGATTTAGAAAGGTTTGTCTGCTTCTTACTATTGATTTACAGCTCTCTAATTCTTTTCAAACTCACACTTGACCTTAGGCCATAAGAGGATGTGAATAATGAGAGAACCTAAACTTTCCTATAAACAACAATGTTTCACAGTTTGATGAGAGAGAGAGAGAGAGAGAGAGAGAGAGAGAGAGAGAGAGAGAGAGAGAGAGAGATGAGAGAGAGAGAGAGAGAGAGAGAGAGATGTGGGATGAGTAGGTGACAGCAAGTGAACAAATAACGGGTGTCAAAGCTGCAGTGTGAGCTTTCCTTTCCAACTATGAATCTATACAAGGGGGGCTGCTTTTTTGCATGGAAATGAGGTAAAGACATATTCTGCAAAAGACTGATTGGATAGGGAATTAGATTCCGACACCACCCAACCTTAATTTTCCAGATTTATCCAAATCACATGTGCACAGATGTGTATATGCAACTTGAGAGAGATTTGATTTACAGGGTGTTGCATGCACGATCCTCCACTGAATTAACAAACATTCCCATTTGGCCGATTGACAAGTGTGTGGCAACTGGGTATATCCTTTTGCCTCATCTGGGTTCCAGGTTCAAACCATCTTGAACTCCAAATAGAAAAAAAAAACATATATATATATTGACACTGAATATCAATTTTTGGACAACAATAAGGGAAAGACTACATGGGTTACACAGGGGTGGAAGTCACTATAAAGGAACAAGTAGGTAAAATAAAGTGATCATTCTGCAATCACGCAAAATTTTGGTAGGTCCATGAAAAACAATGCTCTTGGCAAAATCATTGACCTGGTCAAAATTTAGCTGAATTTCATCATTTTGTACGTGTTCTTTTTAGTAATTTTTGCCCTTTTGGAAAACTTCTGGAATTTCCGTGTCATGGAACATTGATCATTTCCATGTTTCATTAGATAATTTTAATCACATACTGCACAAGATAATAAAGAGCCATGCGGAGCCAAAGATTCGAGGGAACTATTTTGGCTGAAAGATGCTATTCTTACAGAAAATTTATACATAAACTCTCACCAGATTAATGTGATAGTGACTTTTTATAATTAAAAGTTATTATAGTAGGTATTTTGTTTGAAAATTCTACAGAATTTTCTGTTTGTATATAATTATTTAGAGGTCCACAGTTTGTATATGTAAGGTACTATATATGCAGTCTGCATTCATGATCATGGGGGTCTCTAAGTCAAATGAGAATGGTACTCTCTCCCTAATATAATTAAGTTATTAACTAAGAATGAGATATAGAAATCATTAAACAAAATAAGCAAAAAAGAGTTTTGCAAGAAGTAACAAAAATGGACACACCCATACAGCAAATCCCAGATTTACTAAACACCGAAAATAGACATAGGAGGGTATATTTTCCTTTGTTAAACGCCAATTAGGTAACGCGTTATGAAGGATATTTAGGTGAGGGAATCTAGCTTTAATAGGATTGGTTGGTGAAATTCCGCATCTTTTAAAGTCTTAAACCAACCAAAATGATGCTTACACTTTTTAAAAACTTCATAGAATTGTTCATAATTGGACTATTATGAAAACGCGGAATGTCTCATCGGCCACTGGAGACGGAAGTGAGAAAGTCAAGACTGGTCCATGAAGAATAACATCAGCTGATGGGAGTAGGGTACGAATTCAAACTTCATTAGGCAGAGAAGACTGTTAATTTCTTACGTTTTAAGGCACGTAATTCGCAATTAGGCCCTTGCAATTTAGAGGATACAACATTGCCACGAAAGAACCGCATAGCATATTGGATATTCCAATCTAATCACCGACCATAATTATGTGGTAATTAGGTCAACTTAATACGAGCTCTTTTATTTGTTTATTTTTTTTTGTTAATCGGGTGTTTGAACCAACCACAAAAAAAAAAAAAAAAAATTCAAGCTCTTCTAGGCTTCCCTGGTGTACGCATAAGTTAAAGGGATAGGGATTTTCTTAGGGTAACTAACGGCTATAAGTGGAGATTGGACTGATTGATATTCAAATTTTATGCATAATTTCCTTGATGAGCCTTTACACAATCAAGAAGTGAAATCAGTTTATGGTTTGTTATTATGTGGTCTAGTTTGAGAATGAAGCTAGCTAACTAGCTAGGTTAAAAGAAAAGAGACCCATAACAGATTAAATTGTTTGTGTACATGATGTTTGGACCACACCTTTGTTGTCCATGGAAAGTCAGAACAGCTTCCTAATGCTTTTTTTTCCCTTCTTTTCAGCCTTATCACTGACAAAGTTATGAAGTATTCACAAATATTACTGGAAGTATTAAAGGCTGGACTTGACTTCCCCATGCAATGGTGCCCAAGATGTTGAACTCAATGTGTGTGTTGAGGTGGGATTTCGGGATGTGGCTTGTAATTAGCTAGAGAAATACATAGCAGAGAAGTAGTGTTGAAGCCCCCACGGGTAATATAATCCAATAGAGATAGGGACGAGTTGTAATTCATATGCCCTGAATTCGAGACTTTGGCAACATTTTGGGGCCAGGCCGTAAAAGATTTATCTTTTGTGAATCGGTGTGGATGACTTGCCCTTGATCAAACTAGGGAAGGGATTAGTTGAGATACGTGTAAATTGTCTCGGACACCCCAACAGCATAACCAAAAAAAAAAAGGAACAAAAAACAGAGAGGTAGTACTGTTGAACTCGTGTACATGTAACTCAGTAAATCTGCACCTTTATTGCATAATTTTGAGCAATAAACTGGAATATAAGGATGTCCCAAAGAAAAAAAAAGAAGAAAAAGATTGGATTTATATATAGAGAGAGACTACAGAGGCATTTTCATTTTCCTCACCAGCCAACAAGACATCTACACCTTAAACACGTATCTATGTTGAATCATTTTATGATATGTGTACAGAAAGATCATACCAAGCAGAGCTGTATAATAACAAATAAGAGTTCAAATGTTCAGTGCACTCAACGCAACAAATCTATCACATGGGGAAGGTCGAAAGCGGATCACGAAGCTCTTGCCCGGTTGAGATTGAGTTGTGAACCTATTATTTTAAAATGAAAAATTACTATGATACCAGAATTATCATTGTCATATTATTCTGACAAAAAATTATGTAAAGGAGCCCGGTTGAAATTGAGTTGTGAGTCTATTATTTTAAAATAAAAAATTATTATAATACCAGAATTATCATTGTCATATTATTCTGACAAAAAATTATGTATAAAATTCTTGAAGAAAAACATTCTAATAGCGCATTTTATGCCTGCAAAGGGGCTGACTGGTAAAGTGTAATTTCTTGTGGTCACTTTGAATCTTTAGATAGTGCTAGCAACTCAAGGGATGGGTTGATTAGGAATTCTTTGACTCATGAATACATATGTGTCTACACGTGTGTACATCCATATATATATATATATATATCTATATGTATGCATCTATACATGCATGTCCACATTTAAATATTGTAAAAGAAAAAAAAGAACACTACTCAATTGATTTTGCCAACAAAAGTAAAGGAGAAAGAAGATACAGTGGTTACTTTGGTCATCAGTCATCATAGACCGGAGCGTCACTGGTTTTCACACCTTTGGAACTGTTTAGAAGGTGAGAAAACTTTTCAGAAATGATCTGGAAAAATGAGTATCATATAACCCATATACAACATAGCCTGAAGGTTATGCATGGTGCTTGCACAATTTGCAAACATAATATATGTTTGCGAAAAAAAAAAGAAGAGAAAAATTGTTTGTGAAGACATCTTTTTCATGGGCCCTAACACATCCACTATTGCTAACTGCAGGAATTACACACAAAACAACATTTTAACTAAAAAAAATGTCAGGTTCTAGGGCTTGGAAAAACGGAATCTCATACCAAAATCAGCCATGCACATATGTTTATATAGATTCATATATATATATATATATAGATATAGATATCAATACAACACATTCATGAGGGGTTGTATATGTAAACCACACTCATCTGAGAATATATAATCATCATAAAATAATGGATGCAGGCCATGCATGAAAACATTCATTTACTGCTGAACTTGATAAGTAGACAAAGTGGGGTACATCCAGGGAATCAAAAGGTTGCCATTTAATCTTTGTTAACAAGATTTGATGCGCATATATTGATCCTAAGTCTTAGTCTTCGAAAAAACCCCTCACCAATATCTCGGCCTCGTGTTTCATGGTGGGACTTCAAATGCGGTGGTGATGAGACTTTTGCTTTTTCCTCACCGGTCCATACACACACATATATATACTAAAGGCAGGCACACGCGATGTGTGTGTAATTATTGCCGAAGATTGAATCACCGGAGATGATCGTTGTTGTGATTAATTGAATCACCGGAGATGATTTTATCAATATCGGCAAGTGAATAGGATCAGAAGAGTTTAAAATTTGTAAATAACAACAGTAATTATCCTATAACTGCAGCAGTTATTCTATAATTACTGTTACCTAGATTCAAACACACTAATTGAGATTCTCTCTTTATATATTGGAATAGATATATCTATGCATGTGTATAGAGAGAGAGAGAGAGAGAGAGGGGGCGGGGGGATTGTTGGGGAGGGAGTAGGCAAGAAGGTGGTGTGGGACCCTTGGAATCTGACGTGGCACATGGGCGGGGTAGGAATTCCCGACCATGAGCATCCGACTACGACCGCGCTCTTCCGTCCACCTCTGGCGCCTGTGGCCCCAGCCAACAAACTTCGACTATTACCACTACTACTAATTCATTTTCATTCTCCCCGTATTGGTATTAGTTTGAAACGTGATTGTAATGTTGTGCTCTCAATTTTATAAAGAATCTTCATTCATTATACATAGAAATGTTTCGTAGGACTTAACCAACAGAAAAAGGTCCTGTTAGTTTCTGTTTGTTAAAAATTTCTTTTTGTGGATGGAGAAACCTCTTGACAGAACAATCTTAAAACAAGAGACTGCTTGCAGCTCACTATCTTGTTTCAGGGTTTTCTTGGATTTAAAAATGTAACATAACACTAAAACATGACCAAAAGAATCCATAGATACAAAGAAAGTTTAACAAAAAGAGATTTTATTAACCTTTGATATGCAAATATATACTAAATGAAGATTTTATTTTTATATATACTACTCCTACTCTTAACAAGCCCAACTTCCCTACTTGTCAATCTAATGTGGCTTCTAGGGTCCATTCGGCATCAATCATCAGATTATATGCACCTTAATTTTCCCTAATCATTATTATTTTCATGATGTTAATCTGTTAGTAGCAGTTGAAACCCATATACTTCTAAGGCTTATAACCCAAGCCAATAAAATCACAAGCATGAAGATTGAAGTGAGACTTCGACATTAATTTGTAAAAGAATTTAGATCTGCACTGATTATATTGGTGCTCTACTATTATGTCTATTTTTTTTGGCAGCTTATATTTCAGTTTCCTTGAAATCAAAATGAAACTACAATGAATATAGCATGCACCTTGGTCGGTTACAGTGACAAGCTGGCCTTTGTCGGGATAGTAGTTATAGCTCAAATCGAACATTCCGTTGCTGATGAAAACTCCTGTGATCACGTTCAAGGGAAATTGCTACGTTGGTCGCCCTTTCTCACCTTCTTACTTAGCCAAAAAAACAAGAAGAGATATTGCCTTAATTTTTTTTATTTATTAATTGTTGGCATGTGCATTGCACGGGCCCAAATTTTCATGCATAATTTTTATTTTGGTATATAAGAGGGTCAAAGCTCTGAGAGAGAGGGTGAGTTGAATCCCTAATTGTAGATATAAATGGAGGCATCACGACAACTAGGGTAATCCTGCTTTTGATGTTCATTCATACTAACACTTTTGATTCTTACCGTTATGGATTTATGGCTATTTGTCTCTCAAAGTTATACAGATGTGTTATATTGATTGTTAGTTTGAAAGTATATCTCTTTGCATACGAAGGATTTTAAGAAAAATGCTATTTTTTTAAAAAATTTGTACAGAAAGCACAATCAGAATGATGTAGCAATGATATTATTTTAATTACGAGCCATTACGATGAGTGTTTTGTTTTAAAGTGAATGACCGTTATCCAAACACTTTATTCAAGTGATAAATTTGTATGAATTTTTCTATCTCTATAGCATTATCCGGATTTTAATGGTGAAGAAAAAAAGTGAAATAAGGACATAGTTAACCAATCAGTTGTGTTTGTTTTATAATGTTATGTTTTGTTTCCACTCTTAATTTCACGGTTTTGGCAAAACACTCTTTTGTAGGGGATCAGTTTGTAGCTGCAAAATTTATCAATAAAGGTAGATGAGAGTGTATATACAAGAGACGATAATGGCCAAATAATTATTTCATGGGATATTAATTGAAGCAATAAAAGATTTAGCAGAAAACTCAGTTTATAGTCCAAAATTCTATATGTATACATAATATACATATATATACATAATATAACTTTCTTCAACTCCATACATCTATATATATGTATATGCATGTATGTATACATGTACAAACTGTCCGGGACTGGACGGACGGGAGAAGAAAGTTGCATTTGATCGTGACACTTCCAAATTTCCAATCCAGAGTCCAGACCCCCCACCATTGCTCACCTTTTTCTTTTTTAATTCCATTTTAAAATTTTTGTTAATTCCCCATTAATTATATTTTAACTCTCTCTCTCTCTCTCTCTCTCTCAACATGCACGGCTTTTTTTTTTGGTTTCTCTTTATTTGGCCACTGTTAAACAGTATCAGAAAGAAGTTTACATGTTAAGAAAATGTCAGTTCTCCCTTGGAGCCCTAAAAAATTAATATAAACAAAAAGAGAGGGTGGGCTAACAAGAACAAAATAAATAAGCACCCTCTCCTTTATTTTTCCAGTCTCCTTCTCTTTCTCTCTCCCCCTTTCTCTGCAACTCTCTTATTGATGTGATTCTCCACCATAAACCCATCAACCTTTTACAAAAGAGAAAGATCAAAGCACCATGGTTTTCTCATCCGCTCCAGTCTATCTAGATCCTCACAACTGGCAACAGGTAAGGTTTTCTACAAGTTCTTTCCCTAGCTTCTTCATCAAAAAAGAAAAATATTCTTACTCTCTTATTTTTCTTTTTGTTTTCCTAATCTCATGTTGAATATACCCGATATATGATTTCACTTGCTTTCCGATTTTGCAGCAACCAAATCAACAATCAGGAGGTGGCAGCGAGAATAATCAGCTCCCACCGCCTGTGCCGCCACCTGGCGGAGGTGGCGGCACGGGCAGCAACTCAATCAGGCCAGGTTCCATGGCAGAGCGAGCCAGGCTAGCGAAGGTTCCGCAGCCTGAGGCATCGCTTAAATGCCCCAGATGCGAATCCACGAATACAAAATTTTGCTACTTCAATAACTACAGCCTCTCCCAGCCACGTCACTTTTGCAAGACCTGCCGGCGGTACTGGACTAGAGGAGGTGCACTTAGGAGTGTGCCCGTCGGAGGAGGTTGCCGGAGGAACAAGAGAAGCAAAGGTACCAGATCAAAATCCCCGGTTAGAATCGAGCGCCAAGCAGTTAACGCCAACAGCTGCACCACCGATATGATGGGGCATTTGCCCCCTCCGCCACCACAATTACCTTTGTTGTCCTCTTTTACTCATCTTGTTGACTATGGCAGAGATGATATTGGCTTGAATTTTGCCGGAATTCAGCCTCCGGTGGCGGCAACAGGTGGTGGTAATGCTGGAACCGATATGGAATTCCAAATTGGTGGTAGTTCAAGTGGTGGTGGGCATCTTTTATCAGCTCGGTTTGCTGAGCAGTGGAGGCTGCAACAAGTGCAGCAATTCGCTTTCTTGACCGGTTTGGAACCGCCATCTGGGATATACCCATTTGAGGGTGAAGGTGTTGATCCATCGGCCACTGGTCAGCTTGGATCCAAGCCATTAGATTCAGGAGTTACTCAGCTGGTGACAGCCAAAATTGAAGAAAATCAAGGCTTAAATTTGTCGAGGAATTTTATGGGTCTCCCAGGAAATGATCAGTATTGGGGTGGCAATGCATGGACTGATCCCTCTGGTTTTACTTCTTCTTCCACAAGCCGTCTCTTTTGATTCTGTTCTCTCTTCATCTTGAAAACCCTAGCCAATATTCTCTTTTTCCTACTCAATTACTACCGGTTCTGTTAAAAGAGAAATCAACTCAAAGATAACATGTTTGGATCGACTACACTAACTTGCAAATTCCAAGTCCACGAGAATCTCTGAAGGATGGAAAGCAATGGACTTGTCCCTTCAAGATCTGATTAAAAAAACCCCCTAGGAATTAATGGTAGGCTTCTAGTTTTAATTCAATTGCTTTGTTAATTTGTATTTTATGGGTAGATTTACAGACCTAGGTGTATGTGTTCATTTAGTTTGATATCTAACGAAAAGGGCTTGCGTTGTATCGATTGAATGCACTGTACTAAGTGATTTCCATTCAGTGATTCTCTCTCTCTCTCTCTCTCTCTCTCTCTATATATATATATGTGTGTGTGTGTGTGTGTGTGTGTGTGTGTGTGTGTGTGTGTGTGTGTTGTGAATAAGGTTCTTAGTTTTAATGAACGAAAGACTCCATTGGCATGAGAAGAAACTCACTGAAGTACCAATTTTTTTTTCAACTTATTGATGCATTTAACAAAATTGCTTTGTGCCCTTGTAGATTATGAAGAGCAACATTAAGTCATGGTCCATAATTCGGTTGAATTGTTACTCTTCTTTATTTCTTTGTCAGCATTATTTGTTTGAGAAGTTGTCATCGATCACCTCAGCACCACATTAATTATCAGTCAGGCATGACCGAAATCTTCAAAACTAGGGATGCAAATTATGATTCAACTAACCCCACTGTCTTCATATAAGACCCTCAGAGTAAGCATCTGTAAGACAATGGAGGTCGCCCAGCTAGGTCATGGGTTTTCCTGATATGCCAGGTAAGTACCATTTCAGTCCCATATAGTCAGTGAGATGTGTGTTTGTGACAGTAACTATTTACCCTCCATGCTTGGCTAAGAAGGGTAGCCATATAACTAACTCTGCTAGCCGGACTCACTTCATTTATTAGCACTCTCCCATCTCCTGCAGAGCTCTCTCCCTCTCTCTCTCTCCAATTCACGCACGCAGACAGTACCCAAAAATATAATGTTCCCAGTGATTTTTCTGGGCCAAACAGTGAGCAAGTCCCATACCGGGAGGCCTCTTCATTGGATCCGTGGATTAATTCTGCAAGGAATTGATTTCAGGGCTCATAAATGATGTTTCCGCCATGCTTAGATTCATAAGCATAAAGCTTGAAAGCAGAAGTGTGTCATTGCTTGGTTGTACCTTACCTCTCTTTAATCAATCTATGCGGCAATCCCAAATTCCCAGATACCTCTATGTCTCGTATTTTTATGAGTTTTCACCTTAGGTTAGTTAGATTTTACCCACCGAAGAAGACACTACATTTAAATTTGTGCCCATTCTGTAAGACTTGACTCTCTCTCTCTCAAAAAAAAGGAAAAAAAAAAATCTAGTGCGTTACAATGATATGCTAATATAAGAAAATAGTTGAAATAAGACGCACTTATATGTTGATTGCATAGTCGTTCTCCATCCTCTCACAGGGGAGTGAATCCTCACCTACTACTACTGCTAGGTTCTATCATATCTAGCATGAGAATCGCGAGAGAATGAGAAAGAGTAGTATATTACTGTTGAGGATTGAATAATTTTTTGAGGATGGTATGAGGAAGCTAAGAAGTGCCAAAATTTCACTTAAAAACATGCAAAAACCAAGTTATCCACTGGAATTATGTGAGTGAGGAATAAGGTAAGTCCAATGCCATAAAACTATAAAAAGTCAAAAGTAATAACAAAAAGAATATATTTTCTTCTGTAAAATCAATATTTCTGTTCTAGGCATTTCTCTTTTGTCTTCCGTTTCTTATCTCACTGAGCAACCAAAGTAAACGGATGGAAATCTAATTCTCATTCACATGCTTTACATAATATATACACATTAACACAGATAATGTACGAATATGTAACGATGTCATTATAATCCATGGAGGATTGTTGTTTTGAGAGAACAGGATCTGGGTTCCGGGATTCGCTTTTGCTATAACCAAGGCCCGTTTAGTAAGGAATAAAGCTACGAAACCCAGGAACCGAACCCGTTAAAAAAGCAACTCTCTCTCTCTCTCTCTCTCTCCGTGTAAGATCGTTTTTTTGGTCGGTGGGTCGTATTGTACTAAAATAGCGATAGTGATCCCGATACTGTCGATATAAATGGGGGGTATCTGAAGAAGAATGGAAGAGGGAAAAGAAAGAGAAATAGAAGAAGAGCCCAGAAATCCAAGTGTGGTGTTGTTTAATGGTGTGTATATATATATATGTAAGTGATCGATATATTCATGTTGATGCCCACATGCATAGGCGTGTGATGTTCTCTCTGCTTCCATGGCAGCTTTAGCTTTTCGGACGTCCTTGTTATGCCATTCTCTCTCTCTAGATCTCTCTCTCCTTTCTCTCTATGTAGATTCCAATCCAAGTTCTTCTCAAATTCGCAGCCGTCACGTTCTTCCACATGTGCTCAATCATATTTGTGCCAGATTCTTGGTCATTTCTGGATCTGATTGAGAGAGAAAATAATTTGCAGAAAAAGAAAAAAAACATAATGACTTGATGTCAACCATTCTATTGTTTTGTTTGGATTTGGGAAGACACAGTTTTAAAAGATAGCATTTCGCTTGCAGTGTAACTAATAATCGTACCAAGAGTAATGATTATTATTGAACCACTAAAATCGAAAGTATTAACAGTGGTTTCAATTACATATACAAGGGAAAGTAGGAAACAGTTGCGCCTGGTTTGAATCTCAGTTTTATTGAGAGAAAAGAAAATAATTTGGGAAATAATTATAAGAAATAGTGATGGATAAATGAAAATAAAAGAGAAATGAATGAGTAAATCGTGTTCTTTAATTTTTCTTTACCCTCCAATTGATAACTGCTTATCATTTTCTTCTTCTTTTTTTTATTTTAATCAAACAAAAACATGAAATTTAAAATCTCATTTTTGTTTTTTTTTGTTATTTTTTTTAATAAATTTAAATTCTAAACACAACATTAATGAATCATCATAAGGTGCCTTGTCAATAAGCATTGGCGTAAGGAGTCCACAATATACGTGAAGCTGTAAAGTCATTTGTTTAGGTTTTGAAACTTAAAAATCTGAAATATTGTTGAGATTGTAACAAAAATGTGTAGAGCGTTTTCGAATTGTAGCTATCATTTGTAAGAATTTGCCAAAATTGTTGCATTTCTTTCTTGGTTTTATCAAGCTATGCTGAATCAAAAATTTTAAAATTCTTTATACCTCTTATAGATTTTTGAGTATTTACAATCAAATATAGTGGATTGACCTTAGTCTTTACAAAATCTAAAAAAATTTACCTTACCCACTGATCTATCACATGCGAAAAAAATAAGCATCGAAGATGGTAAAATGCTATTTGTAACGGGATTAGTTATTGGTTATCGGGCAATTTAGGCAAAGCACATGCAAGTATTGGATTGTTTTGAATCAGAATTCTCCTCTGTAACAAATCGACTTTTGATTGGTACTGAAACTCAATTAATTTATATGTAATCATTACTTTTTGTCATGTAATTAACCCATTATATTTTAGAAAATTGTTAGCGGTGTTTCTGAATGGTGGCTTTTTTGCATGATTGTTGGTCTCTCATGTGGTAGGGTTTCGTTTCGGTGATTGATTGTATACTCCATGCATGCCCTTCCATTACATCACTCATCACTACCAAATACAACGTAAATGGAAGCTTGCGTGATGAAGCACTAAAATTTCATTTGGTTGGACATTGTTTTAGCTTTGTTATATATTGATATATATATATATATATATATAACATATATATATATATCTCTTTTGTAACACAGCCAAACAGCCATGTCTTTGTATGGATGAGAGAGAGAGAGAGAGAGAGAGAGAGAGAGAGAGAGAGAGGTTTTGACCAGTCTTAAAGAATGGGGCACGTAGCTTTTTCAAAAGTGAGGGATTCAATGAGATGATTTTCCACAAATTCAATTAGGAGACCTATGTTCAAAGGAGACAAACCCTAGGAAACTAATCAATGTTGTCTCAACTTAAGTCGAAGAGGATTTTGGATGTTTCCTTTTTATGTTGTCTAGAAGACCATTTGGTCTTGAAAATAATAATAATTTTTTTAAAATAAAACAAAAATAAGCAAAAAAAAGCTCACCAAAATCATGTTTTACGTATTGGTGTTGGAACCCACAGGTGATATGAAAATATTGGCAAACAATCATTGCACATATAGAGTTTCAACAAAATAAATTACTGACCCACAAAAAAAACAGATATAATGGTTTTGTTATGGCCATTGATAACCCGTCGTCTCTCTCTCTCTCTATCCATATATATATATATATATAACGAGGGAGAAGTAAAAAAGATAGAAAACCCACTCAAGATTTCGACAGTTACTGCTAAAACAACTCATGACCAATAAGATTAAAGATAATCTCATTTTCAAGGCCGATGATTTGATAGCCCCCAATAATTAGCTTTATTGAGAATGATGTCCTACGTGCAGAGGGCCAAAGGTGGGCATGGTCCTCCCATGTGTGATAGATTGGTCCCCATTAGAGCATCATTTTATGTGGAATTAGGTGAATCACTATCCGGCCGGTCCATGCATGCTGCTAGTGCTATATTGCAATTCTGCAAATCAAAACCTCAAAAGAGAGAGGGGAAAGAAAGAAACAAGGAAAATTTTTGTACATTACAAGTTGAAGCTTTTCCTTATATATATTTATTCTTAGAATCAAAGGCGGCATTTATTGAATTTATATTTTACTAATTTTCTCATTTACTTGAAAAGCATAATTTGATATTACTAAAATGTAGCATATAGTTAACCTTACACAACATGATCATACCCTTTATATCAATAGAATCCATTGAGACATTAATATAGACTTCTAGTACAATCTCTTAACTACAACCTTGTGATTGTGACAAAATTGGCATCTAATTGTGCAACAAGTTGTAGATGTTGCGTAAGTTACTAACTGTTCATTTGTAGGGAGAATGGTGGCCGAATCATTACACTTTTGACCTAAGTTATGTGGTGTTACCATAACAACAATTAAGTCATCCCATGCATAAGCTAATCTCATCTTTTCTAAGAATTGTGCTCAAAGTTCTCTAAAAGCAAATATATCTTAGCACCTAATGAATCACTTTCCACAGATGCTACTTACCATCTTACAGATTCACAAATAATTATCTAGTTTTGTCTGGATTAGTGATTTGGACTTTAGTGCTAAAACTCATGAAATTAGTTGCTATTAAGGATACTTATTAAATATGATTTCTTTGAACATCCTTGATGTGATTCAAATAGGAACTTTGACTAAGGAGATGTGAACCAACAGAATGCCAAGTATGTGATTTTTCTCCATAAAAAAAAAAAAAAGTTAGGGTTTTTGCTCATATAATCTCCTTTGATAGGAGAGGACTAACCTTTGTTGGTTTGATCTTGGTAGACAAAGATTAATCAAATGCATAATGCCATTACTTTAAGCAATCAGGTCTTGGGTAAATCATGTGACTTCTTGATAAGAATGAACCCTAATCACATTTTCATATGTGAAGCCTTATATATATATATATATGTATTTATATCCTTCAGTGGCTTTCACAATCAGTGCATATAGTTCAGCCCCTTTGAATACCTTCCTCATTGATCAATCCATTATGTGCTATCTTAATTTTGTTACACCTTTGTTCAATCATAAGGTTTTTAGCCGTTGGAAGATGTTTCAACCTCACTTTTGGAAGACCTGCTTGTATCAAGATTAAAGGTAATTGGGACAATACAGATGATAAGAAAAATCATAATAATCACTATCTTCACAGTAAAGCAGATATTTAACATATGGTCTGCTATTGCCCGTTTGTCAATTCGCCGGTCACCTTCCCACAGCAATCAATGGTACTAAAATTAGGAATTAGTCACTCTTATTTTATCTCTAATGTTTTGGATGAATCATGCAAATCTGTAAGTGGAATCTTTGTCATTTACAAAATCAAATATCTGATTTTACCGGTACCCAAGCTGGTCGCTGCAATTGAGCTTCATTTGTGCATGCTCTTGAGAAATCCTAGTGGACCATTCACTTAGATTGAATATAGATATTAAGGGCTGTTTTGTACACGTTTTTTGCCTAGCTTTTTTTAAGCTTATAAGTAAAAAAGTCAGATTTTTTTTGACTTTTTTGCTTTTCTATTTTTGTCTTTTTGCTTATCTTTAGTTAAAGTAAAACCAGAAAATCAAAAACAAAAAAAAAAAATTAAATTTTTTACTTATAAACTTAAAAAAAAACTTAACAAAAAAGTTATATTAAACGGGCCCTAAAAATACTAGAAGTAAGAAACCTATATAGTGACTCCACTTTTGAAATCTGATAGCAATTACGGGTAGGTTTTGGACCCCTTGAGCCTTTTTTTTTTTTGGATCAGCAAAAGAATAAGATTGCATTAAGAGAGAAGGGGAAAGAGGAAAAGGAGAAAGGAGCTCAAACAACTCTGCTCTGAAAATCAGAGGCAGAACAGAGAGCAGCACCAGCTAGCTCCTAAAAGCCAGAGAAGCGTCAAGCTTGCAGAAACCCAAACAGAAAAGAAAAGAGTTGAGCCTTTTTCAATCTTCTAGCTAGGGCAGCTACATTTTCTGGACTTTTGCTTGAGTCTACATACATGTTTTTAGCAAGAGATATTGGTGCCAGACAAAAGAAAAAGCCTGCTGTTTTTTCATTTGAAGACTTCGGATGGTTGAAGCCTTCGCATGCAGAAGATAAAGTTATATATATGGCCAGAAATGGGCTCATCCCCAGGCAAAATTTTAAGCAGCTCGAAGAACATTAGGTCTCTTTCCAACTGCAGTTTGTAGCTTCTGATTCTCATATATCTGGACCAACAAAATATGATAGCTACTAGTTAAAATGGTAAATTACACTGATTACCCCTAAGGTTTAACAAAAATCAGAAAGTACTTTTCACTTTTTGACAATTACACTGACATCTCCTGCTTTGTAGTTTTAATAACAGATTCCCCTATCTGTGAAGTTGCCGTTAGCGAAAAAAAAACAGACAATATTGATGCCATCTAATTACTTTTTAAAATTTCAATTTTACCCATGCCATGTGTTAGTCAAATGGATAAGTGAGTTGATAATTAAACTAATAAATTTGTTGACCAATTAAATTATGCCACATATCCATTTATTCTCATATTAACAAAAATCTAATACAAAATATTTTTTTCCCAACCTCTCTTCGTCCCCAAAGCCTACCACCCCTCAACCACCCTACCCACCGCCTCTATCCGCTTCCTCTTTTCTTTTCTATTTCTCTCTCTTGGCTCAACCACACCACCCATTCAATTCACCACAGCAAACCAAAAATTGAAAATTTT